>CM071864.1:4179630-4209663 GCA_036759665.1 Gynandropsis gynandra
ATTTGGACCTACAATAACACAGTCATCATAATCTACAACACCTCGATCCTTACCTTATATAGCAATACTTCCAAAAGCAAGAATTAGAGGCTCTATTTCCCTCTCAATTTCGATTTCACAATTCACACTTGCCGATTCTATCTCCACATACAACAGTGGTCGAATTCCTCTTATGCAATCGAACAGATAACAAATAAGATGTTTGTCATTCATTGTATATGTCGGCTTCCTATTTTTACAAATATTGGGCAAATAGCTTAACTTCAACTTCGTTGTATTATTTCCTACTATCATCTCTGTGCATAACTCACCAATCAGTTGCTGGTATGTCAGACTAACCGAAGGACATAAGAAAAATACCCTCTAGTTTCCTGAACTCTACCAACCCATTCAGATTCTCCATTTGGGTTTTTTCCCATTTACCATCATACAAAAAATAAATCAGTGTGATTTTCTCATCCACCTTATCCATTACACCTGTAACAAAAACATAAAAAGAGGGGTAAATTCTGTGACCCACTGCGATCGTGCGACTCGATGAGACTCTGTGACCCACTGCGACCGTACGACCCTTGTACCCCTATAACCCTTTGACCCCTCTGCGACCCTTGTACCCCTTTGCGACCCTTGTACCTCTGCGACCCTTGTACCCCTTTGCGACCCTTGTACCCCTTTGCGACCCTTGTACCCATGCGATCCTTGGAACCCTGCGACCCTTTCAACCCTTTGCACCTTTGTGACCCCTCCCATGCGACCCTTGGACCCCTGCGATCCCTTTACCTCTGCGACCCTTGGACCCCTTTACCTCTACGACCCTTGGATCCATGCGACCCTTTGAACCCTTTGAGACCCCTTTCCCATGCGACCCTTTGAACCTTTTGCAACCCCTTTCCCATCCGACCCTTGGACCCCTGCGACCCTTTCACCCTTTGTGACCCCTTTACCCTTGGACCCCTACGACGACCTTTGATCCCTTTGACCCCTCGATGAGACTCTTTGACCCAGTGCGACCGTACGACTCTGTGACCCACTCTGTCACCTTTGACATTGCAATAAACACAAGAGAAACACGAAAAACTCACTATACATACCTGGTTTTTCTGCGGAACGTGCTTAATTGCAAGCTTCTTTGTTGACAACAAACGATTTCAACCTATTGGCAGCGAATCTGATGCCGATTTCAAGCTACTCTCGCCGAATCTGTTGTGGTGTGGGGGAACAGTAATTTTCGCACCACAGGAGAGAGAGAAATAGAGGTGCTCTAGAGGAGAGAGAAAAATTGTCGACAAGGGTAATATGTGATTATCAATATTTTAAGGATGGATTGAAGTTGAAACTTTTTTTTCACCCAAGGGTATTTTTGAAGCGTTTTAACCCTACGAGGGTATTTTTGAAGTTCCCCCATTTTAGACTTAATTCAATTTAATTGTTATTTATTTTTAAATATTCATCATATTTTCTTCTCAACTATAAAAAAAATTTATAGAAACCACATCCGTTAACTATCCGTAAAAAAATTCTTTAAATTCATTATTCCGAGTTGAATCCCTTTGACTCGAATTGATCTATTTTGACATGAATTCGATCTGATTTCAAACCAATTATGATTTATTTTGAATCACTTTGACCATATTAAATATTAAAATTTTTATATTTATGATCATATCTAATTATCTAAATATTAACTTTTTAAAATATAAACCTATTAAAATCAATTAAAAATTGCATCAAAATAAGTTCAAGATCGAGTTAATTAGATGGATTTAATTGAACCGATTAAGACATAATTAGCTAACGTAATCTAATTTTTTTACGTAAAATCAATTAAATCGATTTGATTAACTCGATTTGATTCAATTTTGATACAATTAACTAAATCATACTCAATTTTGACTCTGAATCAATTAAATCGATTTTATTAAGTTGATTTTGAAACAATTATCCCAAAATTAACATCTATTGTTTTTGTGTGTAGTAAATTCACATATAATTTTCTAATATTTAACATTTAAAATGTAATTTGGTCAAAATTGAGTCAAAAATTTGGGTTAAAATCGGGTCAAAATTGGCTCAAATTCGGGTCAACTTGGGTTAAACTGGGTTAAAATTGGGGTCGGATTCGGATCAAAATCGGGTCGGTTAATGGACAGTTAATAGAGGGGGTTTTAGGCAGATTTTGGATAGTTAAGGGGAGTTTAGAATTAGAGCTAAAAGTCGAGGGGAAAATCGAATGAGGTACAAAATCGAAGGAGAAATCGGACTAAACTAACATTCTCAAAGGGGAATAGACGGTTCTCCCTAAAAAAAATTAATAGATCATGATCTTGTTATCTCTTCAATTGTTTCAAATGAATTTTTTCATCAAATATAGATGTCTACACTCACATGAAATAATCTTACCATCGTAGTAAATTCAAAATATGAGATTTTCAACTTACTAGTGAAACACTATTAGAATTCTTCATTCGCAAGGGCTATACCTTTAGCCTGAACATAAAAAGAAATCAAAGGAGGGTCACATGAAAAAGGACCTAACCCGAGGAGCCGAGTGGACAGAATCTTCCTACAACCTACTCACATGTGGACGAGCATGGAATTTGTGGAACAAGACATCGAAGATAGGAAAAGAGGCACGAGAGACTATTCATCAAAAGGATGATTCGAGCCCAACTCAAGAAAATGTCACAATGGTCTTTTTCATTGAACCGATCGTCTCATCCACATCAAACTGATGGGTTAGGGTGATACAGATAAGGAAAGGAAAAAGATAATATTTTCTTATCATTCCCAACTGCCAAAAAATCATATCCAATGACTAGAAAATCGCCTAAGTCAATCTTATCCCACTGTATCAAAAGAGTTTCACACCTCTTGTGGTATCCATCGCTCCACCTTAAACACCTTATTAACCACCATCAACCACCATCTCCCACCATGCCGGATGAATCTTGAGGAATGCCCTTAAGCCAATCTAGAGATCCTCCACCATCAACCACCATCCTTCACCATCAACGGACGATAGCCAAAAGAGTGTTTTTAGTCTAGTTAAGAGATTCTCTTTGATCGACGAATCCTACTCGAATCGAGGTTAACAGATTCTCTATATGCATCCCGATATCTAAAACTCGAGTCATGTATTATTTTTGTATCAGAGTCCGGTTCAAGGACCAAAGGTACACTTCTATCCCTTTAAATTTGTTTTATTGTACTAATCATTTCTTTGTTTTTTTTTCTTGTTAGAAATTAGACAGTTGTAAATCATCCGACTACTACAAACGAGACATCAAACCCAAGGACAACATAAACGCATCGTGTTCTTGGAAGATCGAATCAGACATGGATGTGAAAATATACTATTCATCACTATTATTATTTAGAAGTAAGTATGAAATGGAGAGGTTATTTAAACATTAATAATTCTAATTTATTATAGCTAGGGTATATATCCTAATAAAAATTAAACAACTTTGTATTTGTATTTGTGACATGTAATTTTATTTCATGCCAAGTAATTTTGCATTAATTCCATGCTTGCATTAAAAAGACGATGAACTTGGTCAGTAACTTCTAAGTTGCAATTAGTACGCTCGTTAGGCCATGTCCATAAAAGAGCTTAATAAACATACGGTTCACCAAAAATCAAAACATGACCAAATACATCAGACATTCAGGATTAGATTTTTCATAAACAATAAGTTGCATACAACTGTGCAAGGAACAAAATAAATGATGACTTTGAAAACAAAATGCATCAAATTTGAGTAACCTATAAAATGCATGAAAAGGAAAAAAGAGAAACAATAAAGAAAAAACCGAAAGAATCCAGCAAGGAGACGACATACTGGAATCTCAATATGGATAGACATGATATAGAATTTTGGAGCAAAGGTTCAGAAGAATTTGTAACACCCCACCCGAAACTACCTCGGGACTAGGAGTGCCTATCATCACCCCAAGAGGTGGCCACATAGATCATCACTCAAATACATTTATAAAACAAAATAAATGTTTTATTCTGAAATGAAAGTGGTATGGATCATATAACAAATAAAAAACGTAAAAATCAAAGTCACAATTAGTAAATAAAATAAGTATGAAATGCAAAATAAATCTTATCGAGACCTCTTGCACGCCTCTCCCATCAGTTTGCTGTGAGTTTTGATGCTGCTGCTCAATCTCATTGCTCTTTTTCCTCTCCATATTCTTTCCATCCATGACAGCCCACAAATAGGGTGAGTACGAAATATGCACTCAATGAGACCGATACGTGTACGTACTCTGTACCATGTATTCTTCCACTCTTAACTAAACAACATAAAATATCGATATATCATCACATTAAAGACATATAAACAACTCTATCCAACCCGACTGAATATCCAAAGTCTAAGATTAGTACCACAGCAAATCATAACTCATAGAGTCCATACGACTCTAGTTCGAACATACGCTCGCAAAGTCCAAAGACCCCAACATACTAAAGATCTCGCAAGGTCACAATGTACTCTAGCCATCAGTACAATACAATGTTTCGTCGCTCGAAAGGTTACCACAACCCCAACACGGTATGACACTAGCAGATCCACTGATCCAAATAACTACATCGCTTTGTCGCCCAAATGATTACAACAACTCCAATTTTTGTAATACTAACATCATTGATCCGATACTCTTCACGTGACAACTCTCACCGACACGCTCGCACACACCTTCTTCTGAAGGTTCGAGTGTGAAATCACTCGATCGAGCATACTAGACAAAATATTCAACCGGCTTTAACACCGAATCCAAAATATCAATGTTCTCCGACCCCAACACTTGGTTAGATGTCAATTCTTTAGATCATCTCTTATCACTTATACAACTTATATACTTGTCTTCAATTTTCATACGATAATTCTAGGGTTTAAGGGTTTAATCCAATCATTACTTGTAATGTCTCACTTTTCTCATCATGATCCTAGAAATTCTATCATGATCATGGGGTCCAGACCAGACCATCCTGGAACAAACTCAAGCCCAATAGTTGATTTGTGAACAGATGGGAGGGCATTCCTTCAATCAACAACAAAACCAAAATTGGGATGAAAAAGATCATCATCTTAGTTTCTCTGATGACTTGATGATTATTGATAGTATCGCTAACAACAACACCAATCAATTGGGCTTAGTATACTTACATTTAGTGTGAATCGAACTCGCTCATACAAAATTCCACATAGCAATGATACCGACTTCTCATTGGTAGATTCTTACACGTTCGATTTTGGCTTTCACGTTCCCATGAAATCGAGCTTATATATATATATACATATATATATATATATAATTAGGCTTAGCAAGCTTACAGAATCCATGTAAGAGGCGGAAAAATGAACAATATGTGGATCAAACAAAGCGTTGCGATTCATCGGGAAGAGTTAGCTAATCTAGTGATAGTGGTAATTATCGAACAAGTGCAGATCAAACGATTGGTTTTTAATTGGTTTAATCAATGAAAAAGTGTGACCATTAATTTATGTTGATGAAGATTGCATTGATTGTCGCTACTACTTGAACACGTCAACAGGACGATAGCGAATTAGATGACTATAAACAATTCGATTTACCCAAACAAAACATCAAATCGAATTATTATTATCAATTTGACAAATCTAATATTTTTTGTTAATAAATGTTACATATAAATATTAATTTATATATTTATTTATCATTAAACACATTTTTTTCATCAAAATTGTTATAAACTATGGCCGAATGTTTTAGCAAACTCAAAAATGTTATATGTACATATTTTCTATTAAAAATAATAATAAACTAGCTTGATAGAAAAATTATCTTTTAAACAAACATAAGTTGACATAAATTGACTTTATGATTACAGATACCAATAACTTTACAAATCATATATAATAAAGAGGTTTGTTTCTCTCCTCTCATGAAGTCACATCACCAAGATAGAGAAAAACCTCTAATTATATCTAATTTAAATATAATCTTAATAGTAATAAATTAGAAGATGGTAATATATTTTATTGTTATTGTTTATTATTTTTATTATTTTAATAAAAATATTTATTTAAATTTTTTTAAAAGATAAATAGAATTTCTCTTTTAATTAATCAAATTCGATTTTTAAAAAATATTAAAAAATTAAATAAAATTCATATATATATATATATAATAAGGAGGTTTTTTCTCTTCTTCCAATTAAGCTACATCACTAAGAGAGAAAAACTACTAATTTAAATATAATCTTAATAGTAATAAATTAGAAGATGGTAATATATTTTATTGTTATTGTCTATTATTTTTATTATTTTAATAAAAACATGTATTTACAATTTTTTTTAAAAATAAATATAATTCTTTTTTAATTAATCAAATTCAAATTTTAAAAAAATATTAAAAATAATTAAATAAAATTTGAGAACAATTGAAATATTAAAAATAATTAAGTTGTAAGGTTTTTGCTTGAATTAATTTCCTCTTTATAATAAAAAATAAAAACAAAACTTTAATAAAATCTTCTTTATTTCTATCAATCTGTACGTGGATATAGAACCATATCAAGAATCAAAATCAAATAAAAATTCAAAAACTAATATTTATAATCTGATTAGAGTTAATTTATAATTTATAAAATCATATATATAATAAGAAAGTTTTTTCTTCTATGGTGAAACCATATCACCACGAAAGAGAAAATTTTTTATTAAATCTAATTTAGATATAATTTTAAGAGTAATAAAATAGAAAGTAGTCATATATTTTATTGTTATTGTTATTATTTTATTATTTTAATTATAAAAATTGTTTACAAATTTTTGAAACATAAATTATAATTTCTTTCTTAATTAATCAAATTAAATTTTCTAAAAATTTTACAAAATTAAGTAAATTTTTTTAAAAATCACATATATAATAAGGAGGTTTTTTCTTTCATCTCATGAAACCACATAACCAAGAGAGAGAAAAACCTCTATCTATATCAAATTTAAAAATAATCTTAATATTATTAAAATTTGAAGGTGGTAATATATTTAATTACTATTGTTATTATTTTAATATAAAAATTTTCTTACAAATTCTTTAAAAATAAATTATAATTTCTTTCTGAATTAATCAAATTAAAATTTAAAAAAAATATTAGAACAACTAAATAAAATTTGAAAACAATTGAAAATATTAAAAATAATTATGTTATAAGGTCTTCGTTTGAGTTAATTTCTTCTTTATAATAAAAAATAAAAAAAACTTGAATAAAATCGTTTTTATTTATATCATTCTATATGTGGATATAAAGCCATATCAAGAATCAAAGTCAAATAAACACTAAAAAAGATAATATTCATAATATGATTAGAGTTGATTTATAATTTATGAAATCATATATATAATAAGGATTTTTTTTCTCTTCTCTCATGAAGCCACATCATTAAGAGAGAGAAAAATGTCTATTTAAATTTAGTTTAGATATAATATTAATAGTAATAAAATAGAAAATAGTCATATATTTTATTGTTACTGTTATTATTTTTATTAGTGTCATATATATAATAAGAAGGTTTTTTTCTCTC
Organism: Gynandropsis gynandra; assembly: GCA_036759665.1. Taxonomy (NCBI): domain Eukaryota; kingdom Viridiplantae; phylum Streptophyta; class Magnoliopsida; order Brassicales; family Cleomaceae; genus Gynandropsis; species Gynandropsis gynandra. The sequence goes on from CM071864.1 coordinate 4,187,211, forward strand.
CTATGGTGAAACCATGACACCAAGATTAAATCTAATTTAGATATAATCTTAATAGTAATAAAATAGATAATAGTTATATATTTTATTGTTATTCTTTTTATTATTGTAATTATAAAAAAATTTTAGAAATTTTGAAACATAAATTATAACATCTTTATGAATTAATCAAATTAAAATTCTAAAAATATTACAAAATTAAATAATATTTGGAAAAATGAAAATGTTAAAGACAATTAAGTTGCAAGGTCTTTGCTTGAGGTTTTTTTTCGTTATAATAAGCAAAAGTAGAAACAAAACTTGAATAAAATCGTATTATATTTATATCAATATGTATGTGGATATAGAATCATATCAATAATCAAAATAAAATAAATATTTAAAATATTAATATTTAACGAAAACAACCAATACATTACACAAAATATAAATATAGTTTAAAACATATTTTACACAACATATAAACACATATAGAACTGTATTAAAGTAAACATATATTCGATTTTTTATCTTTGCATTTTAAATTTCTACTTGTAAAAAAGTTATATACACCAATCTGAAAAACCTAAAAGTTTTCAAAGATCTAAAATTTGATTTGGTATGTTTGATTTTTTTTTTTTTTTGCAATGGACAGCTAAACATGGAGGACAAATAATTTAAGAAAACACAGTTTAATTATCATAAAACAGCGCAACGCGGATATTATCTAAATTTTGATAACACTTATATTAATTAATATATGTTTTTTTGTGTCATATCGTTGCGTAATTATCATTTGTAAATGGATCAATCATGTTTGTTAACACTCCAACCGTCATGCTCCACAAATATCTATACCAATCAAAATCTAAAGACAATCAAGAAATTCAAACATAAATTAGTTTTAAAGATTCTCAAATTATGTCCATACATCAATAATTATTTTTAAATCATATTATAAATTCAATTTACTCCTAAAAATTATACAAATACGTATAAGAAAAAAATAAAAAAACTCCAATCCAAATTCTATAATCCCTATCTCCTACAGATTACGTTTTACAATTTCAATAATATTATTAACATATGTCAATGTTAGTTTACATTATATCTTATAAATCCATTGTTTAAACTTTATAGTGAAAATTAGAGTTCGTATGTTTGTATTGACCGATACATATATCAAATGTCATAACAATCGAATTGATGAATTATGTATAAGGTTTAAGAAAAAAACAATATAATTATCACAAAATCGCGCAACGCGCGAATATCATCTAGTATATATAACAATGAACAAACAAAATAAATTATGAATTATGAACAATTCTTCCAAAATGTAAATCAACTAACGACAAATAATCATATAATTGATAAAGAAAAAATCATAAGAAAAGTAGATAAATATATAATATTTCATAGTCATTACATTGGTTATAAATTAGACGAAGATTATTACTAGTCAATTACTAATTTAACTAAAAAATATTACTAAAAAAGACAAAAAAACTTTTGGCATTATTTCCTAACACTACTTTGAAGCTCTATGTTAATCTGCAAATAATTTATAATGTTGGAATTATAAATCATCTCTTTCACAAGTTAATCTGCAAACATAAGACAAACATAAGACATACATAAACCTAGACAATATACATACATATATATATATATATACATATACACATTGAACTAATGAAACAATTACATTACCCCTTTAGGCCTGCAGAAAAAGACGTCTTTGATAATATAACTGAATCGTATAAGTGTCTGAAACTCTTTCACCTGATTGTATTCGCATGCTTCAAATGTGATGTAGAACATACATCCCGAAGATGCACGCCAATTGGCTTTCAAAACCCTTTTGAATTCAAGCTTTGTTCCCTACTCAACACATCCGATTACCAAAATCATATCATCCACTACATATCTCGATTTATCTCAAAAGCTAATAGATCACAAAATTCCAAACCTTTTCTTTATTATATGTCTCAACAGCGAGCTTTGACAAGCTGTTCATAAGATCCCTTTCGGTATTTTCATCGACGGCCTCAGCAAAATTACACCTATCAAGGGCGACTGGTCTGAAGTTGAACTTGCAGCGAAATTTATCAAAATCTATATCGAACCCCTGAATTCACAACAAAAGATACCCCAGAGAACCCAAGATTAATTTTATATGGCAGCCATCTGATTCACACCAAGGAAAAAGGAAGAAGAATGGAGAATCAAACCTCGCTCTTCGAGACTTGCTCTCTCATCATCTCACATTCCTCCTCCACGGACAAGTGATGCTTATCCTCTTCATAGCCCACCTTCTGACGCTTTGGACATGAAGGCTTCTCGAGCTTAGGAGGAACTTCCAACAAAATCACCGCAAGAGAGAGACAATCTGCTATAACTTCCAAACACAAAACATAGAACTAATGAACTTGTCCAAACACAAAAAACATACACAAAAGCAACAAAACATGTACTTACCATCTTTGCAAGGTTTAGGTCTGCAGAGCAAGATCTCTCTCTCTGTCCCAATGTATCGTACTATTGCCTGATACTCTTTCACCCGATTGTCCTCGAAGACTTCAAAGGTGATGTAGTACGTTAGTGCAACAGGAGGATGCCAATGGGCTTTTAAAACCCTAAGAAATTCAACCTTTGTTTCCTGCTCAGCACATCCAATTACCAAAATTAACAACTGCAAATTCTAATGAATATAACAAGCTAATAGATTTGAAAATTGCAAACCTTTTCTTCATTATACGCCTCGAGGGCGAGCTTGGAAAAGGAGTTCACAAGAAGAACTTCATCTGTTTCGTCGGCATCATCAAGATCAACGGGGACAAAGGTGTAAGGGCAGCGGAATTTATCAAAATCGATGTCGAAACCCTAGATTAACAAGATATATCTCACAGAAACCCGCGATGAATTTATACTGCAGCACATCAAATTCAAACAATTTAAAAAAGTGAGAATCGAACCTCGCTGTGCTAGATTTGTTCTCTCAGCATGATGATTTCCTCTTTCAATACAGGATGATTGAGAGGAAACCAATACGCGACACCCACCAAGAGAGAGATCTCGTATCCTCCATCATACCATGGCAATATCGTAATCGAGTTCATCGGATGAACTGACGGAGCAGAGAAAACCCTAATATTATATTCCTTTCTATAGACTCGATACACAAAGTCCCGCCACAACTGCATCTCTTATTAATTGCATTGTTTTCCCTATTATTTCAGGTATTTCTTTTATTTACCCCAATAAAATTAATTGTTTACAAATTCCCCGTTTCACCCTTTATCTTCAAATGAAAGGTTAAAACAGAGGAATATAAGAAATGTCCTCCTAGTACTACAACACTTCAAAATTAATCTTCTAAATCTGATAAAAAAAAATTGGAAAAAAGACATATGTGCCCTTAATGAAAAACACATATAAAGGAAGGAAAGACAAATATGAGAGGAGAGAAAACAAAAATTGAGAGGAGTAAAACAAAGTAGAGAGCATTTCTTTTCATTTTCGAGTGTTTCCTTTCTATTTTCGAACGATTTCCTTTAATTTTTGAGTGATTTCTTCCCATTCTCGAGTGATTTCCTTCCATTTTGAGCGTTTTGCAGCAATTTTCGAGCGATTTCCAACAATGTTTCAACCATTTTCAGTGATTTCCACCAATTTCCAGCGTTTTAGCGTTTTTCCGGTGATTTTTGGCGATTTCCGACGATTTGTAGGTGACTTTCAACGATTTCGACCGTGTTCCGTTGATTTTTGGCATTTTCCGGCGTTTTCTGGCAGTTTCCGGTGATTTCTGGTAGTTTCCGGCGATTTCTGACAGTTTCCGGCGGTCGCACTGGGTCACAGGGTCGAACAGGGTCACAGGGTCGAGCTGGGTCGGACTGGGTCGCAGGGTCGGACAGGGTCGAACTGGGTCGGACTGGGTCGCAGGGTCGTAGAGTCGGACAGGGTCGCAGGGTCGGACAGGGTCGCTGGGTCGCAGGGTCGGACTGGGTCGCAGGGTCGAATAGGATCGCTGGGTCACAGGGTCGGACTGGGTCGGTGGGTCGGACTGGATCGCTGGGTCGCAGGGTCACAGGGTCGCACTGGGTCTCTTGGTCGCAGGGTCAAACTGGGTCAAACAGGGTAGAAGGGTCGCAAGAGGTATTTTGGAAATTTTAAGATTTATAAGGGTATTTTTGAAGCGAAATCTTTTTTTTCCGGAAAGGGTATTTTTGAAGTCTTTTAGCCCTACGAGGGTATTTTTGAAGTTACCCCGGTTAAAACGCCTATTCGAGTTTTATTTTTATTGATTTTAGATTTCATTCGATTGCTCTTTCACTTTTAAATATTTATCAATTTTTTCTTTCAACTATAAAAAATTTGTCTAAATCACATTCGTTAATTATTCATCAAAAATTTCGTTAAATTCATTATTACGAGTTGAATCCCTAAAAATCGATTTGATTTTAGCTCGAATTGATCTATTTTGACATAAATTTAAACCAATTTTGATTTGATTTTGAATCACTTTGACCAGATTAAATATATTATAATAAATTCATTTCTAATTATCTAAATATTAACATTTTAAAATATAAACGTATTAAAATCAATTAAAAGTTGCATCAAAATCAGTTCAAGATCGAGTTAATTAGATGGATTTAATTGACCCGATTAAGATATAATTAACTAATGTAATCTAATTTTTTACTTGAAATCAATTAAACCGATTTGATTAACTCGATTTGATTCAATTTTGATACAATTAACTAAATCATACTCAATTTTGACTCGAAATTAATTAAGTTGATTTTATTAAGTTGATTTTGACACAATTATCCCAAATTAAAATTTATCGTTTTTGTGTGTAGTAAAATCACATTTAATTTTCTCATATTTAACATTTAAAATGTAATTTGGTCAAAATTGAGTCAAAAGTTTGGGTTAAAATCGGGTCAAAATTTGCTCAACTTCATATCAAATTGAGTTAAAATTGGGTCAGATTTAGACCAAAATCGGGTTGGTTAATGGACAGTTAATAGATGGGGTTTTAGTCAGATTTTGGATAGTTAGAAAATCGAGGGAGAATCGAATGAATCTTACCATCGTAGTAAATTCGAAAAGATGAGATTTTCGACTTACTAGGGAAACACTACTTAGGATTCTTCATTCTTGCAAGGGCTATACCTTTAGCCCGAACACAAAAAGAAATCAAAGGAGGATCACACGAACGAGGACCTAACCCGAGGAGCCGAGTGGACAGAATCTTCCTACAGCCTACTCACATGTCGATGAGCAAGGAGTTTGTGGAACAAGACGTCAAAGATAGAAAAAGAGGCATGAGAGACTCTTGATCAAAAGGATTATTCGAGCCCAACTCAAGAAAATGTCACAATGGTCTTCTACATTGAACTGAGCCTCTCGTCAACCTCAACTAATGGGTTCAGGTGATACGTATAAGGAAAGAAAAAAGAAAAAAGATATTTTCTTATCATTCCCAACTGCCAAAAAATCTTATCCAATGACTAGAAAATCGTCTAAGTCGATCAATTCCCACTATATCATCTACTTTACTCTTCCAAATTTTCCAACGGCTTGTTTGTTCATTTAAGAATAAAGGAAACACATTGTTTCCTTTAACGGATTCATTGGGGGCAAAGAGAAATAATGGACTGTCATTCAAACGTCTAACAGATGTAGAAGCAGATGAACAAAGAAGGAATGGCCTATGCTTTCGTTGTGATATGCAGTATTTCTTGGCTATCATTGTAAGAATAAAGAGTTGCATATCATTATCATTCACGAGGGAGATACAAATGATGTTACAAAGGTCGAAATAATAGATCATCATGCTGAAGTTGGAGTGTGCATTTCTATGGGCGAGTTAGCGGAATTATCTATGAATTTCGTCATTGGGTTGTCTTCTCCACAAATATTTAAGATTAAGGGAAGAATTGGGGTTCAAGTTGTGATGGTGGATAGTGGAGCAATGCATAACTTCATATCCATTGAGATTTTACAACGTATGAATTTAAATACATAAGGACCACGAGATATGGTATGTTTTTAGACACCGAGATTACGGTCAAGGGTGAAGGCATTTGCAAAATTGTTTCATAACTCTTACAAAATCTGGAGTTTAAGGTTGATTTACTTCCATTGGAGCTTAGTAGTGTAGATATTATATTGAGGATACAATAGTTGAGGACCTTGGACAAGATTCAATTTGATTTTGAAAGGTTAGAGATGACATTTTGCAAGAATAAAGTGTGATATTCGTTGTGAGGAGATCTTTTACTACACAATTACTTGGTCACTCTTAAAACTTTATGGAGTCAAACAAGGACATCAGAGGTATGTAGTGGATTTGTGTTCCTTGGTCATTTCTAATGAGAAGACGGTAAATATACCACCATATTTTTGTTTGCTCTTTTGGACTCATTTGAAGATGTTTTTAAGACGCCTACAGACCTTCCTCCTCTAAGAGGTAATGAGCACTCTATAGTGTTTAAACCGGATGTTGGTCATGTGAATATGAGACCTTATAGATATCCTCACGCACATAAGGAGGAGATTGAGAAGGTAGTTCGTGAAGTGCTTCAAGCTGGCCTCATTAGACCTAGTCGAAGTCCTCCTTCAAGTCCGGTATTTTTTGTGAAAAAGAAGGATGGAATCTGGAGATTTTGTATGGATTACCGAGCTTTAAATCGAATAACGGTTCCTGATAAATGTTATATTCCGATGATAGATGAGTTGTTAGATGAACATCATGGGGCAATTATTTTTTTTCTAAGTTGGACTTGCGTTCGGGATATCACTAAATTCGGATGAATGAAGATGATATAATTTTTCGAACGCATGTTGGATACTATGAGTTCTTGGTTATGCCGTTTGGCCTAACGAATGCTCCAGCCACTTTTCAAGCATTGATGAACAATATTTCCAACCCTTATTTACGTCGAATTTTACTTGTTTTCTTCGATGACATTTTGGTTTATAGCTCATCTTTGCAAGAGCATTTTTCATATCTTAAGGTAGTCTTGGAAGAGCTACGGAAATATCCTTTGTTTGCAAAAGGAAAAAAAAACTCATTTGGACAGCTGTATATAGAATACTTGGGACAGGTAATATCAAGAGAAGGAGTATCCATAGACAACAATAAAATTGCAACGGTATCCAATTGGCTTCGTCCACAGAATATCAAGGAGCTTCAAGGTTTTTTTGGGTTGACGAGTTACTATTGTCGATTTGTGCAAGGTTATGGAATAATTGTGAAACAACTGACATAACTATTAAAAAAGATGCTTTTGGATGGCCGAAGATGCAATTGACCTTTAACGCTCTTAGGAAGGCAATGGTGCTAGCGCCAGTTTTGGTACTACCTAATTTCGGTGTCGTTTTTATGATTGAATCTGATGCATCAGGAGGTGGTTTAGGCGTGGTACTCATGCAAAAGGAGTGTCCTATTGCCTATTACAATAGAAGTTTACCGAATTCAGAGAGAAAAAAATCGGTTTACGAGATGGAATTGATGGCCATGGTTTGTTCTATTCTTAAATGGTGACATTACTTGATGGCATAAAATTTTTTGTTTTCACAGATCAGCGAAATTTAAAATTTTTTCTAAAGCAACGCGAGGTTAACAGTGAGTATCAGAAGTGGTTAATTAAGTTGTTAGGCTTTGATTTTGACATAATGTACAAACCTGGTAAAGAGAATCGAGTAGCGACTGACATTGAAGGGAATTTGAGTCTTGGTCCAATAAAACAACAATTGGAAAACAATTTGGAGGCTCTTTTGGGTTATAGATTGGTTCAAGGAAAGTTGATGTTCAATGATTGCTTGGTTATTCTTAAACCATCGATCTTTATACCTTTGATTCTTCATGAATTTCATAACAGCCCGATGGGGGGACATGTAGGGGTTCTTAAGACTCTTAAGCGAATCCAAGCAATATTGTTTTAGTGTGGAATAAGGGCGGATATCTAGAGGTATGTGGCTAAGTGTGGAATTTTTCAAACACAAAAGTATTCGACTTTTTTTTTCCGGTAGGTTTACTTCAGTCCTGACCTATTTTATTGAAGATTAGGAAGATTTGTCGATGGATTTTATAGAAGGGTTACCAAAGTCACAAGGAGTAAATTTGATTTGGGTGGTAGTAGACCGACTTGTAAATTTGCTCACTTTATCCCATTGATTCACCCATATACTTCTTATGACGTGGCTAGACGTTTTATTGAATAGATAGTACAATTACATGGGTTCCCTACATCCATTGTTTTGGATAGAGATAAGGTCTTCATGAGCCAATTTTGGAAGAAAACTTTCGTCTCTCGGGCACACAATTGAAGTTTAGCACGACCTTCCATCCTCAAACAGACGTTAAAACCGAAGTGCTTAATAGGTGTTTGGAAACGTATCTACGCTACTATACGAATGCTTATTCGAAATCATGGACCATATACTTGGTAGGGCGAAATTTTCGTATAATACGTCTTTCCACACTTCTCTTAATGATATTCCTTTCCAAGTGGTTTATGGCTGTGAGATACCATTGTTGTTATGTTTTGAAGAAGGATCAACAACAAATTTTGATTTGGAAATGGAATTAAGTGTGATGGTATGTTACAAGAGATTCAAAGTAACTTGTTACGGGCGCAACAAAAGATGAAATTACAGCTAGATCGTTCTAGGAGAGACATATCCTTTGATATCGAAAAACTACGACCTTATCGACAAAAATCTGTGGCTATTCGTTGTTTTTAGAAGCTGGCAGCATGTTTTTATAGTCCTTTCCAAGTGGAAGCACGCATTGGTTCAGTAGTATACCGGTTGTCTCTTTCTTCAGGTCCGAAAGTGCATCCGGTGTTTCATGTGTCTCAACTTAAACAAGTAATAGGAAGCAACTTTATCCTACACCCATTTCGGATTAGCTACAAGCGGACTTGCAGCTTACGTTACACCTGCAACAATATTGGACACATGTTATTTAGATACAAGAGCATTGGAGGTATTAATTCAGTGGGATTCTTTACCTTTTTCATGAAGTATCATGGGAGAAGGCATAAGAGTTGGCGCATCATTTTTCAACATTTCAACTTGAGGAAAAGTTGTGTCTTTATGGGGGCGATATTGATATGGCTTTCCAGATATATATAGGAAGGAAGACAAAGAATGAAAATAAAATGGCGAGAGCTTAAAGTTGAAGATTGATTTCTACATTATACATTGTGGATTGTTGCATTGTTTGGTTGTTGTATGGTTGTTGTATTGTGAACTTTATTGTGCATGTGTGCGTGAATGAACTGTGGTTAAAATTTGTTCTAGTTTTAGTTAATTAATTAGAGTTTGTTAATCCTCAAATGAAAGATATAAGATGGAATTCTGGTTAGTTGTAATAGTTATAAAAAATTTGAAAAATGATGTATTGGATATAGCTAATCAACTCTTTAAAAACTCCAGATTATATCTTTGAATTTGGTAGAATAAAATAAGTAGTAGTTTTCTCTATCACACTCTATTTAGAATTTTACATTCCGAAATCATATAAAACCAAAGGTAAACCGAAATGCTCAAACCGAGAGATAAAATGTTTTTGTTGATGCTGACATTGTCGTGGAGGCAAGAGGTCCTGTTATAAAAAGTGTTGTGTCACATTTTTGCGAAAATGTGTCATCTAGCAAATAGTTCATAAACTGTTCGTGTCGACTAGGGGTGAGCACCACCGAACACCTACGAGATAATATTAAACGAATCCGTCAATTCTCGACGATGAATCGATTTGATAGCTCAGATATTGTTATTCATGATATTAATTTCAATGTGTGTTTGCACCTCTTACAACTTATAAGGCTTTGAGATTTACATTAACGACTAAACTGCCATACATCAAGAGTGTAACCCAAACTCTATAGTTTCTAGAACGTCGAACAAACCTTTAAAAACATGAAAATGTGAAGATATCGCAGTTTCTACGAAATCTTCAGACAACTTTGTACATGTAACAATGCCTACACCATTCCGAATCAGTTACAAGCAGACTTGCAGCTTACTATCACACCTGCAACAATATTGGATACACGTTATTCAGATTTGGGAGCATTGAAGGTATTAATTCGGTAGGATTCTTTACCTTTTCATGAAGCATCATGGGAGAAGGCATAAGAGTTGGTGCGTCATTTTTCAATATTTCAACTTGAGGACAAGTTGCTTCTTTATGAGGACAGTATTGATATGGCTTTACTGATATATAGGAAGGAAGACAAAGAATGGAAATAAAATGGTGACAGTTTAAAGTTGAAGATTGATTTTTACGTTGTACAATGTGGATTGTTGCGTTGTTTGGTTGTTGTATTGTGAAACTTTGTTATGCATGTTTGTGTGTGTGTGAACTGTAGTTGAACTTTGTTATAGTTTTTATTAATTAATTATAGTTTGTTAACCCTTAAATGAAAGGTATACAATGAGATTGGTTTAATTGTAGCAGTTATAAAAAAATTGAAGAAATGATGTATTGGGATAGAGCTGATAAACTCTTTAAAGATTCCATATTATATCTTTGAATTTGGTAGAATAAAAATATAAGCAGTTCTCTATCACACGTCTATTTAGAATTTTACATTCCTAAATCATATAAAACCAAAGCTAAACCGAAATGCTCAAACCGAGAGAAAATGTTTTTGTTGATGTTGACATAGTCGTGGAGGCAAGAGGTCCACTTATAAAACGTGTTGCGTCACATTCTCGCAAAAATGTGTCATCTAGCAAATAGTTCATAAATTGTTCGTGTCGACTAGGGATGGACACCGCCCAACACCTACGAGATAATATTAAACGAAGACGATACCACCTACACGAGTAATGATAATAATTATCCAAACTCAAAAGCCGCAAAAGGTGACAGCGAAAATTCACGTTTAGGGTCAATGCAAATTCAAAGACTCTCTTGGCATGATTCAATGTGTTTACACCAACTTACAAGGCTTTGGGATTTACATTAACGACTAAACTGTCATACATCAAGAACGTAATCTATTCTCTATAGTTTCTAGAACGTCGAACAAACCTTTAAAAACATGAAGAATGTGAAGATTTCACAGTTTATACGAAAATCTTCAAACAACTTTGTACATGTACAATGGGTACTTACTAACATGTAGGAAAAAAACGAAGCGTTCCAAGGGAACATACCGAATGAATATAACTCCACAAGCACGGTGTATACACCGTCAAGCTTCCTTAATCTTTCGTTTATTTTCTCATCTACTTTTTCTCCTCGATCACTCTAAAAACCCATAACTGTTTGCCAAGCAATGCACGATATCGTTGTAAACATTACCTAAATCGACTGGTTCTTCTTCCCGACAAACAATGTCTGGAATTTTAATGGGATTCGTATTAACCTAACTTCCTGAATTATCTTAGCATGTCTCCTGAAAGTATCCGTAGCCCGCTTAAAGAAGGCGATATGCTGAATGCATGGCCGTCTGCACCAAATGAAGGGTGTGAGAGTGGAACGGGTCGATCAGGAATCGGGGGAACTTCAATGTCACCTTCCAACATTTTTAAGGCATCTAAAATGGTAGGCCTTAAGGCAACTAAAACGTGGGCACACAAAATTCCGACTTGTAAGAATCTCTCCATTATAGCCTTCGGGTTAGAGTTCCCTGAAACCTCGTCTTTGGATAAAGAAGGATCCAAAGCTTCGTCTATTTTTCCGCCTTTCATCAATGACCAAGCCCAATCGGTGATTAGAAATGTGTATGGTGATCCAACAGTAGACAAATCAAGAGCTTTCCTTCCACACATTACCTCCAATATGACCACCCCGAAGCTGTACACATCGCTCTTCTCAGTCAACTGACCGTAAAGAGCATACTCGGGGGCCAAATAACCATGGGTTCCCGCCACTCTAGTCGTAAGATGGGACTGTCCTTCTCGGCTTTGTTTAGCGAGACCAAAATCAGCCACTTTCGCTCTCATTTCCACATCCAACAGTATATTTGTACCTTTAATATCTCTATGGTAAATTGCAGGTTTCACACCGTAATGCAAATACGCCAACCCTTTGGCCACATCTAAAATGATGTTCTTCCTTTGAGGCCAACTCAGCGGCTTCTTTTGAGTCCCAGATGGAAATAAGTGATCATCGAGATTTCCGTTAGGCATGTAATCATAGACAAGATATCTGTGACTCCCGTAAATCTCGTCATCTTCCACCACACAACACCCTCTAAGCGGTACAAGATTCCTATGCTTCAAGTTGCTAATAATCTCAACCTCATTTCGAAACTCAGCATCCCCTTGAAATTCTGACTCTATAACTTTCTTAACAGCGACCATAGACCCATCCGGTAAGATCCCTTTGTAGACATACCCATATCCACCTCTTCCTATGAAATTCTTCTGCGAAAAGTTGTTTGTTGCCTTCTCTAGATCTTCGATCTTGAACCAAATTGAGCCGGTATTTGGTCTAAATTTCGGCCTCGACCCTAGTTCCTCTGAAATTATCTCTCTTCTTCTTCTCTTAATCACTCTACCATACCACAAGTACATACCAACAAAACCAGAAATCACAAGAACAACAAAAGCTCCTGATATCCCCAAGGCCAGAGCTTTATGACTCTTATTCTTTGAACCCATTGAAGAACTCAAACTCAATGAGAAGATACAAGTCAAAGCTCCAGCACTTTCTGGTCCTTGCTTATTCACAATACCAGCAGCATAAACAACAGCAAAATGGTAACAATCAATAGCATGAGAACTGTTACCATCCAAAATGAGCAATTGTGACTGAACCCTAAATCCAGCCGCTACGCACGCGTCGCAGCTCGTTAGGTCGGTCAGGTCACCGGAACAGGCTGAGTCAAGCGGAGATTCACCGAGTCGAGCGATCCAGTCCTGAGTCGTCTGAATCCGGGCACAACCGGAGTCTGGAGAGATGACAAACTGCATCGGATCAAAGCACATAGAAGTCAAATTCGTGGGCAGAGAGAGAAAATCGAGCTTCTCCTGGAGATTGCGGAGGCAGGAGTTGGAGGTCGCGCGATCGGGGAGACGGAATCTTGAAGCTTGCTTAAGGTGTTTAGCCATAGATATCCCTATGAGAGACAAAACCGATTGGCAACAGCTGTTTTTCCTGTCTGCAGATTTATCGTAGCCCCGACAATCGGTGGTGTTCCATGGGATTCTCACGACATGGTCGAAGCTCAAAGGACAAGTTTCCGCCGTTTCGGGAGCCGATGAAGAGCTGGAGAAAGTGAGATTGCAAAGGACATACACAAGAAGAAAACAGAGTTTAGCCACATTGGGTACCGATTTCGCCATTGTTTCTCGGGTTCTTCTCGAAATCGGAGGTATGGGTATGGAGAATCTGGTGCTTCTGGTGAATCGATTGGAATCAACTTGGCCATTAACGTAGAGATACGAAGAAAAAGTGAGAGTCTTCGTGGATTGGTCTTTGGTCAAGAGGCTGCTGAAGCAAGTGATGTCAGAAAAGGAAAGACGTTGGAAATTCCGTATCTTGCCTTCCTGCCCATTTTCGATGACACGAACCTTAAACTTTTGACAAATTACAGAATGGACACGTAAGTTCTCTTAATTAGCTAATTAACGCCATAACTTTTATATAATTATGAAAGGACACGTAATGTTTCTAAATTCACTAATTAGCGCCCAACTTTACTTTCCGAATCCTAATTGTGGTAAAGTTTGATGTCTATTAATAAAAACCAAAGTTCATCGGATATAAAATTTGAAATACATATAAAATATAAATCATAATATATATAAAAAAGATATCTTCATAATTTTATTAAAAACACACCGAAACGCAAACGAAACACGACATAATTTCAATTTTAAATTATGCGTTTTACCGTGTTTGCGGACGATTGCGACTCCACCAATTGATTTAAATGTCGTCCGTAATCGCTAAAAAACGCAATTATCGTGCGTTTGTGAGGCACGACAACCCCACCAGTCATGACCATAATAAACTTTTAAGATTCTCAAAGTGTCTTCAACTTGGACTTTGGAACCCTAAAGAGATATATATTTTTCTTATTCGATTAATAAGAAGAAAAAAGGTTTTTAGTAATTTGAGATTTTATTAAAAGTTTGATAAGTGTAAGTAAGTTTGATTTTGTTTTTGTTTGTTAAAGGAACAAAATTAACAAAACACGATACCTTCCCTAATAAAAGCAACCATCCAAACAAAGTGGATCATCCGTACAACACAATCTCCTTCTCCGATGAAATGGGGACTCCTCGTTCGCCGGCGACGGATTCTTATGGCATCTTCAATATATCGAGATCGGCATGCAAAGCCTACAAGTCAATCTTCATGAGATTCCATCCAAAATCCGTTGATGTTTCTGTATGATTCCATTTTTCTGATGAATTTTCACTTTCTATATCATTTTAATTCGATAATTATGAGCTGAATCGATTGTTCTTCATCATTTCATGGAAATTTCTCCAATGTAAACAGATTTTCAAACGATATCGTCAAGTGGGTTTCAGTTTTTCTAAGTATCGCATAATGTGTATATATATATATATATACACCAACAATTTCGACATTACAAAAGTATATATTAAAATTTGTTGTATGTCATCGGCAATGACAGAATGGGAAACCTGTTCTCTTCGTTCAGATTCCTGTTCTTCTAAATAATTGTTATGGGATTTTAAATCTTCGAATTCTTTTTGCAATTTGGTGTTTTTCAGAGAACCCATCGGAGCGTCCATAATAGGAAAACATCGGCGGTGGAGTCGGAGGAAGATGATGATCTGTTGTTCCGGAGAGGTCTCCGGTTACAGAGCATGGACAATAGCAGCGTTTACAAACGCCGTGAATCGCTGTTTTCACGTTCTAGCAGTCGTCGTAGCCACACCCCACAATCAAGACCCACATTCCTCTCATCATCCTCCAGCCGCCGCGGCTCCTCCGACTCCTTCCGCAGGAGCATCAGCAGGAGAGAAGACAGTGGAAGAGGCAGCCACAGTGGCCGCAACATTAGAGGCCTCAAGTCACGGCCTTTCTCTGAGAACTCCAGCCCGATTATTTCCCCTTTTTCGAGCCCGAAAGGAAGGGATCACGGCTTTGTTAGGCCAATCAAGGGCGGCCTTTCGTCGCCATCCTCACCTCTCAATGACCTTTCGAGAGGCTCTAACCTGATAAACGTAATCAATACATCAACTTCCCCAATGTTCACCAAGAACATTAGCAAGAGGAGCCCTACGCCAATAGTTTTCTCGCATTCAATGGTACGGCGAAAGCCTTTGCCTAGGGAGAAAAAGCTTGAATGCACGTTGGAGGAGCTTTGCCATGGCGGTGTCAAGAACATCAAGGTCACTAGGGACGCCATAACCGATGAAGGGTTCGCATCTTTTTTACCTTTAAAGCGATGTTGTTTCAATCAATCCGATACTTTCCATAACGTATGACGATCAACGTATGCTATGACAGATTAATCGTACAAGAAGAAGAAACACTAAGAGTAAACATCAAACCGGGATGGAAGAAAGGAATGAAGATCACATTTGAAGGGAAAGGGAATGAGAAACCGGGTTATCTCCCTGAAGATATCATCTTTTCGATAGAAGAAAAGAGGCATCCTTTGTTTAAAAGACGAGGAGACGATTTGGAGATAGCTGTCGAGATACCTCTCCTAAAAGCTCTCACTGGTTGCACGCTCTCGGTACCGCTATTAGATGGTGAGAAAATGGCGATATCAATCGGAGACGTCATTTTCCATGGGATGGAAAAAGCTATCAAAGGGCAAGGAATGACAAATGCTAAAGGGAGTAAGAGAGGTGATTTGAAAATAACGTTTCTGGTCAAGTTTCCAAAAAAGTTGAGTGAAGAACAAAGATCAATGATCTCCGACATCTTGAAAGATTGTTCTTCAACATAAAAAGTTAGTATTTATTTGTGAATGTATAATGCCATATTTCTCCAAACATATATTTTCTTTTTCCTTTTTTGGGTTTTTATTTGTATATAAGTTTTCAACCTAAGGTTAAGAAGAGTTCTTACTTGGTAAGGACTTTGTTGTTAATTTAGGCTTGGGGATAGTTTATTAATTATATCATGGTTTTGTATGTAAATATTCTTCTATTTTCTTAGTACATATTCATATATGGATTTCCGTTTATATAACATTGGGGGTGGAAAATTATATTTGATTAGATTTCAATTCAAATATAATTTTCGGTTTATAACCAAATTAGCATTAGAAGTGAAAACCAAACATTTGCTAAGAGTTTAATAACTTACTGGTGAACTGTCTCATTGGAAAGTGAAGAGAAAGCATATTCCGATCTTCATTTGAGAAGAGACCTTGTAAAATGCTCTCGTGCCGTCGCCAGGGCTTGACTTATTGTCTGCGGACAAACAAGAAACAAAATTAGGAAATATTCTATATTTATTGTGTATAAGTTGATGATTTGTCATTTAATGCTAATTTTTTAAACTTTTTCTATTTCTCATGTATAATTTTTTTTATTGGCATGGTATTAGAGTCTTACTTGTTTGATTTGAATATTTTAATATTATGTCCACGCTCCAGTACCGAAGCACTTTATTATACTGTGTTGTCCCACATCGATTCGTTATCTCCTATTTATTTATGCTATTAGTGAGGTTATTATATTGTGTTGTCCCACGTTGGTTCGTTATCTCCTATTTATGATATTAGAGTCTTATTCGTTTGATTTGAATATTTTAATATTATGTCCACGCTCCAGTACCGAAGCTTGACATGACAGAGTTTATTATATTGTGTTGTCCCACATCGGTTCGTTATCTCCTATTTATGGTATTAGGAGTCTTATTGGCTTGATTTGAATATTTTAATATTATGTCCACGCCCCAGTACCGAAGCTTGACATGATAGAGGTTATTATATTGTGTTGTCCCACGTCGGTTCGTTATCTCCTATTTATGGTATCTATGGTATTTGACAATAATAAACTCTTAAATTAAGTTTTGGTTTTTTAATTAGGTTGAAACCCATTATTGATATATATGTCATGAATCATTTAGTCTAATTTATGGTATTGGACAAATATAACCGTTTAAACTAACTTTTGGTTTTAGTTAGGCTAAGGCTTAGTTTTGACATATATGACATTATAAGGGATATTCGAGGGTTCGGGTTCATGAAATTAGGGCTTGATGTAGATTATGGACGAGTCAAGAGATGAGAGACTTTGGTATGATGGGTTAAAAAAATACTAAGGTACCTGCTCAGATAGAGGAGCATTTGCATCACCGTTGGTACCGACCTTTCCCGCGATTACGTGTGCGTCTGTCTCCAGAATTATACTGAAACGATAAAACGGAATGTTTTTTAAGGTTTGAAACAGGGGAATTATCTAAATGGAAAGTTTGTAGGAAGAAAATTCATACCCGCCATCGATAATCTCATCGAAACATAACAAGATGAGATCTAGATTCTCTAGTGCTTCTCTCTTGTCAATGTTGCCTCTGCAATTAGGGTTTACAGAAAGGAAGGACGAGTTGAGCTTTCTACAAATGGAAAGTAAAGCATACCCGAAGTAGCTAATTGACACACCTGAGGAGAAGGCTCACGGCATCGAAAAGTCCTTGAAGCACACTGGCTAAGATAAGCTCGTTTTCGTCTTCTCCACCAGTTACAAAAAAGTGAAGATCTTGCACAAACTTGTACACTATAATGTTGTTTTCAAGCATTGTAATCTCCGCTGTATACAAATAAACGGAAAGATATCAACAATTTTTACAGGTAGTACAATTTTAAAAGGATTCTCTATGACCACTTGATGCAAAATTGTAAAAAAGAAAACGAAAAAACGAGTAATGTGCAATTTACAGGTAGTAGATTTTGAAAAGGATTCTCTCTCTTCACTTTATGCAAAACCGTAATAAAGAAAACAGAGAAATGCGCAATGTGAAATTCAGGGACATGCGGACGACATAACCCAAGCTTTTATGTCTTCTGAATGAACGGTTTTATGGTTTTAGTGATGTCAATTTGACATCAAGTGCGTGTATCCATAACCACACTACTGCAGAATGTTCATGATGCTAAGTAAAAGCTACTAACCCTTTTCCTCTAAATATCTTAACAACATGTAGTGTTAAAACAGAGTTGACTAAAGAATCTTAAGAAAAAACTACCTTCAGTACGAGCATTTGTTTTCTGAGTCTTCATGAATACAGCTTTTTCAAATGCTTCCTTCGCGCTATTTGTTGGCCAGTCCTCTGAATAATACTTTACTGCCACACGCTTTCCTTCAGAATCCAGAAGCAGGATGTTCTTTACTTTAGGACACAACTCCTAAGAAGTCACAGAAAGAAGTGAAGAGTGTGACAATTTACAACTTTCCAATCAAAATAATAGTCTTTCAAAACATTATCACTGAGAAAAATACTTCTAATAACACCTTTTTTAAGCATTAAAATAAACATAAGTATGTGTATGCCACAACAATTCCTTCTCTTATCTAGCAATATACTTTGTATAATTCCATGGTAGCAGCTATTTTGTTAAAAAATAATTGATGTTACTAATCTTCACTTAACAATCAAGAAATCTGACAAATGAGAGTAACGACAATCACATAGCAAGAAAATTTTTATTATATTTTCTTGTACAAACATATACCGAAACATGATCCTGAAAACCATACATGAAAACATTACTCTTATGGATCATTTCTTTTATCTCAAGGTTGGCTAAAACTTCACCATGTGTGCAAAATTCTAAACAAACCTTTCACAGGTTTGAAGAAGCAGAAGATGACTTCCTTATGACTCTATGACTTCAAGTTAAAGCTAAAACAACAATTCTAACACTAGATTTCTCAGAAGAACCCTAATAATGATAATGATAATAATTTCTACCGTTCCAATCGGTTCAAACATACTAAGCTCATGTTAAGTATCATTTAGTACACAAATATGGGCAAAACCCAGGTAAAATACGAGCTGGATCATCCTAACGAAGTAAATTCAGGTTGAGCAATTCAAATTGGAAACAGTTAAAGAATATTCTCGGATCATAATAACACTATGAACCTTTCTGGTTTTTCCATCGATGATCCCAAACAATTCGGAAAATTCTAGAAGCTTTCTTCAAATCATAGCTGCAATAATATCAGCTTGAAATCTTCATTTCAACCGTCGATTTTCTCAGCAACCAAACATCACATCAGAATTTTCCCATCGAACTCGCAGAGAATCCAAATAAATAGATTCCGAATACACATAATTTAGAAGCAAAATCACGAAATCCTTCGCGAGGAAGACGAAGAATAAGAAGGCGAAGATTTTACCATCTCGATCCACTCAGTGACTTTCGGATATCTCAGAGAGAAACTCAGATACCCTAATGGAGGTCTTCTCTTGCAGAAATGGCCGCGAAAAGAGTCTTTGCTCGTGTCAGAAAATATATAGATACACATATATATGTATATATATGCACACACACGCCACCTTCCAAAAACGTCAAACTCTGGCCGTTTTTTCCTATTTATTAAAAACTTAAATTTATAATGCTATTTTGCAACAATTAATTATTTATCTTGTCTAAAACGAAAATTATTTCACGTTTTATTTACAAATACCAAAAATACAGACACTTATTTAATTTTATCAATATCTCTAATTATTTAATAGTTATATCTACTAATTTTAATTTTTTGAAGGGAAAACAGTAATAAAAACGTAACAAACTTTAAACATTAGTATAAAAAATTCAATTATTTATAAGAAAAAAAATTAAATTTTAAAAAATTAGCGTATTTTTAAAAATAACCAATCATAATAATTATAATGTTTTCATAAAACAAAAACTAACTGGTATAGTTTTTAACTACTACTTTAAAAGTTAGGTGTTTTTTTGTTCATTATTCCTTTTTTAACTATATTTTGACAGAATTATCTTTCTTATAATTCAGGGTTCAAAAGTAAATAGGATTTATATCTATATGATAAATAGAAAATACAAAATATTTATTTCATCGAAATTCAAATTGAGTTATTTATAAAAAACCAATAATAACCCGTAAATTCTATACTTTTTTTTTCTCAAAATATAATAAATAATATAAAAATTACCATCTATCTTCATTTACTTACATGCTTTGATCTTATGAGATGTTATTACAAAACATGAACTTGAACTTGCTAAAACTAATGGACTCTGTACATAATAAGACAGCGCAAATCAATACAGACAGATGCCAGTTTCAGTCTTAGAACAAGCTTTTCTAATGGATCCATGGTAGCAGAAGTATTAGACCTAAACGGATAACGGTTGAAGATAATCCATATACCGGGAAAGTATGTTCTTTCTTTCTCTCGACATTCCTCTCACTATCCTAAATTGATGATTTAGGGACCGATGAATCCGTCTCTAAACATGTTTCTAAACATGTTTCTTTCTGATCAAGAACTCGATTTGTTCGATAAAGGGCGTTGCCGTGCTATGAACGGGACTTCCACTATTGTCCCGACGATGTTTTCTCCGACAATCACAGTGTTTCCTGTTGAAGCCGCTTGTTTCTTGATGTAACCTAATCCGAAATCGCCACATTCTTTTCTTCCAGATGTATAACTTGTCAGCATTCCCACCTTTCAAGAATCTATCGAGTCGATAAACGAACAATACGATCGAAATTCAATGAGATAAGAGCGACGGTAATACCTTTTTTCCGTTAACGGTTATGGGACTGCCGGGTGCTGCAGGTGCAGAAAGACTAAGTCCACATAACTTTTGCTTGATTCCATCATATGTTATTAGCCGCGATATCGTCTCCTGTCCCTTGTAACATCCTGACAGAGCATTTTCACCGATCACGAGAAAAAAACAACTAAAAAAAACAAACTAAGAACGATGCTTTTGCCAGTGGTCCATGAATCATGCTCTGATACCAAATGATACAAGCACGAGGCATGGACGATAAGGGTTAGTTGAAGATGAATTCAATGGCTCGTAGCTCTCTTTGAAGATACAATCTTCACCAATATCCTCGAAGAGTTGATGAATCTGAAGGCTCGTAGCTCTCTTCGACGATTTTGACGATACAATCTTCACCAATATTCTCGAGAGTTGATGAATTCAAAGGCTCGTAGCTCTCTTCGACAATACAATCTTCACCAATATTCTCGAGAGTTGATGAATTCAAAGGCTCATAGCTCTCTTCGACGATAAATATTCTCGAGAATAGATGAATTCAAAGGCTCGTAGCTCGCTTCGACAATACAATTTTCACCAATACTCTCGAGAGTAGATGAATTTAAAAGGCTCGTAGCTCTCTTCGACGATAAATATTCTCGAGAATAGATGAATTCAAAGGCTCGTAGTTCTCTTCGACGATACAATCTTCACCAATATCCTCGAAGAGTGGATGAATCCAAAGGCTTGTAGCTCTCTTCGACGATAAATATTCTCGAGAATAGATGAATTCAAAGGCTCATAGCTCTTTTCGACAATACAATTTTCACCAATACTCTCGAGAGTTGATGAATTCAATGGCTCGTAGCTCTCTTCGACGATAAATATTCTCGAGAATAGATGAATTCAAAGGCTCATAGCTCTTTTCGACAATACAATTTTCACCAATACTCTCGAGAGTTGATGAATTCAATGGCTCGTAGCTCTCTTCGACGATAAATATTCTCGAGAATAGATGAATTCAAAGGCTCATAGCTCTCTTCGACAATTTTCACGATACAATCTTCACCAATATTCTCGAGAATTGATGAATTCAAAGGCTCGTAGCTCTCTTCGACAATACAATCTTCACCAATACTCTCGAGAATTGATGAATTCAATGGCTCGTAGCTCTCTTCGACGATACAATCTTCACCAATATACTCGAAGAGTGGATGAATCCAAAGGCTTGTAGCTCTCTTCAAGGATACAATCTTCAACGAACCCTTAACTTTCCACGAATCTATGCTTGTATTGGTGACGATAGTATCCTAGAAGAAAGCTACGAGCCTTCGAACTCATATTTAACGTTCTTACGACCTATGCTTGTATCACTAACGGTATGCATCAATGAATCAAATCAAATACCTTTATTCAGAGAGATTGAATTCCATAAACCCGCCTCCAAGACATTGAATTCCTTGCTGAGTTCTTTCTCAGGAGCTGGTCTTCCTGCAAACACCAACATACACACATCAGTGCTACATCTTCTACAGCAACTGCCAAAAAAACCCGAGCAATCTTTGTGTATCTAGAGTTAATATATGAATACAAAGTCTATATAAGATCCGCCATTACAGGTTTATCTGTAATTTAAAGCAAAAATATTTCATAACCTTGAAGGATTCTTAGTTTTTCCCACGCGATGGAACCCATTGGAATGACAGCTTGAGATAAAAGGGTCTCCCAAACAGATACAGCAGCAGATGGTGACATTAACATCGAAAAACCTTCATCTGAAATAAGACTTCCCACCCCGACTGTTATCGGCATTC
>CM071864.1:4230782-4275128 GCA_036759665.1 Gynandropsis gynandra
ATCTACTGAAGAAGAAATGTAAATACAATAATGTGTATGATGTGTAATAAATGTAGATGATGTGTAATGTACATGACGTGTAATGTACATGATGTGTAATAATGTAGATGATGTGTAATCAAACAATTGAAATGTTAATACAATCGAAGAATATATAAACGGTGTTTAATGTATTAGAACTTCATATAATCTGATACCAACGGGCATCCGTTGGAAATATTGATGGATGCCCGTTGAAACACGAAATCGCTTCCGACACATAGAAAAAAATTGTAAGTTTTTCATATTTCAAATAGGCATCTGTTGGAAAATTGTAACGGATGCCCGTTACAAAAATTCCAACGGGCATCTGTTGGAACCTGTAACAGTCGAAAAAATTCGGGCATCCGTTAAAAGTGGCAGCGGATGCCCGTTAAAAATTTTGTAACGGGCATCCGTTAAAATGTTCCAACGGATGCCCGTTACAAAGTGTAATGATGCCTACCCTAGTCTGCAGAAATTTTAACGGGCATCTGTTGGAAATTGTAACTGATGTCCGTTGCAAAGGGAGACGAGCCGCCATTTCGCCGTCCGTTGCCTCGAGAACATGCATTTCCAACGGATGCCCGTTGGAAATTTCTGTGTATAAACCGTTGAATAGTTTCATTTTCAACACAAATCAAAACCTCAAAATCCTCTCAAACTCTACATATCACACACAAACACATTTACAAACACTAAACAAAAAAATGAGGGCTAGACGATTTATAGGATCGAGAGAAATGTTGGCTGGTTCTGCGGGAGCTCCTCCCCCGCCTCAGCATATCGTCCTCCTTCACCAATATCAGCACCACTTACCATCCTCATGTCCTCCTCAAATAAAACCTCCCAACTAGCTAAATGCTCGACCATCAAATCAGAACCAATCAATGGTTACTTGTAGTCAATCCGAGAATTTCAAACCCTAAAAAGTCATGAACCTTAACTTTATCATCGTCTCACCCGTACCCACTTTACATATCAAATCCTTTGAGGGGTGTAATTGGTGTATGCGATGCAAAACGAGTTTGATGCTCCAATTGAAAATTGTGTTATAATCCGTAAGCATTTCCAATGGACAATCAACAGATATAATCCATTGAAAAATTCCAGATGAATCCGTTGGAAGGAAACTGAAAACCAATAAATTATTTCAATGGATGACCATTGCTCTTTCAAACGGGCATCCGTTGGAAGTTCCAATAGATGCAGTAGGAAAAGTTACAATTTTGATGAGATCGATGGAAAAAAACGAACGTATTTCACCAGGCATTTGTTGGATTTTTCACTATTTATACAAGAAACTCAAATTGCTTGCCACCAAGCCATGAACATAAAATATACTTTCAAACAATGTTGTCTTCTTAAAATTGAGATATATATAGATCGAGAGACTGGATATGTAGAAGAAAAGTTGTCGAATAATGAGGCACGCTGGTTTTTCATCGTATTGGATGCGGTGAAACAACCTATATATGAAGGTTGTCCTGAAGGCCAATCTCGTTTATCCTTATCATCAAAATTGATGAGCATAAAAACAGACTGCAATGTAGCTAAAAATTGCATTGATTCATTTTACAAAATCATGCATGAATATTAACCAGCAAATAATCAAGCTCCTGAGATATATTATGAACCAAAGATTGTTTAAAAGATTTGGAATTCCACATGAGAAAATTGATTTTTGTAGAAATATTTGCATGCTTTTCGGGAGGAGATAAAGACCTCTTGGAATGTAAATTTTGCGGTGTAAGTAGATTTCGTCCAGAAAACCATCTTCACGAAAATATGTATCGTACAAAGTAGTTCTATATGCATGTAGCAAAAAGTTTTAGAAGTTTATATGAATATAGATTTTTAATGATTTATACCGTAAAAAACACAGATTTTTTAATGATTATAAGTCGGTTTTAATTGAAATTATAGAAACCATTCATTAATAAAAAATAAATCACTTTAACTAGATGATAGTTTAGAAACTTTGAATATTATTGTGTAGTACTGTTTACTCTAATAAAATGAAATGATTTTGTTTTAATTATTTTCAATGTCATTTTTACAAGGGATAAAAATAACAAAAATATGAGGTTATTCATTATCTTACTTTTGTTTATTTTTTGATTGAAATTACTTTTTTTTATAAAATTTTTAATCATATTATAAATGATTTTTTTATAATTTAATTTTTGTTGTCATTTTTCTTTATAATGGTTATTAATTTAGTACGAGATTAAATGAACTCATTGTTGGACTACTTTTTAGATAAAAAACAGAATTAAATATTTAATACAAATTATATATTTACTTTATTTTGAAAATTGTATTTTTATTTATAATATCTTTTTACTATTTCTTATTTATTTTTGGGTTATTTTTTTGGTATGTTGTGTGTTATATGTGGAAATTATGGATTAAAAATTGACAACGCATTATATTTTATATGTCAAAAATGATCTTTTATATATTATTAAGAATAATTCAATTTTTTTAATTATCATTGAAACAAATATTTAGAAGAAAATAATATTTCATTTTTTGACTAATTCAAAAATTTTTTTATTTCAAATTGTAGATTAATTTATGTATAACAAATTTAGAATTTCATAAAAAGATTCAATGTTATTTTTTTATTTCAATATTATTCAGTAAATTAATTAAAAAATAATGTGTTTTAAGTTTAAACTCTTTAATGTTTTGGGATATAATACATAAAAAAAATTAAATTATTACATAAATTTAAAATTTTAAAAGCGAAGTTACAGAAAAAAGAATAATCTCTATTTAATAAAAAAATGTACGAACGATTTCCCAATTCCATATTACATCATATACGATTGCATCATGGTTGTTGTATCTTCTACGAATATGTGTTTATCATGTGAATATCTTTTGAATTTTTCTTCACTTTTAGTAATCATTTTTCATTTCTCTTTATATAATTGATGTAACATGTGTTTTCTAATTGAAACACAAAAGAAAGACAAGTTAGTTTAATTGTCATTATTTTTCTCGTTGAGAATATACTATGGCATAAAAAGAAATATTTCAACAGAAATGTCGTTGCACAGAATCCTCCAACTCCAGTATTGACTGATGAAGAGCTTTTGTACATCGAAACCATTGTCGTTTCTAATGGAACGTTGTATTGAGATACTATTGATACTACTCTTAGTTCGAGCATTAACCATGTGTCTATGTTAGTGATAGATCGTCTATTTGCGCAACTCAAACAAACTAAAAACGTTTACATTTACCAATGTTGTTGTCTCCCCGTCGATTATCAAGACTGTCATTTTGGTTCCAAAATTGACAAGTGATAACAATTGCTATGTTGAGTTTGATGCTTTTGGTTTTTTGTGAAGGACATGACAACGCAAATGCGTCGATGTGTTATAAGGAGTTAGCATATTCTTCACAGATATATGTTCAAGAAACTTAAAAAGAGGTTACTTGAAGTTATTGAAAAATAATATCTCTGAATTATTATGCTCTTTGGAAGAGTTCTTCACCTTCCTTCTTCGATGTCATGGATTATTTGTCAAGACATTTAAACTATGTGGCGTTATAAACACTAGAAGAAAAAAGAAGATCTATTGCAAACTGATCACTCTGAGCTCATACGGTTAATTGATAAAGACAACATGGAAATATTCTCGCAATAATTGACATAGATGACGAACACGGCACGACCACGATTATGAAGATGTTGAATCGAAAGATGCATTAGATGAACATGGTGACGAATTCCATGCACCATCGAAGAAAGACTAACCAATTGAATAATCAAATGAAAAAGATATGTGATTTAAGAAGTTATAATATCAGATTTTTGTAATTTAAAATTTTTAAATAATATTTTCCATTTTCAACGGACATCTGTTGGAACATACAACAGACGCCTGTTGAATCGTTTAAATTATGTTCGACACTTTCAAAAATTTCACGGTTTCCACTTTTCAATGTGCATTGGTTGATATTTTCCAACGGATAGACGTTGAACCGATGGATGTTCTTGCAATATTTCAAGGGACATATGATGGAATAGGTCATGATGGCTATTCTTCGCCTAGTTAGCTCATCGCATCGAGGCAATAACTTCCAACGAACATCCGATAGAAATTCCAACCGATGCATAATGAAAAAAAGACGTACAACCGATTTATGTTATCCAATGTCTCGAAAACATAATTTCCATTGGATGCACATTGGAAACTCAACAGTCATGTCAATTAATTACTTCTTTTAATTGGACACATGTTCTAACGAGCATCTATTGAAAAATTCATTTTCAACACAATCTTACTATTAAACACAACTACTAATATATTTTCAAAATAACATTTTTTTCAGTCATATACACTATTAAGTTCCACAAACATGGATTTCCTCATGTTTATATTTTGATATGGCTACAGCCCATATTCAAGAATCTTATAGTAGAAGAAATCAACATCTTTATACACGCAAATTTGCTTGATAAAGATAACGAATTTGAAGGATGTACTTGCCTTATTGAAATTTGTTAATTGCTTGACTTGTTAATTATGGATTTAATCGAATATAAGATTTAGACTAAAATATCTCGTCAAAAAAATAAAAAAAATCTATACAAAAAAAATCTGTGTGGACGTGCGTATAGTGAGTGATCAAGAAACTATACAAAAAAAAGTAAAAAACTCATAGATCTTCCAATCTACTAGAGATGACTACAGAATAAGCACATACATTGTTAGATCTCTTTCGTTTGTTGTAGTGAAGAAATAACTGATACATCTTAATTTTTCAATTTATGGAATATGATATATTAAATATATATTTCTAATATACAAAATTATAATTTGTTTTAGATGAAAGAAAAATGCGTTAAACCAACTTATTTCCGAGTGTTCGAGAAAACTTATAAGAATTGGATAGTTTTTGGATTAATACGAAAGCAAAACAAGTACATGAAAATATTCAAAAGATGATAATGGAATGAGTTTCTCAAATTCTGCCAAGAGAAGATGGGTCATAATCGGCCTCAAGTGAACAAAATTGAACAAAATCTATATCAAGATATATATATATATATATATATAATTATGTATATATAAATACACATTATGTTGAATATATTTTATTTTGTAGATCATCACGCCAAACAAAGACCGAATTTTTGGTTTTAGAGAATTGACGATTCAATTTGTAACGTCTTAAAAAGGTAAATGTATAAGAATAACTAAAGATTTGCAAAAATAATTGAGTCAAACTAAAAGTGAATGAGTGAAAACAACAACAAAACTTAGTCGGTTAATGCGGATTTTGAACACCTTCCCAACGAAACGCTCATCGGACAAATGGTCCATAAATGGGTCAAAGTTCCGTATGAATCCCATTTATAGACATTCTTTTTCAGAAAAACGGCGTCCATTCGTAATCTCTCTATAACGTCCGTTCTAGACTAATTTTACCGTAAAAACACAAATTTTTTAATTATTATAAGTCGGTTTCATAAAAAGATTCAATGTTTTTTTATTTCAGTATTAATCGATAAACTAATTAAAATTTAATGTGTTTTAAATTTAATCTCTTTAATGTTTTAGGATATAATAGATAAAAAATTAACGTAAAAATAAAATAATTTTTACTTTTCAATAAAATAGTCTCAGCGGTTCAATCCTCTTTTGAAATAATTCATTTGAAAGTTTCTACTTCTTCAATCCCAAGCATTAGTGGTATAAAATAATACGTTTACTCTCCATCATTTCTCATGTTTTTTCTGGGTATACACGTTTTGTTGTAAAAGCGACCTGTTTGCAAAACTTTTACATTTTAACATTTACATTCAAAATTAATTTGAGAAGCAATAATTTTTTTTTTAATTTTACCACGAGGGAGAATTTGATAAATTTCTCATACAATTTTTTTAGGAAAAACAACTATTCCCCCTTGAAAACCATGCTTTAGTCCTATTCTCCCTGGATTTTGACCCTCATCCTATTTCCCCCTCGATTTTGACCCTCATCCTATTCCCCCTCGATTTTCGGTTTTCATCCTATTCCTCCCTCAATAATAAAAAAATCTACCTAAAACCCCTTCCGTTATTTATCCGTTAATTATCCATTAACCGACCCGATTTTGACCCAATTTTGATCCAATTTTGATTTTAATTTTGACACTAATATGACTCAATTTTGACTCGATTTAATCCTAATTTGTACTTAATTTTGACCAAAATTTTTACTTAATTTTAACTCGAATTTTAACAATAAATCAAGTTAAGTATTCAATTTAATCGACTTGCTTGATTTAATAGATTTCGAATAAAATTAAGTACAGTTTTTTTACTTGAAACCAATTTTAACCCCAAAATCGACCCCAATTTTGATTCAATTTTAACCCAAAACCGATGGAATTTTGACCCAAATTATGATCTCAATTTTGACTCGATTTAATCTGAATTTTTACTTAATTTTGACCCTATAAAATTGAATACACTTTTTACTTAATCCGTAATTTTAATCCAAAATCGACCCCAATTTTGACTGAATTTTACTTAATTTTAACCCAAAATTTTAGCCCAATCTTTACTTAATTTTTATCCCAAATCGACCTCAATTTTGACTCATTTTAACTAAAAACTGGTCCAATTTTAACCCAAAACCGATCCAATTTTGATCCAAATTATGATATCAATTTTGACTCAATTTAATCCGAATTTTTACTTATTTTGACCCAAATTTTTACTTAATCCCAAGTTTTACTGAATTTTGAGCAGAATTTTTACTTAATTTTAACTCGAATTTTAACAATAAATCAAGTTAATTATTCAATTTAATCGAATTACTTGATTTAATTGATTTCAAATAAAATTAAGAATCGAATTATTAATTGATTTCAAATAAAATTAAGTACGGTTTTTTTTACTTAAAACCAATTCTAATGCAAAATCGACCCCAATTTTGAATCAATATTAACCCAAAACCGATCCAATTTTGACCCAAATTATGATCTCAATTTTGACTCAATTTAATTTGAACTTTTACTTAATTTTTACTTAAAATTGGATCGGATTTGGGTTATAATTGAGTCAAAATTAGGATCGATTTTGGGTTAAAAATGGGGTTGATTTTGGGTTAAAATTAAGTGCAAATTTCGTTAAAATTAAATAAAATTGAGTCAAAATTAGGGTCGATTTTAGGTTAAAATTACGGATTAAGTAAAAATCGTACTTAACTTTATCGGGTCAAAATTAAGTAAAAATTCGGATTAAACTGAGTCAAAATTGAGATCATAATTTGGATCAAAATTGGATCGGTTTTGGGTTAAAATTGAGTCAAAATTGGGGTCGATTTTGGGTTAAAATTGGTTTCAAGTAAAAAATCGTACTTAGTTTTATTTGAAATCATTTAAATCAAGAAAGTTGATTAAATTGAATAATGAACTTGATTTATTGTTAAAAATTAAGTAAAAATTTTGGTCAAAATTAAGTATAAATTGGGATTAAATCGAGTCAAAATTGAGTGAAAATTAGGTCAAAATTGAGTAATATTTGGGTAAAATCAAAATTGGGTCAAAATCGGGTCAAAATTGGGTCAAAATGTCAAAATTGGGTCAAAATCGGGTCGGTTAATGGATAATTAATGGAGGGGATTTTAGGCAGATTTTTTATAATTGAGGGGGGAATAGGATGAAAACTGAACATCGAGGGGGAAATGGGATGAGGGCCAAAATCGAGGGGGAATAGGACTAAAGCATGATTTTCAAAGGGGGAATAGGTTGTTTTTCCTTTTTTATTCCAATGAGATATAAAGTGTTTTCTATGTCCGCAGACTTTACAAAAAAAATTTCAATCCGAATGCATGATACATACATAAATAACCTTATTCGAACACTTCTCTATCCGAGTCTCAATCTTGTCTCATAATTGGGTGGACAACGAGATATTAAGTGTTTTGGTCCACTTTATAAACCTTCTTCCTTTTAATAGCCTCACAAATGAACTACCTTTTACTAAACAACACAAAAAATATCGTTAATTACTACAACCTACATGTAGATGCCTATGCTTTCCTAACTGCAATGGATTGCAACGGAAAATTGGAAATTTTCAACGATCAAAATTCTATTATAATTCTTAGACATTTCTAACAGACAATCAACGAATATAATCCATTAAAAATTTGCAGATAAATTCAATGGAAGGACATTGAAAACCGATAAATTATTTCAACGGATGACCATTGCTCTTTCCAACGGGCATCCGTTGGAAGTTCCAACATATGTCCGTAGGAAAAGTTTCAATTTCAATGAGATTGATGGAATAAAACGTACGTTAAATTTCAATATGCATCCGTTGGAATTTTTACTGTTTATACTACACACTCGAATCGCTTACTACCAAGCCATGAACATAAATAATACTTTCAAACAATGTTGTCTTCTTAAAATTGAGATATATACAGAACGAGAGGTTGAATGTGTAGAAGAAAAGTTTTCGAATAAGAAGGCACACTGGTTTTTCAACCTATTGGATATGGTGAAAAAAATATATATAGAAGGTTGTCACGAAGGTCAGTCTCATTTATCCTTGTCATCAAGATTGATGAGTAAAAACAGATTACAATGTAGCTGAAAATTGCATTGATTCATTTTACAAAATCATGCTTGAATATTTATCGGCAAATAATCAAGCTCCTGAGATATATTATGAAACAAAGAATGTTTTAGAAGATTTGGGAATACCACATGAGAAAATTCATGTTTGTAGAAATAGTTGCATGTTTTTTTTGCAGGAGATACAGACCTGTTGGAATGTAAATTTTACGATGCAAGTAGATTTCGTCCAAAAAACCACCTTCACGAAAATATTTACCGTACAAAGTTGTTTTATATGTCTGTAGCAATCAGATTAAGAATTTTATATGAAAAATAAAATTGTTGCGACAATGAGATGGTATGCAGAACACTCGACGAATGAAGGGATAATGCAACATCCATCAAATGGTAAGCTTGGAAGGATTTAAATGAAATATTTTCTAATTTTGCATTTGAAATGAGAAATGTTTATCTTTTTCTATGCACTGATGGTTTTTGTCAATATGGAAAATCCAGAAGTCAATATTCTCTACGGCATGTGATTTTGTCTCCGTATAATTTACCTCCCAATATTTTTCTGAAAAAAGTCATGTTCCTAACGTTGCTGATTCAAGGACCAGAACATCCGAAGAAAAGTTTTGATGTCTTTTTATAACCTTTAATTCATGAATTAACAAATTTTTGGAATAAGGGAATTGTTGTATATAATGTAATTACGAAGCAAAATTTCACATTGAAAGCAGTGTTGTTGTGGAAAATTAGCATCTTTCGTACCTATGGAATGTTATTTAGATTGAGCACGCATATGAGACTAGCATGTCCATATTGTATGGATGATACATAGTTGTTTCGTCTAGTATATTGGAAGAAACTATGTTTGTTTGATCATCGAAGATTTCTTCCCTGTGGATATACATTTAGAAAATATAAAAAATCAAAAGAATGTGGTATAAAAAGAAGAGGCACAATGCATGCAAACAATAACGCAAATACTATATGAAAGACTAAACATGATGAGAGATTTAAAAGTATCGGTGGAATCAGATGAAAATAACAATCCCAATGTGAATGACATAACTCGTATAGACGTAGTACTTTTTTGGGAACTATCTTATTGGAAATCACTCATATTACGTAATAATTTGGATATTATGCATATTGAAAAAAAATTTGATAACACCATCAACATGGTTTTGAATATGATGGAAAAGCAAAGGATAACGTAGTTACACGATGGAAAGGCACCTATCCCAATATTCATATTGTCTAGACTAGCGAAAACAACATTATTGAGGTGATTAAAACAAAACATTAAATTTCCAGATGGATATGGATATGCACGAACATTGCTCAGTGTGTAGATATTGTTGGTTCAAGGTTCAGCGGATTGAAAAGTCGTGATTATCACATTTTCATGCAAAGACTCATTTCAATTGTGTTTGTTGGGCTATTACAACAGAATGGTCATGGTGTGTTATGAGGAGTTAGCATATTCTTCACAGAAATATGTTCAAAAAATTTAAAAAGAGATTACTTGAAGTTCTTCAAAAACAATATCTTTGAAGTATCATGTTCTTTGGAAAGAAATTTTCCACTTTCTTTCTTTGATATCAGGGAATAATTTCCAACACATTTAAACTACGTGGCGTTAATAAACACATAAGAAAAAGAAGATGTGTTGCAAATCGATCACCCTAAACTCATACGGTTAATTGATATAGACAACATGAAAATATTCTCGCAAGAAATGACATAGATGACGAATATAACCATAATTATGAAGATGTTGAATAAGAAGATGCCTAAGATGAACATGGTGACAAATTCCATAAACAATCGAAGGAAGACTTACCAATTAAATAATCAAGTGAAGAAGATATGTGAATTATGAAATTATACTATCAAACTTTTGTAATTTAATTCTTTTAAATAATATTTTCCATTTTCAACGGGCATCTGTTGGAACATACAACAGACGCCCGTACTATCGTTTAAATTATATTCAACACTTACAAAAATTTCTCGGTTTCCACTTTTCAAGGGCATCCCTTGATATTTTCCAACGAATGACCGTTGAACCGCATACATTCCGCCAACAGATGCTCAATTTTGTTCACTTAAAACCGGTTGAGACCCATCTTCTCTTGGCGGAATTTGAGAAACTCGTTTCACTATAACCTTTTGAATATTTTCATGTACTTTTTTTTTGCTTTCGTATCAATCCAAAACCATTAAATTTCTTATTAGTTTTCTCGAACACTCGGAAATAAAATGGTTTAATTTTGTAACTTAGAAATATATATTTAATATATTTTATTCCATAAATTGAAAAAGTAAGTTGTTTCAATTATTTCTTCACTACAACAAAACGAAAGAGATCCAACTATATATGCGTTTATTCTATAGCCATCTCTATTAGATTGCAAGATCGACAAGTTTTCTACTTTTTTGTATATCTTCTTGATCATCTCACTATACGCACATTCACATAGATTTTATTTTTTGTATAGATTATTTTTTTTGTTTGTTGACGAGATATTTTAGTCTTCAACGGTGCCCTTGAAAAGTGAAAACCGAGAAATTTTTGTAGGTGTCGAATATAATTTAAACGATTCAACGGCGTCTGTTGTATGTTTCAACAGATGCCCGTTTATAATGGAAAATATTATTTAAAAAAATTAAATTACAAAAGTTTGATAGTATAATTTCATAATTCACATATCTTCTTCACTTGATTATTCAATTGGTAAGTCTTCCTTCGATTGTTCATGGCATTCGTCACCATGTTCATCTTAGGCATCTTCTGATTCAACATCTTCATAATCGTGGTTATATTCGCCATCTTTTTAAGTTCTTGCGAGAATATTTTCATGTTGTGTATATCAATTAACCGTATGAGTTTAGGGTGATCGATTTGCAACAAGGGTCGTACAGGTATAAGGGCGCAGAGGGGTACAAGGGTCGCAGAGGCACAAGGGTCGCGACCCTTGTTCCTCTGTGACCTGTTTTGCTTGTTGTGATATGAAACAAATTTTAAAAATAATAAAAATTATTTATTATTTACAAATACAATTATTTACAGATAATACGAATAAAATTTTCAAAATAATAATTTAGAAAGTTATTTACAAATAATTAACTCAAATCTCTGCGACTCTTATCCATCTGCGACCCTTATACCCCTGCGACCCTTGTCCCTCACGACCCTTGGACCCATGTGACCCTTGTCCCCCTTCGACCTTTGTCCCTCGTGACCCTTGTTACAATAATAGTAAACCCACAAAAACAGTGATACTAACAATAATACTAATAATTGAATAATAGTAAAAACCAACCAAATACAAAATGAAGTTCAAGATCCAATGAAGTTCAATTTAAAATGAGGTTCAAAGAAATCAAAATACAACTTAAATCAAAATATGTTGTTGATAAATCGAAGTATAGGTTCTTCTCCATTGGAGAACAGTTCTACTATGCGGGAACAATCCACGTTCAGTCCATTTTCTTGACAAAACTTTCTCCACCCCCTCTTATTTAAGCGCCACCATGACTCACGAGCCTTAAAGCTGCTGACCACGACCTTCCGCAATCGAGGAACATTAGTATCTTACATCGTCTACGGCAAAGATCGTTCTCCCTTGCAAACTCTATCGGAAGGGTCTACGACATCACCTAAGTTACATTAGTATAAATGAATAAAAGTATAATAAATAACCAAATTATATATGACGAATTCGGTTTGGGGTCACTTACCAATACATCTACGACCAGATTTGAACGCATGACTGGTACAATGAAAATCCTCTCAGTAGGAGTGGCCCGGGTGACGTTAAAGACCATGTCACATTCGTGACGAAAAAGTACACAATCCCCAATACAAATTTTTTGGTCATTGGAGAAATATTTCCATCCATCAGTGAATCTGAAGCCATCCAACTTGATTTCCCATGTTCTGTTAGACACATTCAATTTAAGCATTGCCGTGTTGTTGTCCTTCGTATTCCCGTAAATATACTCATCGAAGAAGATCTTCGGAATGTCCTGTAACAAAAAAAGAAAAAAAAAATTCAAATTTGTACATTCTTTACATGTAACATACCGATAGAAAGTGTTTTAAAGAATATTACAAGGTAGTGCTCCAGATACTGCGGAAGAATCTCTAGGAAGAATTGAGTAAAATGTGGCATTTTCGCAAAAAATGGATGGAAGATGATGAGAGTTAGAGAGAGTGTCGTTATTCGAAAAAAGATGGATGGAAGATGATGAGAGTTAGAGAGAGAGTGTGTCATTATTGGAAAAATAAAACGACTGGAATTCAAAAAAACATGACCTTGACATCGAATCGACGTCGGATGGAATTCAAAAAGACATGACAACACGGTTATATTTTTTCAAAATTTGGTGAAAAGTTCAGCGGAAATTTTGGTGAAAAGTTCAGCGGAAATTTTGGTGAAAATGATACATTTACAACGCCGCATGGGTCGCATGGCTCGCTTGGTTGTATGGATCGCATATATGGATCAATGGTCGATTGGTTACATATATGGATCAATAGTTGCGAACTCGACGGATTTACGGGTTTATAATGATAAAATGACAAAAACCAATCAAAATAATACGTTTAAAACGTCAATCAATGGTTAAAAAATATTATGACCCATGTGTCCCAAGTTGTGTATAACCAATGCATGTGTTTCTAAAGTGATAGTAGTGTTTTAAGAACTCGTCGGATGAGTTTGAAAAAATTTCAAAAAATACATTTAACATTTTACTCAAATGTTGATATTATTTATATTATTATCTATATTGATTCTAAATCATACATATACAACTCAAATATATTGGTAATGGCATATTGATAATGGCATGGGTCGCATGGATCTCTTGGTCGTATATATGGATCAATAGATGCGAACTCGACGAATTTAAGGGTTTATAATGATAAAACGAAAAAAACAACAAAACAATACGTTTACAACATCAAAGTAATTAATACCAATTGAGGGTATCGACCATCTCACCTGCGTCCCACAGGTCACAAAGGTCAAAAAGATTTTTCATGGAAATTGGGGTTAGATACGCATACTAAGAGAATAGACATAGACATTAACTTATAGACATGGGTCGGAAGGGTCATTCTGGTCGTACGAGAGGAGTCTGACAACAAAACGACAAGTTGCATGGGTCGTAAGGGTCATATGGTTCGGAAGACATGAGTCTAACTGCAAAACAACAAGGCACATGAGTCGAAAGGGTCACATGGGTCGGGAACAAGAGTCTGATAGCAAAACGACAAGTCCCATGGGACGCATGGGTCGCACATGGGTCATATGTGGTCGCATTGGGTCGCATGGGTCGGCTGAGTCGCACAAGGGTCATATTGGGTTGCATGAGTTGGATGGGTTCAGTTTAAACTTGATTCTAATTTAATCCAATTGAGGGTCACATAAGGGCTCATATTGGGTTGCATGAGTCGGATGGGTTCCCGTTTAAACTTGATTCTAATTCAATCCAATTGAGGGTCGGCGATTTTATGGATTTCACGTAATTACGAACAATAGATGCAAAATAAGACATTTTCAACGTTTAAATATTGATTACATAAGGTCACAAAAGGTTACAAAGGTCACAAAGGTTACAAAAAAATTTGAAAAACCATTCAAGAAGAAAAGGAAATAAAAAAAAGGAAAGAAAAAGGTTACATAAGGTCTCAAAGGTCACAAAGGTAAAGAGAGTCGTGTGTGACCTTAGTTACCGCGGATACAATGCGATGTCTGAGTCTATCGATTACCAAGACCTTATGTAATGCAGATACCACACAATGTCCTCTATCCACATTGTAAGTACCTGTGTGTATCTACATAGAGATCGATTCTGGCGATGACCAAGACCTGATTAACACATAGACAACACGATGTCATGCGTTCACCATGTGACCTTCGTGACGAAGGTTAGAAAGGTCACAAAGGTAACAAAGATTTTTCAGATAATTTAGGTTAGAGACTTAGACGAAGAGAGGAGAGAGATGGAATTCTCTCGATTCATTCTCATCTCAAATGGGTGTTATGGTGAGACTTAGAGAATTTGATGAACCTTTTAATATAGGGGTAACAGAGACGTGTCGCAATGGTCTTGAGTGTGGCATTGGTAAAATAAAAAGCATAGCTTGCATTGGAAAAGCCAGTAGTCTGACATCAGTAGCCATTGGCACGATACTCCATGAAAAAGACTTTCACGATTAATATAGTTTGCTTTTCCAAAGGCCAGCAGACTGACATAAAAAAGACTAGTCGCAAGGGTCGCAATGGCCGCAAGGGTCGCATGGGTCAAAAAGGTCGAAACGGTCTCAATGTCCACAAGGGTCGCATGGGTCGAATTATAATGAAAAATTTATCGAATTATAATGATGAAAGTAACAAAAGGTTTAATCAAAATAATACAAATAATATAATATTACACACTAACAAAGCTTTTTTTTGAAGTCGATGTTATCTCAGTTGTCACGTTCCAAACACTGTCAGTGATGCTGGCTTTTGAAGATGTGAGGTTTGTCTTGACAAAGACGAGTTTGTCTCGACAAGATGGGGTACTTCTTCGAGCTTCATCGTGGTCCAGGATAATGATTGTCTTTAGACCTCCCACTTTGGCTTTTCTCAGCCAGCATATGAGGTAGAACCGTAACTTTTGAATATTGAGGAGTGTTGTCCCAATCACTGCAATAAGGAACCGGATACACGGTTTCTCAGTAAGCCAAACACCATGTCTCTCGAAGGTAGTATGTTGAACATAGTTCTGGTATCTTGTGACCTTTACCAACCTTATGTGTTGCCGCAATTGCGTGACTGCATGGATACTTATCCACATCAAATATTTTGCAGTCGCAAATTATTTTTTGAAGACTCACTACAAATCTTCTACCCATCTCATTTATAACCTCATACTCATCACTCAGACTGTTCAATTCAATAACATCATACTTGGATGTCTATCCAAACCGTTCAAGTAATGTTTTCTCAACGTAAGGTGTTACCTTTTGAGAATCATCACCGGTAGCTGCTTCCAACCTATACCTATTGAACCATTCCATCGACTTTCCCAAAAAACATCTTAAATCCCAAGAATCGAAATTTTTTCACTTCTTCATTATTGCATTTATTAACTCGGCGCCATTAGTGGTTAATAAGTTTTACCTTTCCCCTTTAAATTTTCATCTTGCCCACTTAACGGGATCAAGTTCCACTATCTCCAAATACATTGCAACATTAGGATACATGCGTAAAGGTCAAAAAGATAAAAAATGGCCACAGAAGTCACAACATCAACAAGGGTGACAGCGGGTACAAGGGTCACAGAGGTACAAGGGTCGCAGATGCACAAGGGTTGCAAAGGGGTACAAGGGTCACAGGGTGTCAAAGGGTCTCAGGGGTACAAGGGTCACAAAGGGTACAAGGGTCGCAAAGGGGTACAAGGGTCGCAGAGGGGTACAAGGGTCGCAAAGGGGTACAAAATAAACAAAAGCATGCAAATATTTCTACAAAAATCAATTTTCTCATGTGGAATTCCCAAATCTTTTAAAACATTCTCTGGTTCATAATATATCTCAAGAGCTTGA
Organism: Gynandropsis gynandra; assembly: GCA_036759665.1. Taxonomy (NCBI): domain Eukaryota; kingdom Viridiplantae; phylum Streptophyta; class Magnoliopsida; order Brassicales; family Cleomaceae; genus Gynandropsis; species Gynandropsis gynandra. The sequence goes on from CM071864.1 coordinate 4,246,990, forward strand.
TTATTTGCTGGTAAATATTCATGCATGATTTTGTAAAATGAATCAATGCAATTTTTAGCTACATTGGAGTCTGTTTTTATGCTCATCAATTTTAATGATAAGGATAAATGAGACTGGCCTTCAGGACAACCTTCATATACAGGTTGTTTCACCGCTTCCAATACGATGAAAAACCAGCGTGCCTCATTATTCGACAACTTTTCTTCTACATATCCAGTCTATCGATCTATATATATCTCAATTTTAAGAAGACAACATTGTTTGAAAGTATATTTTATGTTCATGGCTTGGTGGCAAGCAATTCGAGTTTGTTGTATAAACAGTGAAAAATCCAACTAGATGCCTGTTGAAATACGTTCGTTTTTTTCCATCGATCTCATCAAAATTGTAACTTTTCCTACTGCATCTATTGGAACTTCCAACGGATGCCCGTTTGAAAGAGCAATGGTCATCCAATGAAATAATTTATTGGTTTTCAGTTTCCTTCCAACGGATTCATCTGGAATTTTTCAATGGATTATATCCGTTGATTGTCCATTGGAAATGCTTACGGATTATAACACAATTTTCAATTGGAGCATCAAACTCGTTTTGCATTGCATACACCAATTACACCCCTCAAAGGATTTGATATGTAAAGTGGGTACGGGTGAGACGATGATAAGGTTTAGGTTCATGACTTTTTAGGGTTTGAAATTCTCGGATTGACTACACGTAACCATTGATTGGTTCTGATTTGATGGTCGAGCATTTAGCTAGTTGGGAGGTTTTATTTGAGGAGGACATGAGGATGGAAAGTGGTGCTGATATTGGTGAAGGAGGACGATATGGTAGTGGTGGAGGCGGGGGAGGAGCTCCCGCAGAACCAGCCAACATTTCTCTCGATCCTATAAATCGTCTAGCCCTCATTTTTTTGTTTAGTGTTTGTAAATGTGTTTGTGTATGAAATGTAGAGTTTGAGAGGATTTTGAGGTTTTGATTTGTGTTGAAAATGAAACTATTCAACGGTTTATACACAGAAATTTCCAACGGGCATCCGTCGGAAATGCGTGTTCTCGAGGCAACGGACGGCGAAATGGCGGCTCGTCTCCCTTTGCAACGGACATCCGTTACAATTTCCAACGGATGCCCATTAAAATTTCTGCAGACTAGGGTAGGCATCATTATAATTTGTAACGGGGATCCGTTGGAATATTTTAACGGATGCCCGTTACAAAATTTCTAACGGGCATCCACTGCCACTTTTAACGGATGCCCGTTAGAATTTTTTCGACCGTTACAGGTTCCAACGGATGCCCGTTGGAATTTTTGTAACGGGCGTCCGTTACAATTTTCCAACAGATGCCCGTTTGAAATATGAAAAACTTACAAATTATTTTCTAAGTGTCGGAAGCGATTTCGTGTTTCAACGGGCATCCGTCAATATTTCCAACGGATGCCATTGGTATCAGATAATATGAAGTTCTAATACATTAAACATCGTTTATATATTCTTCGATTGTATTAACATTTTAACTGTTTGATTACACATCATCTACATTATTACACATCATGTACATTACACGTCATGTACATTACACATCATCTACATTTATTACACATCGTACACATTATTGTATTTACATTTCTTCTTCAGTAGATTCATCTATTGTTCATTGAATTCATCGTCGTTTTCATCTTCAGCATCTTCCGGTTCAACGTCTTCATAGTCGCGTATGAATTCTCTGTCTATGTCAGTTCTTGCGAGAATCCCCTCGCGATCCGAATCAATTAAACGAATCGGCTACGGATGATCGGGTTGCAACGGATCTTCTTTATCATCTGAGCTTATGATCCTTTGTGGCTTTATCTTTACTACGGCCCACCACTCCTCTCTTCGATATTTCAATGTTGTTGGATTTAGTTCCTTCAAAAGGGATTCAACCATTTTGGTGTGCCAACATTATTATTCGACTCACTCGGGGAGCATGTATGAGTCTTGTTGTGTACATTCATAGAGAAAACATTTAAAAGATTGCGTCTAACCACATGTAACGACCATTTGCATTCAGAATCTCATTGTTTGCATATTGTGGAAAACAATGTCTTTTTTGACGTCACTACGTTAAATCCGAGGCATTTCATTTATATATACATTTTTAAGAAACACCACGATATCCTATACAACCAATCAGGTTTAGTGAGATTTCAGAAAAATATCCTACTTCCACTATCAACCTCCACCTTCCACCTTCATCTGACAAATCATGAAGAGATCCCTTAGGCCAATCAAGATATCTTCCATCGCCAACCACATCCTTCCACCGTCAACGAATGCAAAAATTAATTTTAAAACTTTATTTCCTTAAATTATTTTTCCTTTTAAACAAAAATTTCATTAAGATCTCTCTCCCAATCACACTATTAACATAGAGTAACAATAAACAGAAATGGAAAAAAATTGGGGAATGACTTCAACTCGAAGGCGAAGCGTCGGACTCAACTCGAATCCTTTCTGTCGGCTACCCCCAACGCTGAAGAATCCTCTCCTGGTGGTAAGACAGTTTATGAAGGTGGTTTTTGATTAAACAATGGAGACAAAGATGCTGGTAAAATTAAAATTAACTGGTGTGCCAATTTTTTTAGAAAACAATTTCTTGACTTCCATAAATGGAAACAAAGATGTTTGCTCCAATCCGTGTAAGAATTCTTGCGTAATCTCTTTGGTTATAGGATATTTTCTTCTATACATCAACTCTCTCGATCTATATTTATCTCGATTTGAAGAAGATGACATTTTTTTTAAAATATGTTTGTTATTGATGGTTTGATGCAATCTTTGGTTTTGATCTAAATAGTGAAACTTCCAACGAACATCCGTTGGAAATTGCAACGGATGCCCGTTGCAAGACCACGTGAATTTATTTCCACAGGTGAACCTCAAAATTAACAATTTCAACAGGCATTCGTTGCCATTTGTAACGGGCATCCGTTACATTTAGCAACGGATTTCTGCTGAATTTTTTCCCGGCTTCTAACGGACTTCCAACGAAAATGGCCAATAGAAAAACCCGTTAACATTCCGTTAAAAATTGCGACGGATTGCAACGTCCTGGCTTCTAACGGACTTCCAACGGAAATGGCCACCTGAAGAAATCCGTTAAAAATCACGACGGATTGCAACGGATAGGGCAACGGACAATATCCACTAAAACCTCTGTTGAGATTTGTAACGGATTCCAACGAATGTGCACCCGTTGAAAGTACTCAAAAATACGTTACAATCCGTTTCCATTTTTTATCAACGGACGGATCCTTTGCCCCGTCCATTGGAAATGGCGTGTTTTTTTGTAGTGGAAATTATGATGAAAAAATCTCATTAAACACACAACATAAGTGTTGTTGTGGAACCAAGTTCCATAATAAAATTTTCAATTGGAGCATCAAACTCGTTTTGCATAGCATCACACCAATACAACCCTCAAAGGATTTGATATGTAAGGTGGGTACGGGTGAGATGATGATAGGGTTTAGGTTCATGAATTTTTAGGTTTGAAATTCGCGGATGTCTACAAGTAACCAGTGATTTGTTCGGATTTGATGGTCGAGCATTTATCTAGTTGGGAGGTTTTATTTGGGGAGGACACGATGATGGTAAGTGGATAAAATGGGAGTAGGAATGTTTTCATGATCAAGGAGCTCTTAATGGTTTCTCAATGGTATGAGGATTAAGGAAAATGGAAAAGTGTTCTCATCAAACATCCGATGGCGTGATATTATCATGCGTTGACTTTTGATGTCAAGACATCTTTATACTTTTTGATTCCTTGGGTAACCAAAGAAAACAAATGTGTAGAATGTGGAGATAATTTATGGGTGCGGTGGAATTGAAGCTAGGAAAGCATAGGCATCTAAATACATGTAGGTTACAGTAATTAACGAGATTTTTTGTGTTGTTTAGTAGAAGGTAGTTCACTTGTGAGGCTATTAAAAGGAAGAAGGTTTATAAAGTGGACCAAAACATGCATGTCCACCCAATTATGAGACAAGATTGAGATTCGGATAGAGAAGTGTTCGAATAAGGTTTCTTATGTATGTATCATGCATTCGCATTGAAATTTGTTTGTAAAGTGTACGGACATATAAAACACTTAATATATCGTTGGAATAAAAAATTTTGTACGAGAAATTTATCAATTTCTCCCTCATGGTAAAATTGAAAATTTTTATTGCTTTTCAATTTAATTTTGAATGTAAAAGTTAAAATGTATAATTTTTGCAGATAAATCACTTTTAAAACGAAACATGTATACCCGGACAAAACATGAGAAATGTTCGAGAATAAACATACTATTTTATACCACTAATGCTTGGGATTGAAGAAGTAAAAACTTTCAAATGAATCATTTCGAAAGGGGATTGAACCACTGTGACTATTTCATTGAAAAGTAAATGAGTAGACTTCCCAAGTTTACATGCATGACTGATTGATTATGCGTAGTCATTATTACAAGCGAAAAATCCCCAAGAAATAACTAAATGAAAATAAATTCCCTAGGATGTCCAAGGCGACGATATAGAAAGAGATAATCTAGTAAACATATTTTAAAAAAATACTTTAAATTCTTTAAATTCTAACGATTACAAAAAATATTTTAAATTCTAACGATTACAAAAAATACTTTAAATTCTAACGATTACAAAAAATTCAGTATAATTTCTCTAATAGTAACATAATTTTAAGTTGTGGTTATTATATACGTAACATATTTTCTTTAATTTTAATGTATTTTAAATTTTATCGTTTAGTAAGTTATATTTTTTGTGGACATCAGGATAAATTTTATCGTATAACATCTATATATATCATAAATGATATATGATATGTTTATTTATATGCTTCACAAAAAAAATATAAACATATTATACAATAATTACATTTAATTAATATGACAAAAATGGAAAATCAATTATGTAAAGAGAAATGAAGAATAATTACTAAAAGTGAAGAAGTTTAAAAATCAAAAGACATTCACATTTTATTAGTAATAATAAATTTTGTTGAAAACAAACAAACATGTATTATTAGAAAATACAACAACCATGGAAAATCTTATATGATGTAATATGGAATTGAGAAATTTTTTATTCATTTATTATTCATTTATAAAATAAAGATTATTGTTTTGTCACATTTAAAAATAAAAAATAATTTTAATTGATTTTATTTTTAAGTTAGTTTTTAATCTCGCGATTCTTCAACTCCGATGGTTCCAAAAAGCGTGGAGCTTAGTTTATTTTTAATTTATTTTCAAATCAAATATATAAACAAAAATCAGTTTACATATAAGAGAGTGAGTAGTGAGATTTTTTAGTAAAGGATGTATATACAACGAGATCCTTTAATCTCGTGAGTTAAATTGGAAACATTAGTTTGACTATGCAATGGCAGTTTCGTAAATTGGTAAAAAACAGAGGATATTATTATCTCAGACTCAGTCTCTCTCAACTCCGACGGTTGCAAAAAGCGTGGAGCTGAAGAAATGGATGATTTGCAGAGAAAGAAGAAGCCAAAGCTGAAGAATGCAGACCGTCGTTGTTCTGTGATGCTTAAATGGATGATGGAGCATCGATTCGGGTGGGTCTTCTGCGAGGCCGTCGATCCCGTGCAACTAAATCTTCCTGATTTCTTCTCTCTCGTGTCAACGCCGATGGATTTCAGAACCGTCGAATCCAATCTTGCGAAGAATGCGTACGATACCATAGAAGACTTCGCAAAGGACATGAGATTGATCTTCTCCAATGCCATGTCGTATAATCGGCCAGAGACGTTGGTACACAAGATGGCCAAGGAGATGAATGAGTTCTTCGAGGCCAACTGGAGATCCCTCGAAACACCAGCAACGTCATCTCCGGTCTCCACGTTAAACCCGTTGGATGATAAGACCAGAAAAGTTGCCGACCAATGTGGCCGTGGAGCATCAAATGGTGATGTCAGCAACGACAGCAAGCCTTCTTCCATAAAAGCTGAAGGTAAGCATTGGTTTGTTCATTCGATTCGATGCAGAATCTGTTTTCTTTTTATGAGGGCTAACATCTTTTATTTTGGCTGTTATAGGTTCAGGCACAGCTACAGTCGTTGATGCGCCCTTGTCTCCGAAGAAGGCTCGTCGTGCTGCATTACTCAAGAGCCAATATGCTCACATTATCCAGAAAGCCAAACACAGAGTTGATGGCACAGCAGCTCCTGAGGTTACAAGAACAAGTAATGAGCGCACAGTAGCTGAGGTTGCAAGAACAACAACAAGTAGCGACCTGCAAATGCAACGTGAGAAACAACGTCAGGCACTTCAGCAAATGGAAGAAGCTGCTGCAAAGTTAGACAGAGAGAGCGGCTGGAGGGTGGAGCTGGAGCTGGAGAAGCTGGTCAGAGGAATATGAAGACTGCTCCGTTTCCTCAAAGAGATTGAATTAGAATGATCTATTTCCATGCTAGATCTTGAAATATTTTTGAGTTTCCTACTTAGATGTAAATTTTTACACGATTATTATATGAAAGCGAACTCTTTTTAGACCAAATAAAAAACTTTCTCTTTTCTAAGAATTCTACAACTTCTACACTAAACAAGAAGGATTAAAGATATCTTACTAAATTAATAAACAATATAAGCAAAAAATGGCAAGGAAAGTTAAACTATAACAAAATCAATTATAATATGATTAAAAATTTATAAAAGAAAAATAAAGTAATTTAATTACAAAGTAAACAAAAGTATGACTATATATCCTCTATACAATATGGACATGCTAGTCTCATATGCCTGCTCAATCTAAATAACATTCCATAGGTACGAAAGACGCTAATGTTCCATAACAAGACCGCTTGCAATGTGAAATTTTGCTTCGTAATTACATTATATACAACAATTCCATTGTTACAAAACTTTGTTAATTAAAGGTTGTAAAAAGACATCAAAACTTTTCTTCGGATGTTCTGGTCCTTGAATCAGCAATGTTAGAAACATGACTTTTCTTTTCACAAAAATATTGGGAGGTAAATTATACGGAGACAAAATCACATGCCATGGAGAATATTGACTTCTGGATTTTCCATATTGACTAAAACCATCAGCGCATAGACAAAGATAAACATTTCTCATTTCAAATGCAAAATTAGAAAATATTTCATTTAAATCCGTTTAAGCTTACCATTTGATGGATGTTGCATTATCCCTTCATTCGTCGAGTGTTCTGCATACCATCTCATTGTCGCAACAATTTTATTTTTCATATAACATTCTCAACCTGATTGCTACAGACATATAAAACAACTTTGTACGGTAAATATTTTCGCGAAGATGGTTTTTTGGACGAAATCTACTTGCACCGCAAAATTTACATTCCAACAGGTCTGTATCTCCTGCAAAAAAAAACATGCAACTATTTCTACAAACATGAATTTTCTCATGTGGTGCTCCCAAATCTTTTAAAACATTCTTTGTTTCATAATATATCTCAGGAGCTTGATTATTTGCCGGTAAATATTCATGCATGATTTTGTAAAATGAATCAATGCAATTTTCAGCTACATTGTAATCTGTTTTTATACTCATCAATCTTGATGACAAGGATAAATGAGACTGACCTTCGCGACAACCTTCTATATATGTTTTTTCACCGTATCCAATAGGTTGAAAAACCAGTGTGCCTCCTTATTCGAAAACTTTTCTTCTACACATCCAACCTCTCGATCTGTATATATCTCAATTTTAAGAAGACAACATTGTTTGAAAGTATTATTTATGTTCATGGCTTGGTAGTAAGCGATTCGAGTTTGTAGTATAAACAGTAAAAATTCCAACGGATGCATATTGAAATTTAACGTACGTTTTATTCCATCAATCTCATTGAAATTGAAACTTTTCCTACGAACATATGTTGGAAAGAGCAATGGTCTTCCGTTGAAATAATTTATCGGTTTTCAATGTCCTTCCATTGAATTTATCTGCAAATTTTTAATGGATTATATCCGTTGATTGTCTGTTAGAAATGTCTAAGAATTATAACAGAATTTTAATCGTTGATAATTTCCAATTTTCCGTTGCAATCCATTGCAATAATTATGAACGGATAAATCCGTTGATCCATGTGTTAAAATGATGATATTTTTGTAGTGAAGACATCGTTATACTTTTTGATTTCTTGGGTACCCAAAGAAAACACAATGTGTAGAATGTGGAGATAATTTACGGGTGCGGTGGAATTGAAGCTAGGAAAGCATAGGCATCTGAATACATGTAGGTTGTAGTAATTAACGATATTTTTTGTGTTGTTTAGTAAAAGGTAGTTCATTTGTGAGGCTATTAAAAGGAAGAAGGTTTATAAAGTGGGCCAAAACACTTAATATATCGTTGTACACCCAATTATGAGACAAGATTGAGACTCGGATAGAGAAGTGTTCGAATAAGGTTATTTATGTATGTATCATGCATTCGGATTGAAATTTGTTTTGTAAAGTGTGCGGACATAGAAAAACTTTATATCTCGTTGGAATAAAAAAGGAAAAACAACCTATTCCCCCTTTGAAAATCATACTATAGTCCTATTCCCCTTCGATTTTGACCCTCATCCTATTTCTCCCTCGATTTTCAGTTTTCATCCTATTCTCCCGTCAATTATAAACAATCTTCCTAAAACCCCCTCCGTTTGATCCAATTATCAAAATTGGATCAAAATCGAGTCGGTTAATGGATAATTAACGGATAAATGATGAAGGGGGTTTTAAGCAGATTTTTGATAATTGATGGAGGAATAGGATGAAAACCGAAAATCGAGGGGGGAATAGGATGAGGGTCAAAATCGAGGGGGAAATAGGATGAGGGTCAAAATCGAGGGAGAATAGGACTAAAGCATGATTTTGAAGGGGGGAATAGGTTGTTTTTCCTAAAAAAATTTTGTATGAGAAATTTATCAAATTCTCCCTCGTCGTAAAATTAAAAAAAATTATTGCTTCTCAAATTAATTTTGAATGTAAATGTTAAAATGTAAAATTTTTGCAAACAGCGAAACGTGTATACCCAGAAAAAACATGAGAAATGATGGAGAGTAAACGTATGATTTTATATCACTAATGCTTGGGATTGAAGAAGTAGAAACTTTCAAATGAATTATTTCAAAAGAGGATTGAACCGCTGAGACTATTTTATTAAAAAGTAAAAATTATTTTATCTTTAAGTTAATTTTTTATCTATTATATCCTAAAATATTAAAGAGATTAAATTTAAAATACATTAAATTTTAATTAATTTACCGATTGATATTGAAATAAAAAAAACATTGAATCTTTTTATGAAATTCTAAATTGGTTATACATACTTTATTCTAAATATTTGTGTCAATGATGATTAACAAATTTTTGAATTATTCTTAATAATATATAAAAAATCATTTTTGATATATAAAATATAATGCATTGTCAATTTTAATCCACAATTTCCACCTTCAACATAACAAGAAAATAACCTACAAATAAATTAAAGAAATAGTAAAAAGATATTAGAAATAAAAAATAAAATTTTCAAAATAAAATAAATATATAATTGGTACTAAATATTTGTTTTTGTTGTCATTTGATCTCGTACTAAATTAATAAGCATTATGAACAAAAATGACAATAAAAATTAAATTATAAACAAATCAATTATAATATGATTAAAAAGTTTATAAAAAAAATAAAGTAATTGTAGTTACAAAATAAATAAAAGAAAGACAATGAATAACCTCATATGCTTGTTATTTTTATCCCTTGTAAAAATGACATTGAAAATAATTAAAATAAAATCATTTCATTTTATTAGAGTAAATAGTACTACATAATAATATTCAAACTTTCTAAACTCTCATCTAGTTAAAGTGATTTATTTTGTTATCATACAAAATAAACAAAAGTATGACTAATTTTTTTTATCATTTTTATTAACGAATCGTTTCCTATTATTTCAATGAAACCGACTTATAATAAATAAAAAAATTGTGTTTTTTACGGTAAAATTAGTCTAGAACGGACGTTATAGAGAGATTACGAATGGACGCCGTTTGTCTGAAAAAGAATGTCTATAAATGGGATTCATACGGAATTTTGACCCATTTATGGACCATTTGTCCGATGAGCGTTTCGTTGGGAAAGTGTTCAAAATCCGCATTAACTGACTAAGTTTTGTTGTTGTTTCCACTCATTTACTTTTAGTTTGACTCAATTATTTTTTCAAATCTTTAGTTATTCTTATACATTTATCTTTTTAAGACGTTACAAATTGAATCGTCAATTCTCTAAAACCGAAAATTCGGTCTTTGTTTGGCATGATGATCGCCAAATAAAATTATTTCGACATAATGTGTATTTATATATACACAATTATATATATATATATATCTCGATATAGATTTTGTTCAATTTTGTTCACTTGAGGCCAGTTATGATCCATCTTCTCTTGGCAGAATTTGAGAAACTCATTCCATTATCATTTTTGAATATTTTCATGTACTTGCTTTGCTTTCGTATCAATCCAGAAACTATCCAATTCTTATAAGTTTTCTCGAACACTCGGAAATAAGTTGGTTTAACGCATTTTTCTTTCATCTAAAACAAATTATAATTTTGTATATTAGAAATATATATTTAATATATCATATTCCATAAATTGAAAAATTAAGATGTATCAATTATTTCTTCACTACAACAAACGAAAGAGATCTAACAATATATGTGCTTATTCTGTAGTCATCTCTATTAGATTGCAAGATCTATGAGTTTTCTACTTTTTTTGTATAGTTTCTTGATCACTCACAATACGCACGTCCACACAGATTTTTTTGTATAGATTATTTTTTATTTTTTGTTACGAGATATTTTAGTCTTAATGTTATATTCGATTAAATCCATAATTAACAAGTTAAGCAATTAACAAATTTCAATAAGGCAATTAAATCCTTCAAATTCGTTATCTTTATCAAGCAATTTTGCGTGTATAAAGATGTTGATTTCTTCTACTATAAGATTCTTGAATATAGGCTGTAGCCATATCAAAATATGAACATGAGGAAATCCATGTTTGTGGAACTTAATAGTGTATATGACTTAAAAAATGTTATTTTTAAAATATATTAGTAGTTGCATTTAATAGTAAGATTGTGTTGAAAATGAATTTTTCAATAGATGCTCGTTGGAACATCCAATTAAAAGAAGTAATTAATTGACATGCCTGTTGAGTTTCCAATGTACATCCATTGAAAATTATGTTTTCGAGACAATGGATAACATAAATCGAATGTACGTCTTTTTTTTTCATTAGGCATCGGTTGGAATTTCTATCGGATGTTCGTTGGAAGTTATTGCCTCGATGCGATGAGCTAACTAGGCGAAGAATAGCCATCATGACCTATTCTATCAGATGTCCCTTGAAATATTGCAACGAACATCCGTTGGCAGCAACGATGCGGTTCAACAGGCATCTGTTGGCGGAATGTATGCGGTTCAACGTCTATTCGTTGGAAAATATCAACGGATGCCCATTGAAAAGTGGAAACCGTGAAATTTTTGAAAGTGTCGAACATAATTTAAACGATTCAACAGGCGTCTGTTGTATGTTCCAACAGATGTCCGTTGAAAATGGAAAATATTATTTAAAAATATTAAATTACAAAAATATGATATTATAACTTCTTAATTCACATATCTTTTTCACTTGATTATTCAATTGGTTAGTCTTTCTTCGATGGTGCATGGAATTCGTCACCATGTTCATCTAATGCATCTTCTGATTCAACATCTTCATAATCATGGTCGTGCCGTGTTCGTCATCTATATCAATTATTGCGAGAATATTTCCATGTTGTCTTAATCAATTAACCGTATGAGCTCAAGGTGATCAGTTTGAAATAGATCTTCTTTTTTCTTCTAGTGTTTATAACGCCACATAGTTGAAATGTGTTGACAAATAATCCATGACATCGAAGAAGGAAGGTGAAAAACTCTTCCAAAGAGCATAATACTTCAGAGATATTATTTTTCAATAACTTCAAGTAACCTCTTTTTAAGTTTCTTGAACATATATCTGTGAAGAATATGCTAACTCCTTATAACACATCGGCGCATTTGCGTTGTCATGTCCTTCACAAAAAACCAAAAGCATCAAACTCAACATAGCAATTGTTATCACTTGTCAATTTTGGAACCAAAATGAGAGTCTTGATAATCGAGAGGGAGACAACAACATTGGTAAATGTCAATGTTTTCAGTTTGTTTGAGTTGCGCGAATAGACGATCTATCACTAACATAGACACATGGTTAATGCTCGAACTAAGAGTAGTATCAAGAGTATCTCAATACAACGTTCAATTAGAAACGACAATGGTTTCGATGTACAAAAGCTCTTCATCAGTCAATACTGGAGTTGGAGGATTCTGTGCAATGACATTTCTGTTGAAATATTTCTTTTTATGCCATAGTATATTCTCAACGAGAAAAATGATGACAATTAAACTAACTTGTTTTTCTTTTATGTTTCAATTATATAAAGAGAAATGAAAAATAATTACTAAAAGTGAAGAAATATTCAAAAGATATTCGCATGATAAACACATATTCATAGAAGATACAACAACCATGATGCAATCGTATATGATGTAATATGGAATTGGGAAATCATTCTTACATTTTTTTAATAAATAGAGATTATTCTATTTTCTGTAACTTCGCTTTTGAAAATTTAAATTTATGTCTTAATTTAATTTTTTATGTATTATATCCCAAAACATTAAAGAGTTTAAACTTAAAACACATTATTTTTTAATTAATTTACTGATTTATATTGAAATAAAAAATAACATTGAATCTTTCTATGAAATTCTAAATTTGTTATACATAAATTAATCTAAAATTTGAAATAAAAATTTTTGAATGAGTAAAAAAATGAAATATTATTTTCTTCTAAATATTTGTTTCAATGATAATTAAAAATAAAATTTGAATTATTCTTAATAATATATAAAAAATCATTTTTGACATATAAAATATAATGCGTTGTCAATTTTTAATCCATAATTTCCACCTACAACACACAACATACCAAGAAAATAACCCAAAAATAAATTAAGAAATAGTAAACAGATATTATAAATAAAAAATACAATTTTCAAAATAAAATCAATATATAATTTGTATTAAATATTTAATTCTGTTTTTTATCTAAAAAGTAGTCCAACAATGAGTTCATTTAATCTCGTACTAAATTAATAACCATTATAAAGAAAAATCACAACAAAAACTAAATTATAAACAAATCAATTATAATATGATTAAAAATTTAATAAAAAAAGTAATTTCAATCAAAAAATAAACAAAAGTAAGATAATGAATAACCTCATATGTTTGTTATTTTTATCCCTTGTAAAAATGACATTGAAAATAATTAAAATAAAATCATTACATTTTATTAGAGTAAATAGTACTGCACAATAATATTCAAAGTTTCTAAACTATCATCTAGTTAAAGTGATTTATTTTTTATTAATGAATGGTTTCCTATAATTTCAATTAAAACCGACTTATAATCATTAAAAATCTATATTCATATAACCTTCTAAAAATTTTTGCTACATGCATATAGAAAAACTTTGTACGATACATATTTTCGTGAAGATGGTTTTCTGGAAGAAAACTACTTGCACCGCAAAATTTACATTCCAAGAGGTCTTTATCTCCTCCCGAAAAGCATGCAAATATTTCTACAAAAATCAATTTTCTCATGTGGAATTCCCAAATCTTTTAAAACATTCTTTGGTTCATAATATAACTTAAGAGCTTGATTATTTGCTGGTAAATATATTCATGCATGATTTTGTAAAATGAATCAATGCAATTTTTAGCTACATTGCAGTCTGTTTTTATGCTCATCAATTTTGATGATAAGGATAAATGAGATTGGCCTTCAGGACAACCTTCATATATAGGTTGTTTCACCGCATCAATGTACGATGAAAAACCAGCGTGCCTCATCATTCGACAACTTTTCTTCTACATATCCAGTCTCTCGATCTATATATATATCTCAATTTTAAGAAGACAACATTGTTTGAAAGTATATTTTATGTTCATGGCTTGATGGCAAGCAATTGGAGTTTGTTGTATAAACAGTGAAAAATCCAACAAATGTCTGTTGAAATACGTTCGTTTTTTTCCATCGATTTTATCAAAATTGTAACTTTTCCTACTGCATCTATTGGAACTTCCAACGGATGCACGTTTGAAAGAGCAATGATCATCCGTTGAAATAATTTATTGGTTTTCAATTTCCTTCCAACGGATTCATCTGGAATTTTTCAATGGATTATATCTGTTGATTGTCCGTTGGAAATGCTTACGGATTATAACAGAATTTTCAATTGGAGCATCAAACTCGTTTTGCATCGCATTACACCAATTAAAACCCTCAAAGGATTTTGTATGTAAAGTGGGTACGGGTGAGACGATGATAAGGTTTAGGTTCATGACTTTTTAGGGTTTGAAATTCTCGGATTGACTACAAGTAACCATTGATTGGTTCCGATTTGATGGTCGAGCATTTAGCTAGTTGGGAGGTTTTATTTGAGGAGGACATGAGGATGGTAAGTGGTGCCGATATTGGTGAAGGAGGACGATATGGTGGTGGTGGAGGCGGGGGAGGAGCTCCCGCAGAACCAGCCAACATTTCTCTCGATCCTCTAAATCGTCTAGCCCTCATTTTTTTGTTTAGTGTTTGTAAATATGTTTGTGTGTGAAATGTAGAGTTTGAGAGGATTTTGAGGTTTTGATTTGTGTTGAAAATGAAACTATTCAACGGTTTATACACAGAAATTTCCAACGGGCATCCGTCGGAAATGCGTGTTCTCGAGGCAACGGACGGCGAAATGGCGGCTCGTCTCCCTTTGCAACGTGTTCTCGAGGCAACGGACGACGAAATGGCGGCTCGTCTCCCTTTGCAACGGGCAACCGTTACAATTTCCAACGGATGCGCGTTAAAATTTCTGCAGACTAGGGTAGGCATCATTACACTTTGTAACGGGCATCCGTTGGAACATTTTAACGGATGCCCGTTACAAAATTTCTAACGGGCATCCGCTGCCACTTCTAACGGATGCCCGTTAGAATTTTTTCGACCGTTACAGGTTCCAACGGATGCCCGTTGAAATTTTTGTAACGGGCATCCGTTACAATTTTCCAACAAATGCCCGTTTGAAATATGAAAAACTTACAATTTTTTTCTATGTGTCGGAAGCGATTTCGTGTTTCAACGGGCATCCGTCAATATTTTCAACGGATGCCCGTTGGTATCAGATAATATGAAGGTCTAATACATTAAACATCGTTTATATATTCTTCTATTGTATTAACATTTCAATTGTTTGATTACGCATCATCTACATTACACATCATCTACATTTATTACACATCATACACATTATTGTATTTACATTTCTTCTTCAGTATATTCATCGATTCTTCATTGAGTTCATCGTCATTTTCATCTTCAGCATTTTCCGGTTCAACGTCTTCATAATCGCGTATTAATTCTCCGTCTATGTCAATTCTTGCGAGAATCTCCTCACGATCTGTATCAATTAACCGAATCGGCTGCAGATGATCGGGTTGCAACGACCCACCACTCCTCTCTTAGATGTTTCAATGTTTTTGGATTTAGTTCCTTCAAAAGGGATTCAACCATTTTGGTGTGCCAACATTATTATTCGACTCACTTGGGGAGCATGTATGAGTCTTGTTGTGTACATTCATAGAGAAAACATCTAAAAGATTGCATCTAACCAAATGTAACGAACATTTGCATTCAGAATCTTATTGTTTGCATATTGTGGAAAACAATGTCTTTTTCGACGCCACTAAATCCGAGGCATTTCATTTATATATACATTTTTAAGAAACACCACGATATCCTATACAGCCAATCAAGTTTAGTGAGATTTCAGAAAAAATATATATTTCAAGTATTTCGAGTTTTTTTCTTAATTTTGTTATTGGACCTGATTTCATGTCGAACTCAAGCGGTGAGCAAACACCGAAACAACGCGAAATATGGGGTCAAAAATTAATTTCAAAACTTTATTTCCTTATATTATTTTTTCTTTCAAACAAAAATTTCATTAAGATCTCTCTCCCAATCACACTATCAACATAGGGTAACAATAAACATAAAAGGAAAAAAATGGGGAATGGCGAAGCGTCGAACTCGACTCGAATCCTTTCTGTCGGCTAGCCCCGTCGCCGAAGAATCCTCTCCTGACGATGAGACAGTTTATGAAGGTGGTTTTGGATTAAACAAATGGAGACAAGATGCTGGTAAAATTAAAATTATCTAGTGTGCCAATTTTTCTGTCAAACAATTTCTTGACTTCCAGAAATGGAGACAAAGATGTTTGCTCCAATCCGTGTAAGAATTCTTGCATAATCTCTTTGGTTATAGGATATTTTCTTATATACATCCACTCTCTCGATCTATATATATCTCGATTTGAAGAAGATTACATTTTGTTGAAAATATGTTTGTTATTGATGGTTTGATGCAATCTTTGGTTTTGATCTAAACAGTGAAATTTCCATTGAAAAATTACACATCACACCCCTCAAAGGATTTGATATGTAAAGTGGGTACAGGTGAGACGATGATAAGGTTTAGGTTCATGACTTTTTAGGGTTTGAAATTCTAGGATTGACTACAAGTAACCATTGATTGTTTCCGATTTGATGGTCGAGCATTTAGCTAGTTGGGAGGTTTTATTTGAGGAGGACATGAGGATGGTAAGTGGTGCCGATATTGGTGAAGGAGGACGATATGGTGGTGGTGGAGGCGGGGGAGGAGCTCCCGCAGAACCAGCCAACATTTCTCTCGATCCTCTAAATCGTCTAGCCCTCATTTTTTTGTTTAGTGTTTGTAAATGTGTTTGTGTGTGAAATGTAGAGTTTGAGAGGATTTGAGGTTTTGATTTGTGTTGAAAATGAAACTATTCAACGATTTATATACAAAAATTTCTAACGGGCATCCGTTGGAAATGCGTATTCTCGAGGCAACGGACGACAAAATGGCGGCTCGTCTCCCTTTGCGTATGATGTGTAATAAATGTAGATGCTGTGTAATGTACATGACGTGTAATGAATCCGTTGGAAGGAAATTGAAAACCAATAAATTACACCAATTACAACCCTCAAAGGATTTGATATGTAAGGTGGGTACGGGTGAGATGATGATAAGGTTTAGGTTCATGAATTTTTAGGGTTTGAAATTCTCGGATAACTACAAGTAACCATTGATTGGTTCGGATTTGATGGTCGAGCATTTATCTAGTTGGGAGGTTTTATTTGGGGAGGACACGATGATGGTAAGTGGATAAAATGGGAGTACGAATGTTTTCATGATCAAGGAGCTCTTAATGGTTTCTCAATGGTATGAGGATTGAGGCACATGGAAAAGTATTATCATCAAACATCCTATGGCGTGATATTATCATGCATTGACTTTTGATGTCAAGACATCTTTATAATTTTTGATTCCTTGGGTAACCAAAGAAAACAAATGTGTACAATGTGGAGCTAATTTATGGGGTGCGGTGGAATTGAAGCTAGGAAAGCATAGGCATCTGAATACATGTAGGTTATAGTAATTGACGAGATTTTTTGTGTTGTTTAGTAAAAGGTAGTTCACTTGTGAGGCTATTAAAAGGAAGAAGGTTTATAAAGTGGACCAAAACATGCATGTCCACCCAATTATGAGACAAGATTGAGATTCTGATAGAGAAGTGTTCGAATAAGGTTTCTTATGTATGTATCATGCATACGCATTGAAATTTGTTTGTAAAGTGTGCGGACATATAAAACACTTAATATATCGTTGGAATAAAAAATTTTGTACGAGAAATTTATCAATTTCTCCCTCATGGTAAAATTGAAATTTTTTTATTGCTTCTCAAATTAACTTTGAATGTAAAAGTTAAAATGTATAATTTTTGCAAATAAATCACTTTTAAAACGAAACATGTATACCCGGACAAAACATGAGAAATGTTCGAGAATAAACATATTATTTTATACCACTAATGCTTGAGATTGAAGAAGTAAAAACTTTCAAATGAATCATTTCGAAATGGGATTGAACCGCTGTGACAATTTCATCGAAAAGTAAATGAGTAGACTTCCCAAGTTTACATGCATGACCGAGTGATTATGCATAGTCATTGTTACAAGCGAAAAATCCCCAAGAAATAACTAAATGAAAATAAATTCCCTAGGATGCCCAAGGTGACATATAGAAAGAGATAATCTAGTAAATGGTAACAAGTGTTAGATGGAGTAAAAGGGCATGAGATAATCTAGTAAATGGTAACAAGTGTTAGATGGAGTAAAGGGGCGTGGTAACAGATGCCCGTTGAAAATGGAAAATATTATTTAAAAATATTAAATTACGAAATTTTGATATTATAATTTCTTAATTCACATATCTTCTTCACTTGATTATTAATTGGTGAATCTTCCTTCGATGGTGCATAGAATTCGTCACCATGTTCATGTTATGCATCTTCCGATTCAACATCTTCATAATCGTTTTCGTGTCGTCTTCGTCATCTATGTCAGTTCTTACGAGAATATTTTCATGTTGTATATATCAATTAACCGTATGAGCTCAGGATGATAGGTTTGCAACATATCTTCTTCTTTTTTTGCGCTTATAATGCCATGTAGTTTAAATATGTCGACAAATATTCCACGACATCGAAGAAGGAATGTGAAAAACTCTTTCCAAAGAGTATAATACTTCAAAAATATTATTTTTCAATAACTTCAAGTAATCTCTTTTTAAGTTTCTTGAACATATATCTGTGAAGAATATACTAACTCCATACAACACATCGTGAATATTCTATTGTAATAGCCCAACAAACTTATAGCCATCATGTCATGTTCCAAAGGATGCCCTTGAAATATATAATTTGTGAATATTCTTTTCTTTTATTATTATTTTCATTAAATGAAGATTTTTGTTTTTTCTATAACTTCACTTTAAAAATAAAAAATATTTTTAGCTTATTTCATTTGAAATTCATTTTTATTTATTACATCCCAAATCAGATTTAAATTTAAAACACATTAATTTTTAATTAATTTAGGGAAAAAGGCCTCTGACCCCCTAAACTATCATGCTTTACGCCAATTCCCCCTAACCTATCTGAGACAACCATTTCCCCCCTCATCTTACAAAATCCATCCGATTCCCCCCTCAACTATATCAATTCAGCCAATTCCCCCCCTCCGTTATATAAACAGTATATTGGTGTTAACCGACCCGATTTAACCGAATTTAACCCGATTTTGCCCGATTTTGACCCAAATCAAATACCCAATTTTGACCCGTAGTATAACCGATTTTTAACCAGATTTCAACAATTTTTTAACCCAATTTCACTCAATTTTAACCCGATTTTACCCAATTTTAACCTAATTTCACCCAAATTAACCCGATTTTATCCAATTTCAACCCAGTTTCACCCAAATTAACCCGATTATCACCCAAATTTAACCCAATTTAATCGATTTACGTTTTTTAATCACTACTAGAAATTTTAAATTTAGGGACGGAATTTCCGGACTTTTGATCCGTCCCTAAATTACGGACGGAAATTTTGGTCCGTCCTTAAATTCCAGACGGATTTTAATCCGTCCGTAATTTACAAACGAAATTCTTTCAGTCCCTATTTCCGGACGGATTAGGGACTACCTCCAATCAGTCCCTAAAATACGGACAGATTAGGGACGGATTTTTCATTTTTTTAAAAAAATTTATTTATTTTATTTTTATTCATTTTTTTATCACTTTTTAATTTTTTACAAAAAAAAAAATTCCGGACGGCCTAAAAAATCAGTCCGGAAATTAATTTTGTATCCTTCCGGAATTTTTGTATTTTTAATTTATTTTTATTTATTATTTATTTCTTTAATTTTTTTTGGAAAAAAATTTCCGGACGGAAAAGTATATCCGTCCGGAAATTTTTGAAAAATAATATTTAATTTCAAAAAAATTAATTTTTTATATAAAAATATATAAAATTTTATATTTTTATTTTTTAAAATTTGTAAAAAAATTCCGGACGGTGTGGTGTCCATTCGAAAATATTTCAAAAATATATCATAAATGATATATGATATGTTTATTTATATGCTTCACAAAAAAATATAAACATATTATACAATAATTACATTTGATTAATATGACAAAAATGGAAATCAATTATGCAAAGAGAAATGAAGAATCATATATATAAAAGGCAGGTTTTTTCCTGGCTTCTGGTGCTGCCACGTCAGTCGGGGAGCTTCCTTCACGTCAACACAATAATGTAAAAAACTGAATTCATTTTCTCTTTCCTCCTCCTTCTCTTCTGTTGATTAATGCAACTCTCTCAAATTCACTGTATCTACAACTCCTTCAAAACTGTTCGATGTCTTGTTATTGACCGTGTGTAATGCTGCTCATGGAGAAGGCATAGATTTGGGTCTTTTTCGGAGCGATTCGAGCATACAACCGCCGACTCAAACGGAGGCGAAGCACGAATCGATGGAAAATGGTGTCCAGAACGAGGTTTTCGATTGGGAAGAGGTTGGGAAAGGGGCTTCTTCAACGGAGTTTGGGGTGGGTTAGCGGATTTAGGACGGTGGGATTCAGTTTCTGGCACGGTTACACAAAGCGGCGGCACGTCGGCCGGAATTTTGCCTGAAGCGACACTTGACAATGTTGTCGTCGGCCCGATTGGCTTCGCATCGTCCGGTTTCTCCTCTTTCCCATCCTCCTCCTCCTCCAACGAATCGTGTTGCTATTGCATGCCCCTTCTCAGGGTTCACTGGTTTAGGTTTAGGAGGAAGATGAAGAATGGTTTCAAAGTTCATCGTAGCAGGTACAATGAATTGAGGAGAAATTGTTAGATGACCTACCCAGATATCATTTCTTAAATCGATTGTGTTGCTAATCGTGTGCATTGTTGGTCATCATGAAGGCATAGATTTGGGTCTTTTTCGGAGCGATTCGAGCAGACAATTGTTGGCTCAATCGGAGGCGAAGCACGAATCGATGGCAAAGAGAAAGTATGCCGAAGGTAGGTTATACAATTTCAGTTCCAATGGTTTTTAATGGTTTCAATTTCGGTTTCGATGCCCTACCCAGACTGCAGATTTTTCCAGTAGACAGGAAGGCACCATAGAGTTCCATGGTGGAGAAGGAAGCCATCGACGGGGTGTATGAATGCAGACACCGTTCGATGTGAGATTTTGCCTCAACCCTATGCCGAAGGTAGGTTATAAAATTTCGGTTTCAATGGGCTTTAATGGTTTCGATTTTGGTTTCGATGACCTACCCAGATATCATCTACTTGCATCGAGTTTCTCCTGTCATTCGATCGATACAAACATAGTTTTCTATGATGCAGATTAGGGTTCACGATCATTGAAGCCATTCGTCGCGTGCAGTCATATATGATCAAAAAATTGTCTTGCAGTAACACTACAACTTCTTACCCGTGTGTATTGCTGCTCATGGAGAAGAGGATGATTGAAGCATAGATTTGGCTCTTTTTCAAGGCGATTCGAGTAGACAACCGTCGTCTCAATCAGAGGCGAAACACCTAAGTTCATCGTATCTCTCTTCCCCTCTTCCTTCTACTTAATGCCAATTCCTCCTTCTTTAGGTCGTTTCGTAAGGTGGATCAATGGTGAGGAATGGTGAGCATTTGTAGAACATGCAAAAGGATATATAGATTATTGTCCTACGACGGCTTCAAAGATTCACTTCTAGGTATATCATCTTCTTAAATCGATTTTGTTGCTATTGACCCATGGGTTGAGTTTGATTCAGCAATGCACTTCGTTTTCTTTCCGTTGAGACTATATCGATGTGTTCTATCTACGAGGTTGAAGAAGAAGTTCATGGTCTGGAGATGGCGTTCAAATAATCATTTTCCTCTTCTTTATTGGAATCAGATCTTCATCGAGTCATCAAACAGGTCTTTCATTCTAATACAGCCTTAATTCCTGGACCTTGCATTTGAAACATAATTTTAACGAGCATTTGATGTTGGATTATTTTGAATTTATCTTTCTCTCTCCAATCAAGGAGGCGTCTACCGTCAAGGGCGAGTGACCTGCGATGCACACAAACTCCCCATCGTCGTTCTCTCGAGCTGTATTGCACAAGAATGCCGACATACTGATTAGCCAAGAAATGGTATCTATGTCCATCTCTTCATATTTGGTTTTCAGATTGGTTTGTTAATCTGTTGGGATTGATTTGGTGCAGGTTTTGTGAGGAAAACAACGGAAACTGGTCCCGAAGGTTACGATGCATATGGTAGGGTATCGATGAGCTTCATAATCGTCTTTTTTTATCGACGGAATCACCGGCGATGAGGGAGGAAGAGCGGGTGAAAACCCTGGTTTCTTCTTTCAAGATGATAAAGTGTTGGTCCCGAAAGAAACATCATGATTCGGATTTAACCAGCAGGAGATTTTGATCCTCTTCTGTCTCCTCAACAGTTACATCCCCTCCACCTTCTGCCCAACATTTGTTTGACTCTGTTGACACATATCACCATCCTTTTACAGATAACACTTTACACGGAGGACTGGACCGATCTAAAAACCCTAGACAAGGCTGGAAGAGTGAAGTTCATAAGCGTTCCGGGTGACTTCGTCGCTGCTCATGGAGAAGAGGAGGCGTGAAGCATGGACTTCGGTTATTTTCAGAACGGGGAGCAACGGTCGTAATTTTGTTCATTGTGAACTCCAGCGGTGAAGAGAAAACCACCACGAGAAATATGAGAAAATCGACGACAAGCGGACCCTTTCTCTCTTCTCAGTCCCGGAATGGAAACATGAGACTGCTTTGTACGACCGTGCGATAAGGGTTTGGGGTGCTGATGCTCAGTGAAGGTAATTTCCATTTACTAATGTTCTTAGTATTGAATTA
This sequence comes from Gynandropsis gynandra, assembly GCA_036759665.1. Lineage (NCBI taxonomy): Eukaryota > Viridiplantae > Streptophyta > Magnoliopsida > Brassicales > Cleomaceae > Gynandropsis > Gynandropsis gynandra. The sequence continues at coordinate 4,270,021 of CM071864.1, forward strand.
GTTGTTAAAATTCTGTTACACCATCAGAAAATCCAATTTCTTAAATATTCGAGAATTGTGCCTTTGATGATAGCTTGACTTTGGGAATGGATGGCGAAGAGCTCACCTAACAGGAGATTGCTCAGACAAGGCAATTTCCATTTAACGGTTTTCTTAATATTGAATTAGTTGTTAAAATTTTGTTTTTTAATTGGTAATTTTTTGCTGCATTAAGCCATGATCAAACACTGGAAATTTGCTTTAAGATGTTTGCTTACACTTTGCTCAAGAAGTTTATCGGATTAGTATTGTAATCGTTGGCTTGTAGTGATTTCAAGACTTGTATATAGCTCCAAAATTTGTGTAGTTGTGGTTTACTTGTAGAGTATTCACGTTTCAGGTAACATGATGTTATGATCGACGGCAGGCAGATCCTTTCTCTTCTCAGTCCCGAAAATGGAAATATGAGACTCCTTTGTACGACCGTGCGATTAGGATTTGGGGTACTGATGCTCATAGAAGGTAATTTCCATTTACTGATGATCTTACTATTGAATTAGTTGTTAAAATTCTGTTTCAACATAAAAAAAAAAACCCAATTTCTAAAATATTCGAGAATTGTGACTTTGATAATAGCTTGGCTTTGGGAATGGACAACGAAGAGCTCACCGAACAGGGGACTTCTTAGACAAGGTAATTCCCATTTATTGGTGTTCTTAATATTGAATTAGTTGTTAAAATTCTGGTTTTTTAATTGATAATTCTTTTGCTGCATTAAGCAATGATCAAACACTGGAGATGTTAGCTTTAATATGTTTTCTTACACTTTGCTCGAGAAGAAAATTGATCGGATTAGTATTGTAACCGTGGGCTTGTAGTATTTTCAAGATTTGGGTTTTATACATAGCTCCAAAATTTTTGTAGTTCTGGTTTACTTGTAGAGTATTCACGTTTCTGGTAACATGATGTTATGATCGACGACAAGCAGACCCTTTCTCTCTTCTCAGTCCCGGAATGGAAACATGAGGCTTCTTTGTACGACCGTGGGATTAGGGTTTGGGGTGCTGGTGCTCAAAGAAGGTAATTTCCATTTACTCATGTTCTTACTATTGAATTAGTTGTTAAAGCTTAAGTTGCAAAATAAGCTTCCATGTGTTAATATTATCGAAAGTCAGAATGTTCTAACTGCAAAAGATATCTGTGTGGTCGTGACTGATCGGTGTCAGCTAACTTTCGGTAGCTTTGTGATGGAGGTTAATTCTTTGATTACTTCATCATATGCATTCTAAGAAGCATGTTTTTTAAGAGAACATAAACGTGAAACTACTCTTGTGTAAGTTCTTACATTGATGGTCTTTTCTACATTACCAATTTTGTATAAAGTATGATATTGTTGCGACGTTTGGGCGATATCCTTCCTATTCACCTCCATTCATTGTGCAGAAAACGAGCGAGGTCATGCAGAGCAGTGCAGCCATGGAATGATATTGCTCTTTTTTGTTGAGTCAGCCATTCATCTTTTCAAGCATGTTTGTTAAAAGAACATAAACGTGAAATTTCTCATGTGTAAGTTCTTATATTGATGGTCTTTTCTACACTACCAATTTTGGATAAAGTATGATATTAATATCAGTCAAATGAAACAATTACGATTTATGCTCAATTTACGCCATATTTTCTGCTTTAATCCGCTTCTGTGGTGCATAGCGCAATAACAACATGGAGAATTTGAATAGTTTTCATTTTTAGTGTCGTGACATGTTTTATGTATAGATTTGTCTTTGTTTTGGAAATCTGATTTGATGACAGCCATTGTTCTCCTTCTTATAAAGATGTAGAGATTGTCTAGATAAAGTGATGAATGAAAGATATAATGGCTGCTAGGTTCAAATATCTTTTGTCTGGGGTTTTTTCTTTTTATTTTGTTGTCATCTTCAAATTTTCTAGGTTAGCTTCCTCACTACCTCCAGATGGTCGTTTGTTTCTAACCCATTTGTTTTGAGGCTTAGATTTTGAGGTTTGTTTCTTCCTTTTTGTTATACCTTTCCAAATGCACCTTCCATAGAGAAATATAAAAAAAACCTTACATTTTTGTTCTATTGTTTATTTGGATAGGAATCTTGAAACAATTATTTATATGTGCTCAATTTATGCCATATTTCCTGCTTGAATATGTGGTGCAAACGGCACTAACAACATGGAGAATTTGAATAGTTTGATTTTAGTGTCGTGAGAAATATTATGTATAGATTTTGTCTTGGTTTTAAAAATCTTATTTGATGGCAACCATTATTGCTTCTATCTTCTTCTTATAAACTTGCAGGTTTGTGTCTTAACATAGTAACAATTTTACCTTTTTTTTTTTGTTTCTTACCTTAAAGTTCATCAAATCATGTCTCGATTCACAGGTTCGCAAAGATGTGGAAAGAGTTGTAGATTAAGGTGTATACACTACTTGAGACCTGACTTGAAATAGGAGCTTTCTCTCAAGAAGAAAAATTGATCATTGAGCTCCATGTTGTGCTTGGGAATAGGTAAATCATGAAATTCTAACATTGAGATTGTATATATACACATATATATATATATATATCTTTCACTTTCTTTGGGTTACTTTGGATTCTGAATTTTGGTTAATATATGTATTTGCAGGTGGTCTCAGATAACCCCTCGGTTGCCTGGAAAAACAGACAATGAGATAAAGAACTTTTGAAACCCCGAGTCTTAAGAGGAAGTTGAAGCAAAAGGGGATAGATCCGATTACACGTAAACCACTGACGGAGCTTCAATGTAATAATAATCCCACAGATCAGAAGAAGCAGACACCATCAGAATCCAAACAATATTCCTTATCCAATCAACCAAATCTTATAGAAAGTGTGGTAAAGTCAACGTTTTTTATGAACCCTCATGAAGACTCCACGGTTTCATCACAATCTGGTCTATGGTGGGTTCCAACGATGATGACGGCGAACTGTGGACTGTCTTAGGAGAACTTGGAAATAAGGGTGGCATTAAAACATCTTCCTGTTGAAAGCTTTACCAATGCGTCAATTTCTAGAGGAGTTGGGTGTCTGTGTACTCGTATGAGCAAATGGTAAATATTTATAATGTCTGTCTCTCTCTATACATAAGGGGTTTATGAGTTAGTGACCATCCATGGAAGTGAAAAGGTTATCTGGGTCTTTGCTTTGCAGGTTATTCAAGGGATGAAAGGCAGGAGCTGGACATTATTGTAGTAAGAGGGGTTCTATCGAGGTGGTTTGCGAAGCCGGGGGTTCTTCAAAACCATCCATGTTGGTTACACATACAATCTTCCCCAGCTTTGACAAAATAAGGTATAGTATTCAGTATTGTTCTCAAAATGATGCTTTGGCTTGCTTGATATTGAGATTGCTCTAATCTTCGAAGCTAAAGGTATACATTATCTATATAAAAGAAAGGGATCTCTTTTGTGCTCAGTATGATAATCATTTGAAAGCCTTAGATACAAATATCTTAGGAGATTTTGAAGATATGGCTTTGTCCTAGATTTCTGTTTCATTGTAAAAAATTCGGTTGATGATCGATAGAGTATTAGACATAGTTTAAACACATCTTTGTCATGTTTTTATTGTGTTTCCGCCATAATTGACATCTGCTTCTTTTTACTGTTCGTGCAGCAAGACTCTTGGCTAGAGGAAGATTATGACTAGAGGAAGATTATGAAGTAACATGGGACAAAGAAATTTTTTCAAGAAACTGAAAATTTAGTCAAAAGAAAAGTAGGGTTTTGGATCACGGAGGAAGTCAATATATAAACTAGGCTTTCAGACGCGAATCATTTGTTCTCGAGTTCAATGCGGATGATACGCGTAGAAAGCGATTCAGGGTTAGGGCATGAATACTACTACAACCTTATCTCGCTTTTTCGAGTCTTATTCAAATTAAGATCGAGCAGATGATTATAATTTATTTATGATCATAACTAAAAGGCAGTAGCATCAGTGTTATTCATTAGCTTCGGGTTCCGGACTTGAAAGGTATGATGAGAGAAAGAACTTTTGGTTTCTAGGTTTGTTTTGTATGGATTTAGATGTCCTTGAACTCTTTAGTAATGGTGTCAACAAAGGCATTTAAATTGTATAGTGATTAATAGAAAATTAAAACATTATTATATGATGATTTAATTTAGAAAATGATTTAATTTTAGAAGAAAATGAGAATTGTTACAATATGGAAATATCTTTAGATTCAATTTTCATCTACAAACATTATTCCTTTCAATAATGGCTTGACTAATATCTTATATTATTCTCAATTGCAATTGGAATACTGAGAACAAGTTAGGAAATAATCGAACAAGTTAGAAAAGAAGCGATTGTAGAAACTTGATAAGAAGCTAGAGAAGAGTGTCGAAAACAAGATAAAGAGAGAAGCTAGCTTCATCCACCTTGAGTTTTGTTTCTTTTGTCTCGAGTATTCACGTCTNACTTCTATTACACAACAAAAACCTTAACATGAGATGTGATAAAGGTTGTAGCGGGAACTCACAATGCATGGTTCAAACAAATCTAATGAGTAAGCGAGTGAAAGTAAGAACTTTTGCGGATTAAAAAAGGAAAAGAAAAAAGTGGCGATTTTAGAACACGTCTTATGAACATATATAATTCTACTGACACTCTGATATCCTCTTTATTATTCTCTTAATTAATATTTTGCATAATTATGTTGTCGTGTTATACATATATTGTTATTTTGCTTCTTGAAATAAAGAAACAAATTCTTAAGGCGAATATATTGTGATTGTTCAATAAGTTCTACAAAGTCAAATCGTTATACTTATGTGAGATATGTTCGTTTCGGTGCTAATTTTATGTATAAATTATTCAAATGTATAAATTATCCAAAACATACAATAACTTTCTCCGAACAAACTACATTTTAAAATTTCAAATATTTATGAACAAACTGCAATGTTAGTTTACATTACATCATATAAATCTATTGTTTAAACTTTTACATTAAAAATAATAACAGTGTGTTTGTATTGGCCGGTACATATATCAAATATCATGAAAATGTTTAAATTAATAATATTATGTATAACATTTTAAAAATACAATTTAATTATCACAAAACCGCGCAAC
>CM071864.1:4326979-4352470 GCA_036759665.1 Gynandropsis gynandra
TTGTTGTCCGTTGGAACCGGCTGTTTCCAACGGAATTTTGGCGATTTCCAACGGATTCGTCCGTTGGAAATCGTCAGTTTTTTTGTAGTGAATGACGGCTCGTCTCCCTTTGCAACGGGCATCCGTTACAATTTCCAACGGATGCGCGTTAAAATTTCAGGGTAGGCATCATTACATTTTGTAACGGGCATCCGTTGGAACATATTAACGGACGCACGTTACAAAATTTCTAACGGGCATTCGCTGCCACTTTTAACGGATGCCCGTTAGAATTTTTTCGATCGTTACAGGTTCCAACGGATGCCCGTTGGAATTTTTGTAACGGGCATCCGTTACAATTTCCAACAGATGCCTGTTTGAAATATGCAAAAACTTACGATTTTTTTATGTGTCGGAAGCGATTTCGTGTTTCAACGGGCATCCGTCAATATTTTCAACGGATGCCCGTTGGTATCAGATAATATGAAGTTCTAATACATTAAACATCATTTATATATTCTCCGATTGTATTAACATTTCAATTGTTTGATTACACATCATCTACATTATTACACATAATGTACATTACACGTCATGTACATTACACATCATCTACATTTATTACACATCATACACATTATTGTATTTACATTTCTTCTTCAGTAGATTCATCTATTGTTCATTGAATTCATCGTCGTTTTCATCTTCAGCATCTTCCGGTTCAACGTCTTCATAGTCGCGTATGAATTCTCTGTCTATGTCAGTTCTTGCGAGAATCTCTTCGCGATCTGAATCAATTAAACGAATCGGCTGCAGATGATCGGGTTGCAACGAATCTTCTTTATCATCTGAGCTTATGATCCCTTGTGGCTTTATCTTTACTACGGCCCACCACTCCTCTCTTCGATGTTTCAATGTTTTTGGATTTAGTTCCTTCAAAAGGGATTCAACCATTTTGGTGCACCAACATTATTATCCGACTCACTCGGGGAGCATGTATGAGTCTTGTTGTGTACATTCATAGAGAAAACATCTAAAAGATTGCGTCTAACCAAATGTAACGACCATTTGCATTCAGAATCTCATTGTTTGCATATTATGGAAAACAATGTCTTTTGTCGACGTCACTAAATCCGAGGCATTTCATTTATATATACATTTTTAAGAAACACCACGATATCCTATACAGCCAATCAGGTTTAGTGAGATTTCAGAAAAATATATATTTCAAGTATTTTGAGTTTTTTTTTCTTAATTTTGTTATTTGACCTGATTTCTTGTCGAACTCAAGCGGTGAGCAAAAACTGAAACGACGCAAAATATTGGGTCAAAAATTAATTTTAAAACTTTGTTTCCTTATATTATTTTTCCTTTTAAACAAAAATTTCATTAAGATCTCTCTCCCAGTCACACTATTAACATAGGGTAACAATAAACAGAAAAGGAAATAAATTGGGGAATGACTTCAACTCGAAGGCGAAGCGTCGGACTCGATTCGAATCCTTTATGTCGGCTACCCCCGTCGCCGAAGAATCCTCTCCTGGCGGTGAGACAGTTTATGAAGGTGGTTTTGGATTAAACAATGGAGACAAAGATGCTGGTAAAATTAAAATTAACTGGTGTGCCAATTTTTCTGGCAAACAATTTCTTGACTTCCAGAAATGGAGACAAAGATGTTTGCTCTAATCCGTGTAAGAATTCTTGCGTAATCTCTTTGGTTATAGGATATTTTCTTCTATACATCCACTCTCTCGATCTATATATATCTCGATTTGAAGAAGATGATATTTTGTTGAAAATATGTTTGTTATTGATGGTTTGATGCAATCTTTGGTTTTGATCTAAATAGTGAAATTTCCAACGGACATCCGTTGGAAATTGCAACGGATGCCCGTTGCAAGATCACATGAATTTATTTCTACCTGTGAACCTCGAAATTAACAATTTCAACGGGCATCCGTTGCCATTTTTAATGGGCATCCGTTACAGTTAGCAACGAATGCCCGTTGAAATTTTTTCCTAGGTTCTAACGGATTTCCAACGGAAATGGCCAACGGAAGAAATCCGTTAACATTCCGTTAAAAATTACGACGGATTGCAACGGATGGGGCATTTTTAGACCAAATAAAAAACTCTCTTTTTTGGTCAATCTACAACTTCTACACTAAACAAGAAGGATTTAATAAACAATATGAGCAAAAAATGGCAAGAAAAATTACACTGTAAAAAAATCAATTATAATATGATTAAAAAATTAAAGTAATTTAATTACAAAATAAACAAAAGTATGACTATGAATAACCTCATATGTTTATTTTTATCCCTCGTAAAAATGACATTGAAACAAATTAAAATAAAATCATTTCATTTTATTAGAGTACGAATGGATTCCGTTTGTGCGAAAACAAGTGTCCATAAACGGGATCCGTACCGAATTTCGACTCATTTATGGACGATTTTTCCGATGAATGTTCTGTCGGGAAAATGTTCAAAATCTGCATTAACCGACTAAGTTTTGTTGTTGTTTTCCCTCATTCACCTATAGTTTGACTCAATTTTTCCGATGAATGAAAGCAAACTCTTTTTAGACCAAATAAAAAACTTTCTCTTTTTTGGGAATTCTACAACTTCTACACTAAACAAGAAGGATTAATGATATCTTACTAAATTAATAAACAATATAAGCAAAAAATGGCAAGAAAAATTAAACTATAACAAATTCAATTATAATATGATTAAAAATGTATAAAAAAATAAAGTAATTTAATTACAAAATAAGCAAAAGTATGACTATGAATAACCTCATATGTTTATTATTTTTATCCCTTGTAAAAATGACATTGAAAAAAATTAAAATAAAATCATTTCATTTTATTAGAGTAAATAGTACTACACAATAATATTCATACTTTCTAAACTCTCATCTAGTTAAAGTGATTTATTTTTTATATCATTTTTTATTAACGAATGGTTTCTTATGATTTCCATTATAACCAATTTATAATCATTAAAAAATCTGTGTTTGGACGGTAATAATCTAGAACGGACGTTATAGAGATATCACTACTAGAAATTTTGAAGATTATAAATGGATTTTGCGGACTGACCAGTTCATCCCTAAATTTTCTGACGGATTACAGATGGAATAGGGACGGGAAAAAAATTCGTCTTAATCCGTCCCTAAATTTGCAGACGGACAAACAGTTCCTAAGTCGTTCGTATTTGCGGAAGGGCCTCGAATTTCAGGCTCGCGGCCCAGCCCGACGGGCTTCGGGTAGCCCATGGACCGTCGCTATTATCTTTCTTCTAGGGTCTGAAACCCTACTCCTACCACAAAGAGATTTCCCATAATAAATTGTCAGAGAGTGACTCCTACCACAAACAACAACAAAATTTCAGACTACATTTCATGATGAGATGGACAAGAGGAGTCATGAGGAATCGTACAAGAAGAGATGAACAAGAGGAGCCAAGAGAAGTCGAATAAGAAGAGACGATTGAGGAGTCGAAAACAAGGAGACGACCGAGGAGAGGAAGAACCGTGAAGAGAACCATGAAGAGAAGTAGAACCGTGCGCTGTGAGAGAAGAGAAGAATAAGAAGGGTGGCGACAGTGGGAGAAGAGAAGCAGAAAGGCGACGATGGTGGGATCGGCGACGATGGGCGAGGGAGAAAAGAAGAAGGGCGGTGGCAGTGTGAGAGGGAGAAATCTTTATACCACATTCTTTCGATTTTTTTATATTTTCTAAATGTATTTCCACAGGGAAGAAATATTCGATGATAATCAAACAAACATGGTTTCTTCCAATATACTAGACGAAACAACTATGTATCCTCCATATAATATGGACATGCTAGTCTCATATGTGTGCTCCATCTAGATAACATTCCATAGGTACGGAAGACGCTAATTTTCCACAACAAGACCGCTTTCAATGTGAAATGTTGCTACGTAATTATATCATTTGCAACGATTGCATTGTTCCAAAAATCTCTTAATCATGAATTAAAGGTTGTAAAAAGACATCCAAAATTTTCTTCGGATGTTCTGGTTCCCGAATCAGCAAAGTTAGAAACATGACTTTTCTTTTTAGAAAAATATTGAGAGGTAAATTATACAGACACAAATCACATGCCATAGAGAATATTTACTTCCGGATTTTCCATATGGACAAAACCATCAGTGCATAGACAAAGATAAAAATTTCTCATTTCATACACAAAATTAAAAAAAAATATTTCATTTAATGTTGCATTAACCCTTCATTTTTCGAGTGTTCTGCCACTACAAAAATTCAGCCTCTTCACTGACGCGCTTCGAGGCAAGCGGAGTCGGGCGAAAACCGCAATGATTGAGAAGCAGACACGAAGATGGAGATGGAGGTGATGGTACCCACGCGATTAATTTAGTCTTTCAACAAAGAAGCAAGGGTTTCCGCTCCTCGATTATGGTTTAGATGAATTTCTGTCCATTCCAGCTCCTTGATTTAGATAAACCAGCGTCTTCATCAACAAAATCTATTTTTTATGTTCTTCCAAAATCTAGGTTTTGATCTGTTTGAAGCTTTCATTTGATGTCTATCGTGGAAGAAGATCCAATTGATGAGCGGAAGCAATCGGGTTTCCATGGCGCTGATGTTCAGGTTGAACGCAGAATCGAATACGAACGCCGATGAACGGTTGAAAAGTAAGCTTCTCTCTATCTCGTTGTTAACGGGTTATTTTTATTGCATTGTTTTCTTCGTGTAAATAGATAGTATACATCGTATCCTCTACATTTTTTGGTCAACTCGAATATACTATGTGCATCTTTGAATCGTTTTAATTTGGTTTAAAAACACATGACAATTGGAAGTTTGAACATGGTGAACTGGGAATTTTCTTTCAATCCAGCATTTTGATTTCGATAAATCGGCCTCCTCATACACGTGCTTGGAGGCAAGCGAAGAAGAAGCGGTGGCGGGAGAAAAGCGAAGCGACTGATAAGCAGACGCGTCGATGGAGATGGAGGTGATGGTACCCACGCGATTAAGGTAGTCTTTCAAAAGAAAATCAAAGGGTTCGAGCTCCTCAATAAATTTCTTTCATTTCCAGCTCCTTGATTTAGATACATCGGCGTCTTCACCAACAGTAGCTATTTGTTGTGTTATTCCAAAATCTAGGTTTTGATATGTTTGAGTCTTGCATTTTATGTCTATTGTGGAAGACAATCCAATTGATGGCGCAGCAATCGGGTTTCCATGTCAATGATGTTGAGGTTGAACGCGGATCGAATACGAACGCCACTGATCCGTTGAAAAGTAAGCTTCTCTTCATCCGGTTGTTAACGTGTTATTCTTGATTGCGGTGTTTTCTTCGTGTAAATATATAGTATATATCGTATCATTTGGTATGTTTTGTGAGACTAGAATATCCACTTCCCATTTATTTGCATGATGTATATGCTCTAAGGATATGGATAATAGGTTTCATAGTATCTTTATTAATTCTTCTGCTGTGATGATGGCGCAATAATCGGGTTTCCATGCCGATGATGTTGAGGCTGAACACGGATCGAATACGAACGTCGCTGATCCGTTGAAAAGTAAGCTTCTCTCCATCCGATTGTTAACGGGTTATTCTTGATTGCGGTGTTTTCTTCATGTAAATATATAGTATATATCGTATCATTTGGTCTATTTTGTGAGACTAGAATATCCACTTCCCATTTATCTGCATGTTGTATCTGCTCTAAGGATATGAGTAATAGGTTGCATACTATCTTTATTAATTCTTCTTCAGGGATGATGTACTCATATTGGTTGAAAGATTTTTTATGCCTTTCATGCCTTCTCATCCCAATTTTTCATTTAACCGGTGTATGGCGTAATTCCAGGTTATTGCTAGTTTTACTTTCGTATAGATTCATGATACACACGTTTTATCAATCGTTAAAGGTGAGTTACATTGTACGCCTTCTACCTGCCTATGTTATGTGTGAGGTGCATTTTTCGCCTTCTATCTCCCTATGTCATGATTAACCACAATGCAACAAATCAAAATGGCGGATGATTGTGCCTTTGGCACAAAATCTTAACACAAACTAAAATCGAACAAATTTAAAATTAATTGGGAATTTTGGTGAATTTTTATTAATACTTTTGAGCATAATTTCCTTATTTAATATTTTTATATATTCTATTTTCAAGTTCTTAGACTTGGGATTTAAAAATAATTTTTTAATATTATAAATTCGAATTTTATTTTATTATTTAGATGAAATGATGATTTCATAATTTGATAATTTTTTTAGAACTATTTATAGATTGAAAATTAAATTTGAATATGAATCCATATAGATGGTGATTTTAATATTTAAATCTGAATCAACTTATATTTCAATCTTCATAATGAATTCAGAAAGAATTTCAGATAATGTGGATCTTGCGGGTTCCATAACATTTTCTTAATTTATCAAATATCGACAATTGTATATAAATTCACTATCAACCAAAAATATTTTGTTTTTATCATAACTCGCCATAAAAACAAAAAATGTATTCAAATAACTATTGTATTTTCTAAAGATAAATACAATAACCATGTTTATTGTTAAAATCACTACGGTATTTTTATACACAAAACATAAATAAGCGCTCTCAATATAATATATCAATTCACAAAATAAAAATCAATTCATGCATCATAATCTAGGGTAAATGCAATTGAACGTGATTAATTGTTACTCATTTATCATCTAGAGTGTTAGCGACAGAAATTATCACAAACACACATATTAGAAATAGAGTCCTCATTCCAAGAATTATTTTATCACCAACTGATACAACCCTACCATTTATGTTGCAAATAAGGAAATTTCCCATTAGACTACGTTACGCAATGACCATAAACAAAAGTTAAGGAATAAGCTTGAAACAAATCAGATTGTATCCACCAAAACCAGTATTCAGCCAATGTCAAATATACGTAGCCATATCTCGTGTGGCTTCTACTCTTGGGTTGAGAATCCTTGATCAGACTAATTTCCCTGATCGAGAACCAATTGTTACAAACATTGTTTATAGATAAATTTTCAAGAGTCTAAACAAATCTCAAAGCAAGTGTCAATCTACATCCTTACAATGTCTTTTAAATCATTTATATTTATTAATTTATTTGCTTTCTTTTTCATTTCTAATATTTTCGCTCTATTAAACTATTATGTTAAATAGGTAACCGTTTAGTATTTTTGTTTTATTAATCTATTATGGTAGTTCTTGCGCAATAATTTGCTCACCTTGCTTGAACATCAAATATAGAAAATATGTCGTAAAAATATCGAAATGGGATGGACTTGCTATGAATTTTCGTTCAAATAATGCTCATATGATTGTCAAGAAAACAATTATCATCGTAATAGTCATTATTCCGATTATGATCAAAGGAATTACAAAAATAAATTAACATTTATATTAATTAATATCTTTTTCCACATTCACGTTGTTGCGTAAATATCCTTTGTAAATGTATCACTTAGGTTTGTTAACACTTCGACCGTTATGCTCCCAAATTATGTTCATATCTCAATAATTGTTTTTTAATCACGTTATAAATTAAATTTAATTCAAAAAAATTATGCAGGTAAGGATAGGAAAAACAATAATGTGAAAAAACTCTTGTCCAAATATTGGGATTACTTTCTAAAACAAATTACGTTTTAAAAATTTAAAGATATTATGAACAAATCGTAATATTATTTTACATTAAATTTTCTAAAACTATTAATTAAATTTTTGTACTTTGAAAATTTGAATTCGTGCATTTGTATTGGCCAATACATATATCAAAATATCATTACAATGTTGGAATTATTGAATTATTTACAACATTTTAAAAAATACAATTTAATTACAACAAAATCGCGCAACACGCGTGTATCATCTAGTATTTTTTAAAATAAAAAGTTTTAAATTTAAATATTAATTGTTTACAAAAACCATTAAAACTAAAACTAATCCTATTACATTTCATTTAGATCGGCTGGATCGATATCATCTTGCTGATCGCCACCACCTCTAGACGGCATTGCATCCGAATCGGGACCCGGTGCTTGCCGCGGCGTTGATCCCCTCCCCTGGCCAGAAAACAACTCGATGACGCTCTCCAAGTGTTTTACTTTGGCTCGAGTTTCTCAAAGTTGTGATTCGAGATCCTCGATCCTCCGTTGTTGCGTGTAACACTCTTGGACTGCGGGAGATACCGTCGTGGCATCCTCGACGATATCTTTTTGAAGTACCCCGAGACCGTATAGATGCCTCTTATACGGTCTCACCGACTACAGGAAAAACAAAATTAGAGTTAGATTTGTACAAAATATTTTATTAATGCTCGAAAAACAAAAGAAAAAGATTTTACCTCTAAATAGTTTTTTCCTTTTGTAAAGGAATCAGCTCGTCGGGACTCGAACCGCAAGCTTGTGATTGCTGTGTAATCTTCTCCGTCACAGCTTTCACGGTTCTATCTGCTTGAGGATCGACGAGTTCGGGTTCGTCGACCTCTTCCCTGACGACCGGCTTCTTCTTGGCGTATGTTTCCAATAATAGCTCAAGAAGAGTCGGTTCTCTTCCTATCCGTTGTATCTGTAATATAAAATAAACTTAATTAGATAAATATTAAAAAAACAAAAAAAATTAAGTAATAATAAATTTTACCGATTCTTGTTTTCCCTTCGGGAATGATTCTGATCCCGAAGTATGGCGATGCGGACCATCTCCGGGAACCTTCTCGTCGTACCGACATTTTTTTTGCCTTCTCGCTCTTGTCCTTGAAGTCTGTCGACTCCCAATGTTGAATCATTTGATTGAAGAACTCATCCGTTGCCCATTTCGGTTTGCGATTTTGTGTGTAGTAGTTGCGCTTGGCGTTGTTCATCATAAGGCGCATCCGAGCCTGCATGTCATGCACCCATGCTGTGTAGATGCATAACGTATCATTTCTCCGCCATCTGTATGCGCGCTACAAAATAATTTATAATTTGTTAGTTTTATAACATATATAAATAATAAATTAAATGAAATTTAATTTAAAACTTACGATAAAAGTGCACCACCATCGGTGGCGCAAGGCTTCTGGTGCAACTTGCCGGGAATAATATAATCGGTTGTGTAAAGACCCTTGGATGATGTCGTTGTTGGTGTGTTTGATCACATCATCCAAGTCAAACCCGTAATATCAAATTAAAAAGTTAGATAATATTTATAACTTACAATAATATAAATGCAAATAATGATTTTTTTACCATAATATCCCGGCAAAACGTTCGGGATCGATAATCGAAAGGGTAGGACGCCCATCAAAATTATCGAGCAAGGAATCGGTATCTACCATATCGTCCTCTTCATCAAATATCAGTGGTGCCAATATTGGTGAAGGAAGACGATATGGTGGTGGTGGAGGCGGGGGAGGAGCTCCCGTAGAACCAACCAACATTCCTCCCGATCCTATAATTGTCTAGCTCTCATTTTTTTTGTTTAGTGTTTGTAAATGTGTTTGTGTGTGAAATGTAGTGTTTGAGAGCATTTTGTGGTTTTGATTTGTGTTGAAAATAAAATTGTTCAACGGTTTATATACAGAAATTTCCAACGGATGCCCGTTGGAAAATAAGTCAACTCAACGGACGCAGTTAATTGATACAACATTCTATCTTTCCAATGGACATCCGTTGGAATTTACAATGGATGCCCGTTGGAAATGCGTGTTCCCGAGGCAACGGACGGCGAAATGGGGGCTCGTCTCCCTTTACAATGGGCATCCGTTACAATTTCAGCGGATGCCCATTGGAAAATACGTTAACGCAACGGACGCAGATAATTGACACGACGTCTTGTCTTTCCAACGAGAATCCATTGGAATTTCCAACGTATGCTCGTTTGAAATGCGTGTTCCCGAGGTAATGGATGGCGAAATGGCGACTCGTCTCCCTTTGCAACGGGCATCCGTTATAATTTCTAATGGATGCCTATAGGGTAGACATCATTACACTTTACAACGGTCATTTTTAACAGATGCCCGTTAGAATTTTTTCAATCGTTACAGGTTCCAACGGTTGCCTGTTGATATGTTTGTAACGGGCGTTCGTTACAATTTTCCAACGGATGCCCGTTAGAAATGTGGAAAACTTAGAAACTTTTTTTAAGTGTTGGAAGAGATTCCGTGTTTCAACGGGCATCCGTTAATATTTCCAACGGATGCCCGTTGGTATGCTTGTAACGGGCGTCCGCTACAATTTTCCAATGGATGCCCGTTAGAAATGTGGAAAACTTAGAAAGTTTTTCTAAGTGTCGGAAGAGATTTTGTGTTCCAACGAGCATCCATTAATATTTCCAACGGATGCCCGTTGGTATTAGATAATATGAAGTTCTAATACATTAAACTTCGTTTATATATTCTTCGAATTTATTAACATTTCGATTGTTCAATTACACATCATCTACATTATTACACATCATGTACATTAAACATCATCTACATTTATTACACATCATACACATTATTGTATTTACATTTCTTTTTCGGTAGATTCATCGATTGGCGAGTCTTTCTTCGATTGTTCATTGAATTCATTGCTGTTTTCATCTTCGGTTCAACATCTTCATAATCGCGTATGAATTCTCCGTCTATGTCAGTTCTTGTGAGAATCTCCTCGCGATCTGTATCAATTAAACGAATCGGCTACGAATGATCGGGTTGCAACGGATTTTATTTATCATCAAAGCTTATGATCCCTCGTGGCTTGATCCTTACTACGGCCCACCACTCCCCTCTTCGACGTTTCAATGCTGTTGGATATTGCACATAACATACTTGATCTGCTTGATCTATTGTGATGAATGGATCATACTTACCATATTTTCGTGCCGGATTGATGTCAATTCCCCCAACGGTGTTTTTCGTATTCCACGTCCTACAGTTGGGTCGAACCACTGACATTTAAAAAGCATCACCTTCAACCCAACAAGACCGAGATATTCCACTTGTATGATCTGGTGCAAAATGTCGTAGAAGTTATCACCCTCTATATCACTATTAACGCAAGATTGGCCAACACATGATATTTCGTGCAGGACCATTAGCCAAATCTTTTAACCACGTAGGAAGTCTTTCATCAGAATATTTCATCTATACGTATAATAAAAAAAAATGAATACTTTATAATAAATGCAATTAATTTTAATAGATGTGTACACGAGTACTTACGTAGTCTCTCAACCACGATCCATAATATTGAACTTTCATGTCGGTGAGTTCATTTGCATTTAGATGAGGATATGTACTAAGTACTTCTTTATCAAATATCCTGTATAATGAAATTACGTTAAAATTGTATATATATACATATATATTTAAAAGATTGAATAATATGTACCAGTACCTTTCGAACGGTAATAACTCTTGACAATTTAGTAGTATATATGTGTGGGCGTGATTATACTCCTCTGGTGTTAACCAATATTTCTCGGATTTACCTCATGTACTTCCAATCGGTGTAAACATCTCACGGATTGTGCCAAACTGTGGATTATATTGATACAAATAGTTTGTGTGATCATCCGTTGCATGTCGTTCTTTCGTTTGAATATGCGACTCGAAATAAAATGTGCTGAAATATGTGATTTCTTCTAGCAAGTATTGTTTGACAATAGATCTTTCGATCGCTGCTTTGTTTTTTGGTTTTTCTTTAAATCAAAGAAAAACCTTTCGAAAGGATACATCCATCTGAACTGAACTTGCCCACCGAGTGTTGCCTAATCTGGTAAATGTATTGACAAATGCTTCATGATATCGAAGAATCCAATGCATATAATACTTCAGAGATATTGTTTTTCATTAAATCCAAGTCATCCCTTTTTAAATTCCTTAAACATATATCTCTAAAAAATATGCTGATTCCGCATAGCACATCGTGAACATTCCGTGGTAAGAGCTCAACAATGAAACTGGAATGAGTCGCTGCATGAAAACGTGACAATCGTGACTTTTCAACCTGATCATCCTCGAATCAACAATATCCACACACCGAGCAATGTTCGATGCATATCCATCTGGAAACTTAATATTTTCTTTTAACCACTTCAATAATGTCGTTTTCGCCGGACCAGACAATCTGAATACCGGGACAAGTGACCTTCCATCTCTTAGTTCCAACTTAGGTCGTCGGCATATTGACTTCCAATGTTTTCTTGATTGTATATTATCTTTAGTTTTACCCACCACATTCAAAACAGTATTGATGATGTTATCGAAAATGTTATTTTCGATATGCATAACATTTAAATTATGACGTAATATCAATGATTTCCAGTATGGTAGTTCCCAAAAGATACTATGTTTATATAAGTTATGCCATTCACCTCAGCTTTTGGTTTACGATGCCCACGATCTCCACCGTATTCTATCGATTCTTGTAAATCACCCATTGTGTTCAATATTTCGTAAAGGATTTGTGTTCCGGTTTTCATGCACGGTGCCTCTTCTTTTTGTACCACGTTCTTCCGAAAATATTTTTTATCTTTTCGGAAAGCATACCCACGAGGAAGAAATCTTCTATGACAATCGAACCAACATGGTTTCATACCATGTACTAGTCCAAATGAATCTGTATCCTCTACACAATATGGACATGCCAATCTTCCGTGCGTGTTCCATCTAGATAACATTCCATAGGTAAGAAAATCGCTAATTGTCCACAACAAGACCGCTTTCAATGTGAAATTTTGCTTCGTACTGACGTCATAAGCAAGAATTCCTTCGTTCCAAAAATGTCTTAATTCATTAATTAAGGGCTGCAAAAAGATATCAAAACTTTTCTTCGGATGTTCAGATCCTGGAATCATCAACGTCATAATCATTACCTCTCTTTTCAAACACATCTCGGGAGGCAAATTATACGGAGACAAAATCACCGGCCACAGAGAATATTGACTTCCAGATTGTTCATATGGACTAAAACCATCTGTGCACAGGCAAAGATAAACATTTCTAATTTCATATGCGAACTCGGGAAATGTTTCATTGAAATCTTTCCAAGCCTTACCATCCGATGGATGTTGCATTATACTTTCGGTACATATTTACGTGAAGGTGGTTTTTTAGGCCGAAATCTACTTGCACCGCAAAACTTGCATTCCGACAAGTCTTTATCATTTCCCCAAAACAACATGCAATTGTTTCCACAAACAACAATTTTCTCATGTGGCATTCCCAAATCTTTTAACACATTCTTTGTTTTGTAGTATGTCTCAGGAGCTTGATTATTTTCCGGTAAATATTCACGCATTTTTTGCAAAATGAATCCATGCAATTTTCAACCACATTGTAGTCTGTTTTAATACTCATCAATCTTGAAGATAAAGATAAGTGAGACTGAACTTCACGACAACCTTTATATATAGGTTGTTTCGCCGAATCCAATAGGTTGAAGAATCGACGTGCATCGATGTTCGGCATCTCTTAATGCGTTTGTTCATTAACAACTCCAGGAAAATCATCTGACACCATTTCCACATATAGATTGGTTGTTCATGCTTCATAAATAACTTCTTCATTTGTTTCTACTTGTGCATCTTGCACAATATCTTTAACATCGCAATTTTCGCCATGAAAAAACCAAATTTCGTGATTTTCAACGAAACCCACCTTAGAAAGATGTTTGCAAACAATTTCTTGACTTCGATACTTTATGTTTTTGCATATTTTGTATGGACATAACATTGTCCCGTGTTCTTGACACAAAGGTTGCATCGATGCAAAACTCATGACTTGCTCCGATACGTGTAAGAATTCTTACGTAATCTCTTCGGTTATAAGATCTTTTCTTCTATACATCCACTCTCTTGATCTATATATATCTCAATTTGAAGAAGACGACATTCTGTTGAAAATATGTTTGTTATTGATGGTTCATGCAATCTTTTGTTTGATCTAAATAGTTAAATTTCCAACAGACATCCATTGGAAATTGAAACGGATGCATATTGCAAGATTACGTGAATTTATTTCCACCGGTGAACCTCGAAATTAACAACTTCAACGGGCATCCGTTGCCATTTGTAATGGGCATTCGTTACAGTTAGCAACGGATGGCCGTTGATATTTTTTCCCCGGCTTCTAACGAACTTCCAACGGAAATGGCCAACTAAAGAAATCCATTAACATTCCGTTAAAAATTGCGATGAATTGCAACAGATGGGGCAACGAACAATATCCGTTAAACGTCCGTTGAAATTTTTAACGGATTCCAACGAATTTACGCCCGTTGAAAGTACTCACAAATCCGTTACAATCCGTTGCCATTTCGTATCAACAGACGGATCCGTTGCCCCGTCCATTGGAAATGACGTGTTTTTTTTGTATTGTGCATACCATCTCATTGTCGCAACAATTTTATTTATTCATATAACCTTCTCAACATGTTTGCTACATACATATAGAACAACTTTGTACAATACATATTTCCGTGAAGATGATTTTATTAGACGAAATCTACTTGCACCACAAAATTTACATTCCAAGAGGTCTTTATCTCCTAAAAAAATATGAAACTATTTCTACAAACATCAATTTCTCATGTGGTATTCCCAAATCTTTTAAAATATTCTTTGTTTCAGAATATATATCTCAGGAGCTTGATTATTTGCCGGTAAATATTCATGCATGATTTTCTGAAGTGATAAATGCAATTTTCAGCTACTTTGTAATATATTTGTATACTCATTAATCTTGATGACAAGGATAAACGAGACTGACGTTCACGACAACCTTCTATATAGGTTCTTTCACCGCATCCAATAGGTCGAAAAACCAGCGTGCCTCTTTATTCGAAAACTTGTCTTCTATACATCCAATCTCTCGATCTGTATATATCTCAATTTTAAGAAGACAACATTGTTTGAAAGTATATTTTATGTTCATGGCTTGGTGGTAAGCGAATCGAGTTTGAAACCTTTCCTACGTGCATATCTTTGAACTTCTAACGGATGCCCGTTGGAAAGAGAAATGGTCATCCGTTGAAATAATTTATTGGTTTTCAATGTCCTTTGAAGAAATTCATCTGCAAATTTTTTCAATGGATTATATCCGTTGATTGTCCGTTAGAAATGTCTACGAAATATAACAGAATTTTAATCGTTGATAATTTTACATTTTCCGTTGCAATCCATTGCAATAGTTATGAACAGATAAATTCGTTGATCCATCTGTTAAAATGATGATGATGTTTGTTTTTTTTTGTAGTGAAAGAACCATTGTGGGTTTGTATGAACTTGGCTTTGAACACATATACCATAATATGTGATTCAAAGCACGTGGAGCTTGCATAAGTCTATACAATGATCATTTGGTTCAAGATACATGGACATGGTCAAGGAAACCCAATGGCTAAAAAATGTATATTGTTTCCTTAAGATGACTGTGAAAGAATACATTATTTACTTGTAATTATAATTAATGAATTCACCAATAGACGTGAAACCCACAATATTTATATGGTGTGAATGGTTACATATTTCACCAGTCTAAATATGTTTCACAATTACTTCTAATTTTCTAAGGTTTACCTTTGGCTACAAATCTTGCTTTGTACCTAGCAAAAGGGTCATCTACATGAAATTAAGATGAAACAACCTCATAGAACACACAACATAAGCATCATGTTGTTCTGGAACAAAGTTCCATAATATAATTTTCAATTGGAGCATCAAAATCGTTTTGCATCGCATCACATCAATTACAACCCTCAAAGGATTTGATATGTAAGGTGTGTATGGGTGAGACAATGATAAGGTTTAGGTTCATGATTTTTTAGGGTTTAAAATTCTCGGATTGACTACAAGTAACCATTGATTGGTTTCGATTTGATGATCGAGCATTTAGCTAGTTGGGAGATTTTATTTGGGGAGGACACGATGATGGTAAGTGGATAAAATGGGAGTAGGGATGTTTTCATGATCAAGGAGCTCTTAATGGTTTTTCGATGGTATGAGGAATGAGGCAAATGGAAAAGTGTTCTCATCAAACATCCTATGGCATGATATTATCATGCGTTGACTTTTGATGTGAAGACATCGTTTTACTTTTTGATTTCTTGGGTAACCAAAGAAAACAAAATGTGTAGAATGTGGAGATAATTTATGGGTGCGGTGGAATTGAAGCTAGGAAAGCATTGGCATCTGAATACATGTAGGTTATAGTAATTAACGAGATTTTTTATGATGCTTAGTAAAAGGTAGTTAATCTGTGAGGCTATTAAAAGGAAAAAGGTTTATAAAGTGGACCAAAACACTTAATATCTCCTTGTCCACCCAATTATGAGACAAGATTGAGACTAGGATAGAGAAGTGTTCGAATAAGGTTTTTATGTATGTATCAAGCATTCAAATTGAAATTTGTTTTGTTAAGTGTGCGGACATAGAAAACACTTAATATCTTGTTGGAATTAAAAATTTTGCGCGAGAAATTTATCAAATTCTCCCTCGTGGTAAAATTGAATTTTTTTATTACTTCTCAAATTAATTTTGAATGTAAAAGTTTTGCAAATACGTCGCTTAACAACGAAACGTGTATGCCCAGACAAAACTTGAGAAATGATAGAGAATAAACGTATTATTATATGCCACTAATGCTTGGGATTGAAGAAGTATTAACCTTCAGATGAATTATTTCAAAAGAGAATTAAACCGCTGAGACTATTTTATTGAAAAGTAAATGTATAGACTTTCCAAGTTTACACGCATGACCGAGTGATTTTGCATAGTCATTGTTACAGGCAAAAAATCCCCAAGAAATAATTAAATGAAAATAAATTCCTTAGGATGCCCAAGAAGATGATATAGAAAGAGATAATCTAGTAAATGGTAACAAGTGTGAGATGGAGTAAAGGGGCATGAACTATCACATCGATGCATTTGCGTTTTCATGTCCTTCATAAAAACCAAAAGCATAAAACTCAACATAGAAATTGTAATCACGAGTAAATTTTGGAATCCAAATGAGTGTCTTGATAATCGACGGGGAGACAATAACATTGGTAAATGTAAAAGTTTTCAGTTTGTTTGAGTTGCACGAATAGAGGATCCATCACTAACATAGACACGTGGTTTAATGCTCGAACTAAAGTAGTATCAAGAGTATCTTAATACGACGTTAGATTAGAAACGACAATGGTTTCGATGTACAAAAGCTCTTCATTGGTCAATACTGGAGTTGGATGATCGTGTGCAATGACATTTCTGTTGAAGTATTTCTTTTTATCCCATAGTATATCCTCAACGAGAAAAAAGAATGACAATCAAACTAACTTGTCTTTTTTCTATGTTTCAACTAGAAAACACATGTTTCAACTAGAAAACACATATTAAAAGTGAAGAAAAAATAAAAGACATTCACATTTTTATTAATAAGAAAATTTTTAGAAAATATTTAAAACATATTCATAGAAGATACAACAACCATGATACAATCGTATATGATGTAATATGGAATTGGAAAATCGTTCTTCCATTTTTTTATTAAATAGAGATTTTTTTCTGTAAGATTGCTTTTAAAAAATTTAAAATATTTTTAAATTATTTTATTTTAAAGTTAATTTTTATGTATTATATCCCAAAACATTAACGAGATTAAACTTAAAACACATCAAATTATAATTAATTTACCGATTAATATTGAAATAAAAAACATTGAATCTTTTTATGAAATTCTAAATTTGTTATACATAATTTAATCTAGAATTTGAAATAAAAAAAATTTGAATGAGTCAAAATGAAATACTATTTTCTTCTAAATATTTGTTTTAATGATGCTTAACAAAATTTTGAGAATTTCTTAACAATATATAAAAAATCTTTTGAACATAAATATAATGTCAATTTTTAATCCACAATTTTCACCGACAACACAACAACATAACAAGAAAATAACCAAAAAATAAAATAAATAAATAATAAAAAGATATTAGAAATAAAAATACAATTTTCAAAATAAAATAAATATATAATTTGTATTAAATATTCGTTCCTGTTTAGTATCTAAAAAATAGTCTAACAATGAGATCATTTAATCTCGTACTAAATTAGTAACCATTGTAAAGAAATATGGCAACACAAATTAAATTATAAACAAATCATTTATAATATGATTAAAAATTTTATAAAAAAAAAGTAATTTCAATTACAAAATAAACAAAAATAAGATAATGAATAATCTCGTATATTTGTTATTTAATCCCTTGTGAAAATGACATTGAAAATAATTAAAATAAAATCATTTCATTTTATTAGAGTAAATATTACTACACAATAATATTCAAACTTTCTAAACTCTCATCTAGTTAAAGTGATCTATTTTTATCATTTTTTATTAACGAATGGTTTCCTATAATTTCAATTAAAACCGACTTATAATCATTAAAAATCTGTGTTTTTGGACGGTAAAATGAGGCTAGAACGGATGTTATCAAACTTCTTTCTTTTTTGAGAATTTTTATCTTCATAACCAAGTGGTCTTCCACGTTTTAATCATGTTGTAGACTCATTTGAAATTCTTTCACCCGCATGACCTTTTATTATTTCTATACGAATAAGTGCATTTACAGCCACTATATATGATTTTGTAACCCGTGATGCATCACTGAACCCATCTGGAAGTTGATTTGCAATATTTTGCAAATGTATGGTCTTTTGTACTTCTATATTGCATTGTTTTGTAGGAGAATCAAGATCTAACAATGATTGTGTTTTCCATACTAAATCTTGTGAGGCTTGTTTTATTCCTCCTCCTAACGTTGGGAATTCATTCTCATTAAAATGACAATCAACAAAACAAGCTGTGAACATATCATTCGTTTGTGGTTCAAGATATCTAATGATAGATGGTGAATTATATACAATATAAATTCCCAATCTTCGTTATGTGCCCATTTTTGTCCATTGCGGAGGAGCAATCAGAACATACTGCACAACAAGTAATCAAAGATGAGATATTTTTGGTTCTTGACCATTTATTAATTGCCATGGAGAAAATTTATGATAAGCACCTGACCTTATTTGAATTAGTGCTACAACATGTAAAATGACAAGTCCCCTGCAGAAATTGGAGTTTTGTGTTCATTAGTAATGGTCGGGTAATGAGTTGGAGACGTTTAATTAATGACTCACTCATACCATTTTGTGTATGAACATGTAGTATGAGATGTTCAATCTCAATGCCAATCAATGTACAATAATAATTGAAAACTTGAGAAGTGTATTCACCAGCATTATCAAACCTCACCTTCTTAATAGAGTGATCGGGAAATTGAGTTCGTAATTTTGTTATTTGAGTAAGAAACCTCGCAAATGCAATATTGCGGGTTGATAATAAACAAACGTATGACCATCTGCTTGAAGCATCGATCAATACTATAAAGTATCGAAATGGTTCACTTTGTGGATTAATTGGTCCACATATATCCCCATATATTCTTTCAAAAATGATGGTGATTCATGTCCAACTTTGACCGATGATGGTCTTATTATCATTTTTTTCTTGAGAACAAGCAGTACATGATCTCATGAGATTGAAATATCTTCTGATTTTTTTAACGGATGACAATTAGAGTTTTCAACAATTCTCTGTATCATTATTGAACCAGGGTGACCCAGTAAATCGTGCCAAATCTTAAACACATCTTTATATTTTGGGTTGAAGTTGGCATATGACTCAACCACTCTTATCTTTATTAAATATAATCCAGAAGATAAAGCTGGTAATTTTTCCACAAAATGTAACTTTCTAGAAACCATTATCGTGATATAATGATATTCACGATTTTCATCATTCATGGTTTCAATATGATAGCAATTTTTGGCGAATATATTTGAAACTCAATAAGCTTCTTTGGGATTGTGGAGAGACTAATGCATCTTGTATAATAAACTTTTTTCCTCCAGAAATTATAAGATTTGCTTCTTTACATCCTTAAATTATTTTTTCATTTCCGAATATAGTATTGACATTGGATTCATGTATTCTCAACTTCGAAAAATACTTTTTATCTTTCAATATTGTGTGCATTGAAGCATAATCAACTAGACATATATCTCCACGTTGATATTTGATCATAACATATTTGATGTTACTTTTATTCAATAAAGATATTGATGAACCTAAAAAATATGCAATTAAAGTTATATATAACAGTTTAACAAAAAAATATATTACTAAAATAATCTAATAAAACTTCATGTCGATATTTGGTTTTCATAATTTATCAATTTTTAGTTGGTTAATAAAATTTACAATGTTCATTCATTTCACAGAATGGTGCAGATCTAGTGGGACAAGCATGATGATTTCTCGTTATAACATTATCCACATGTAATGTCGATAATATATTCTCCAATTCATCATGATAATCACTTATAGCTATATCTTGGAGATTATTTTGAACATCGCATAATGATATTCGTCCACAAACTTATAACCTTAGAATCTCAAATTTAGCCAATCATCATTTGCCTCTAGGAGGATCACATATTCTAGTGATCGCATTTATCTTTAAGAGAGTCCCACAAATATGTGAGATCTTCTTTTTTTATGATATTCATCTTTTAGATTATAAGCAATACGATGATATAAAAATCATGAATTTTATTTTCCTCGTCTGAGAAATTATTGTCTTTAGCATCAAACGCCCATGTCATGTAATTTTTCCTGAGACATCAAGTGGCATGATATGATTCAACAATATCGACATGATAATTATATTAAAAAACAAAAATTTATGTTACTGGTGTATCACAATAATATATAGAATATGATATTAAACAAAAATGAATATGTTAATAGAAAATAAATTAAAAATTAAATTAATAGGCAAAATTAAATAACATAAAATAAATGACATAAAATAAATAATTAGGTGGCATAGCCTCATTTATAAAAAAATAAACAAAAGCTAAATAGAAAGATATCAAGGAATTACTCATAGTCGAGTCTATAAAATTATATAATATAAAATCGTATTTTATGTTCATTATTTTGTCAATAATGTTCAATATTAGACTGTGATGTATTTTATTTAGTCCATGATGTCGAAATTTCAGTTTTTGATGTCCAATATTCAGTCCACGATATTAGGTACACGATCGGTATTTAGTCCATGATTTTCAGTCTATTATGTACAGTATTCAATCTATGATGTCCATATATATATATATATATATTAAATCGAGTTAAAATTGAAAATTAAAATTGATTAATAATAATAATAATAATAATTTAAAGTCAACTTTTACTGAATTTAACGACGTAAAAAATTATGGCATATTTTTTAAAGTCATAAAAAAATTTTACGGTGTAATTTCTTTAACGACGTAAAAAACTTTTATGACGTAATTTTTTAACGGTGTAAAATTTGGGTTATACTTTTTAGTTTGTTAAATCGATCGTACTGATAACATGTTGAAAAATTAATAATAATACTATGATCGTAAATATATATATATGTGGATATATCATAAATATGTTTATATATAAGATATATATGTAGATGTTAATAATATGATATATGATATATATAAATATAATATATGATATATTATAAATATATCGTATCTATGATATATGTATATGATATATATGTATATATATATATTTAAAGTATGAGTGGCAAAATTGAGCCCGCCCCGTGGGCCCATCCGAAGTCCGAGCCTTAACATGAAAAGTTCGAATGCAAGCGGGCCCTCGGATTCGAACTTTATAAATAGCCTGAAAAACTATGACTCGGCCCGACGGGTTTCGGGCCGTTCTGTCGAGCCTTAAAAAATCCTAATTAATTAAAAACCCCATTCCAATCCTAGCCACCATTCTTCTTCTCACCCATTTTCTTCTCTTCTCCCTCCAACACTAGCCACCACCATTGCCCTTCTTCTCTTCTCCCTCTCACACTGCCACAGCCCTTCTTCTTTTCTCCCTCGCCCATCGTCGCCGATCCCACCATCGTCGCCTTTCTGCTTCTNCGTCGCCTTTCTGCTTCTCTTCTCCCACTGTCGCCACCCTTCTTATTCTTCTCTTCTCTCACAACGCACGGTTCTACTTCTCTTCATGGTTCTCTTCACGGTTCTTCGTCTCCTCGGTCGTCTCCTTGCTCGTCTCCTTGTTTTTGACTCCTCGATCGTCTCTTCTTGTTCGACTTCTCTTGGCTTCTCTTGTTCATCTCTTCTTGTACGATTCCTCATGACTCCTCTTGTCCATCTCATCATGAAATGTGGTCTGAAATTTTGTTGTTGTTTGTGGTAGGATTCACTCTCTGACAATTTATTAGGGGAAATCTCTTTGTGGTAGGAGTAGGGTTTCAGACCCTAGAAGAAAGATAATAGCGTCGGTCCATGGGCTACCCGAAGCCCGTCAGGCTGGGCCGCGAGCCTGAAATTCGAGGCCCTTCCGCAAATACGAACGACTTAGGAACTATTTGTCCGTCTGCAAATTTAGGGACGGATTAGGACGAATTTTTTTCCCGTCCCTATTCCATATGTAATCCGTCAGAAAATTTAGGGATGAACTGGTCAGTCCGCAAAATCCGTTTGTAATCTTCAAATTTCTAGTAGTGATCTCTCTATAACATCCGTTCTAGATTATTACCGTCCAAACACAGATTTTTAATGATTATAAATCAGTTATAATGGAAATCATAGGAAACCATTCGTTAATAAAAAATGATATAAAAAATAAATCACTTTAACTAGATGAGAGTTTAGAAAGTATGAATATTATTGTGTAGTACTATTTACTGTAATAAAATGAAATGATTTTATTTTAATTTGTTTCAATGTCATTTTTACAAGGGATAAAAATAATAAACATATGAGGTTATTCATAGTCATACATTTGCTTATTTTGTAATTAAATTACTTTATTTATTTTATAAATTTTTAATCATATTATAATTAATTTTGTTATAGTTTAATTTTTCTTGCCATTTTTTGCTTATATTGTTTATTAATTTAGTAAGATATCTTTAATCCTTCTTGTTTAGTGTAGAAGTTGTAGAATTCCCAAAAAAGAGAAAGTTTTTTATTTGGTCCAAAAAGAGTTTGCTTTCATTCATCGGAAAAATTGAGTCAAACTATAGGTGCATGAGGGAAAACAACAACAAAACTTAGTCGGTTAATGCAGATTTTGAACATTTTCCCGGCAGAACATTCATCGGAAAAATCGTCCATAAATGAGTGGAAATTCGGTACGGATCCCGTTTATGGACACTTGTTTTCGCACAAACGGAATCCATTCGTAGTCTAATAAAATGAAATGATTTTATTTTAATTTGTTTCAATGTCATTTTTACGAGGGATAAAAATAAACATATGAGGTTATTCATAGTCATACTTTTATTTATTTTTTAATTAAATTACTTTATTTTTTTATAAATTTTTTAATCATATTATAATTGATTTTTTTATAGTATAATTTTTCTTGCCATTTTTTGCTCATATTGTTTATTAAATCCTTCTTGTTTAGTGTAAAAGTTGTAGATTTCCCAAAAAAAGAGAGTTTTTTTATTTGGTCTAAAAAGAGTTCGCTTTCATATAATAATCGTGTAAACATTTACATCTAAGTAGGAAACTCAAAAATATTTCAAGATCTAGCATGGAAATAGATCATTCTAATTCAATCTCTTTAAGGAAACGGAGCAGTCTTCATATTGCTCTGACCAGCTTCTCCAGCTCCAGCTCCACCCTCCAGCCGCTCTCTCTGTCTAACTTTGCAGCAGCTTCTTCCATTTGCTGAAGTGCCTGACGTTGTTTCTCACGTTGCATTTGCAGGTCGCTACTTGTTGTTGTTCTTGCAACCTCAGCTACTGTGCGCTCATTACTTGTTCTTGTAACCTCAGGAGCTGCTGTGCCATCAACTCTGTGTTTGGCTTTCTGGATAATGTGAGCATATTGGCTCTTGAGTAATGCAGCACGACGAGCCTTCTTCGGGGACAAGGGCGCATCAACGACTGTAGCTGTGCCTGAACCTATAACAGCCAAAATAAAAGCTGTTAGCCCTTATAAAAAGAAAATAGATTATGCATCCAATCGAATGAACAAACCAATGCTTACCTTCAGCTTTTATGGAAGAAGGCTTGCTGTCGTTGCTGACATCACCATTTGATGCTCCACGGCCACATTGGTCGGCAACTTTTCTGGTCTTATCATCCAACGGGTTTAATGTGGAGACCGGAGATGACGTTGCTGGTGTTTCGGCTCTTTCCGTTTCAGTTTTGAGGGATCTCCAGTTGGCCTCGAAGAACTCATTCATCTCCTTGGCCATCTTGTGTACCAACGTCTCTGGCCGATTATACGACATGGCATTGGAGAAGATCAATCTCATGTCCTTTGCGAAGTCTTCTACGCTATCGTACGCATTCTTCGAAGATTGGATTTCGACGGTTCTGAAATCCATCGGCTTTGACACGAGAGAGAAGAAATTTGCAAGGGATCGACGGCCTCGCAGAAGACCCACCCGAATCGATGCTCCATCATCCATTTAAGCATCACAGAACAACGACTGCCTGCATTCTTCAGCTTTGGCTTCTTCTTTCTCTGCAAATCATCCATTTCTTCAGCTCCACGCTTTTTGGAACCGTCGGAGTTGCAGACTCCTTCTCCCAGTCTCATTATTACGAATCGATGCTCCATCATCCATTTAAGCATCACAGAACAACGACTGTCTGCATTCTTCAGCTTTGGCTTCTTCTTTCTCTGCAAATCATCCATTTCTTCAGCTCCACGCTTTTTGGAACCGTCGGAGTTGCAGACTCCTTCTCCCAGTCTCATTATTACGAATCGAAAGCACCGATCGGAACCCTAAACCCTAACACGATCAGATCAGAAAAATTAGGGATTTGTTTTCAGAACCCTCAATCTCCAAATGCGACGAATGCGAAAATGGATTCTTCTCAGAGCAAAAAAGCAAATCGACACGGATAATGGAAACTGCCAACCTGAACCTTTTTGTTGTTTTCAAATGCGTGAATATAGCAGCAAGGAGAGAGAGAGACTGAGTCTGAAAAGAGATTACTTGAAGTTATTGAAAATTAATATTTTTGAAGTATTATGCTCTTTGGAAAGATTTTCACATTCTTTCTTCGATGTCATGGAATATTTGTCGACATATTTAAACTACGTGACGTTATAAGCGCAAAAAAAAAAGAAGATATGTTGCAAACCGATCATCCTGGGCTCATACGGTTAATGGATATAGACAACATGAAAATATTCTCGTAAGAACTGACATAGATGACGAACACGACACGACCACGATTATGAAGATGTTGAATCGGAAGATGCATAACATCAACATGGTGACGAATTCTATGCACATCGATCGAAAGATTCACCAATCGAATAATCAAGTGAAGAAGATATGTGAATTAAGAAATTATAATATCAAAATTTCGTAATTTAATATTTTTAAATAATATTTTCCATTTTCAACGGGCATCTGTTACCAT
>CM071864.1:4359078-4372295 GCA_036759665.1 Gynandropsis gynandra
ATTAAACTAACTTAAAAATAAAATGAATCAAAAATATTTTTTTTATTTTTAAATGTGACGTTATAGTAAAACAATAATCTTTATTTTATAAATGAATAATAAATTAATATAAGATTTTCCATGGTTGTTGTATTTTCTAGGAATACATGTTTGTTTGTTTTCAACAAAATTTATTATTACTAATAAAATGTGAATGTCTTTTGATTTTGAAACTTCTTCACTTTTAGAAATTATTCTTCATTTCTCTTTACATAATTGATTTTCCATTTTTGTCATATTAATTAAATGTAATTATTGTATAATATGTTTATATTTTTTTTGTGAAGCATATAAATAAACATATCATATATCATTTATGATATATATATATATGTTATACGATAAAATTTAACCTTATGTCCACAAAAATATAACCTCATGTCCACAAAAAATATAACTTACTAAACGATAAAATTTAAAATACATTAAAATTAAAGAAAATATGTTACGTATATAATAACCACAACTTAAAATTATGTTACTATTAGAGAAATCATACTGAATTTTTTGTAATCATTAGAATTTAAAGTATTTTTTGAAGATCATTTGTGGATATCAATTTATATTTTTTATCGTTTAGTAATGATGAACTTATTGTTTAATTGAACATCATGTTATATTTTTTATCATTTTGTAATCGTTAGAATTGTGTATTTTCATTCATGTTGAAGATATTTTAGTAGTTTTTATTTTAATTTAAAGTAATTTTTATTTTAATATTTTTTATCAATCATTTGTAATCGTTAGAATTTCAAGTATTTTTTATTTTAATATTTTTTAATATAAAATTTTAATAATACATTAAAATTAAAGAAAATATGTTACTTTTAGAGAAATCATATAATTTTGGAGGGGGGGGGGAAGGGGATACGCTATAGTTTATATAATTCGTGGGGGAATAGACTAGAGGTTATATAGTTCGAGGGAAAATAGGTTATAGTTTATATAGTTTGGGGCGAATATACCAGAATTCATATAGTTCGGGGGAAATAGACTGGAATCATAGAGTTCAGTGGAGGGGGAAGGGGAATAGGCTGGAAATCATATAGTTAGGGGAGAAATAGGCTGTTTTAAAAATATTTAACAGAAAACTTAACAAAAAGTTAATGGAGGGAGGAATAGGATGAATTTTTAAAGTTCAAGAAGGAATAGGATGAGTAACGATAGTTTAGGGGGGAATCGGATGAATAGAAAAGTTCAGGAGAATAGGATTAAAGTGGTAAAGTTCACGGGGAATAGGTTAGTTTCCCTTTATTTTATTATATAATATATAAGAAAGAATAATTTTTCATTATATTGAATATTTTCTGCTAGTGTTAAAATTTTTTATTTATGGACTAGATAGATAATTTGTTCGTAAAATTTTGAATTGATTACCAACTAATTACGAACAATATAACCATCTATAATCATTCCTAAAATTACAAACGAACGGTTCGTCTGAAAAGTTTCTTATATACATGCATTCATCGTACGTATGAAAATTATAGGCATTCGAATTTTTTGTCTCAAATTTACGGACGGTTTGAAATATATATATTCGTATATTCTGGATGACTTTATCGTCTGTCTAGATTTATTAAAGGTTTAGGGACGCTCGTCATTTTATCTCTAATTTGTTCGTGTTTCAATGCGATAAAATTTTATAGTATGCAGTTTTCTTATATAGACCATAAGTGATTTTTCGGCTTATGGATGGATGGAAAACGAATGATCGAGTGACTATTGCATGTTGCATGGATGTAATAGATATTTTTTAGTTGAAACATGAAAGAAAGACAAATTAGTTTGATTGTTATCTTTTTTTTTCTTAGTTGAAGATATATTATGGCATAAAAAGAAACATTTCAATAGAAATATAGTTGTGCAGAATTTTCCAACTCAAGTATTAACCGATGACGAGTTTAAGTACATCGAAACCATAGCCATTTCTAATCTAATGTCGTATTGAGATACTCTTGATACTACTTTTAATTCGAGCATTAAACCATGTGTTTATGTCAGTGATGGATCCTTTATTCGCACCACTCAAACAAACTGAAAACGTTTACTTTTACCAGTATTGTTGTATCTCCGTTGGTTATCAAGACTCTTATTTCGGTTCCAAAATTTATTCGTGATAACAATTTTTATATTGAGTTTGATTCTTTTGGGTTTTTTTATGAAGGACATGACAACACAGATTGTTTTGCGCCGATGTCATAGTGAAAATCATATTTCTAGTTCAACTAGTACTGACCCTCTCCTTTATATTGCATCTTTGTTTATATTTCATAAGTCGATAGTTGAGCATTTCCATCTTTCATCCCAATAATTCTCATTGTCAAGCATGTATGGTCTCCTCACATAAACTTTATTTTTTTTGTTGAAGACAAGACAATCATATTTTTTGTTTTCCATATTCTCAAAAGAAACTACGATCAAAAGTATTTATTACTAGGATCAATCCTTCCATTCTCTGATAACATAAGCAATTAAAAAGACATTCAAAAACATTTCAAAGAAAACGAAATGGGTACAAGAAACTAAACTTGAAATTTTTTGTTGCGTAAATAGAACATTTTAATTATCTTATTTTTGTCTTACAACTGTAACAAATTAGAGTATTATCACTTTTTATAGTCAAACATTCTTTTGTTGCAACACTTAGGAATGTGCAAAACATTCGAAGTATTTGTATCCGATTCATATTAGGTCTGTATTTGAACCGAAAATTCAAATAATGGAAATAAGATATTCTACATATACAAATACAAATAGTAGATTCAATTATCCTAACTATTTGTATCTGCAAGTACTAAATAAAAAATTATTCATATATAATAACATATATAACAAAATTAATTTTAAGGATCAATCATAAATAAAAAAATTATTAATTTTATTTTAATACTCGTTATATATATTTATATGGAAAAATATACAATATATGTATTATGGGAGGACTAAAATATCAAAACACATTAAAGTAATTAATATTGTTGAAGCTTTATTTTGCAATCAATATTTGATTCGTAATCAATATGGGTAGGATTATATTATGGATAGCAAGATATCAAAAAAGCAAAAGTCAATAAATATATAACTTTGATGTGAATTTTATTTTAATGTATTGGTTTTAGATCAATTGGTGATATTAGTAGAAAAAACTAAATTTAATGACTAATGTGGAGATGGTTGTGAAGATCTGATGTTTCGTTATATTATGTATATTTTTATGTTGCGTGATTTCAATTTTGGTTTTAGATTATATTTGATAATTATTGGTTTTTTATTGATTTTTATTTACTTTAAAAAAATAGGTTCAGATACGGATACGTATAAAGGATATCCGACGAATATTTCTATTTACGAATATTTGAATTTACAAATAATAAATCTGAATGTCGAATACGAATAAATATTAATAGTCGGATATTGCGAAATTTTTTATTTATCCAACCCTAGCAACGGGTCCTAGCAACACTCCTTGTCAAAGTTCTCCATAATAAATTTTAATTTTTTAGAGGTCCTACAATCTTCCAAATTTCTACTATCAAAGCGTGACAATTTGGATTAATGTAGGATATTTCATTTTCGTATTGTTCACTATCCATGCATAGAAACCAAATAGCCAGATTTGACAATGTAGATCTTTTTTATCCATATCCAAATATATTTATCTTCAATATTTTGTGTCAACTTTAAAGTCTTGAAGTATCATTAATATTATTCATTCAGCTTTGATTTGATTAAATCCTCGATTCGTTACGAGGCTTCTAAATTTCATAAATCAACTATGTGTCAATCTTGGTTAGAAAATTTTCGTAGTCCCGATGTCATATTGTGCGATGGATGAGTGATATATGAATCATTCCAAATTTAAGTTATCATACATGATCCAATCATTCTCACAAATCCATTATTTAGTAGTTTTAACCCAATCAACATTACATGACGCCATACGATGGGCGTGTATCAATCTTTCCTTGCAAAATTGGTTATTGATCCTTGAATATCTTGCTAAAAAAAGCGATATGAATATTGAATAATTCACCAAACTTCATTAAAACCTTTTAATGGGGAAAATATCAATTATATCATCGTAGTGCTTCAGGAATTCATGTATACACTTGTAAACCTAGTGAAAAAAAATGGGAGAAAAGACATATGTGTCCTTATATTCCCTTATATTTTGTTAGTGAAAACACATATGGTTTGACATTTTTGTTAGTGAAACGAAACCTATTTCAAAATTGGGAGGAAGGTACGAGAGGTGATTTCGAAGTTGAGAGCAATTTTCGAGCAATTTTCAGCCATTTTTTAGCGATTTCGAACAATTTCCGAGGGTCTCATGGGTCATATGGGTCGATTGGGTCGTATGGGTCGCAAGAGTCGTTTGGATCATATGAGTCATATGTGTCGTTTGGGTCTTATGAATCATATGGGTCGTTTGGATCGCATAGGTCATATGAGTCGTTTGGATCATATGGATCATATGGATAACAAGGGTCGCATGGATCATTTGGTTCGCACTGGGTCGTTTTGGATCGTAATAGGTCGTTTTGGGTCGTTTGGATCGCACTATATCATTTGGATCGTACTGGGTCACACTAGATCACATGGACAATTTGAAAATATAAAGATATTTTTGAAGTTAAATATTTCAAAAAAAAATAGGATTGAAATCTAATAGCATTTTAAAATTATTTTTATTTGTCTAAATTTATTTCTTTCTTTTTCAGCACACGTAACTTCATCCAAGATAGATAATAAATTCAATTTTGTTTGCCCGTCTGGCCACCAAAATTTTACCTTAGTCTTAGTTTATCTGAATTTTTTACAGATAGATATCAAAATCTGAAGCATTGTATAAGAGGAATATCAGAAATACCCTTGTAGGGCTAAAACACTTCAAAACTACCCTCCTAAAATTTGATGGAAAAAAATCAGAGAAAAGACATATGTGCCCTTATATTTTGTTAGTGAAAAATACATACGGAAGAGGGAAAGACCAACTTGCGAGGAGGGAAAGACAAATTTGAGAGGAGAGAAACAAAGTTGAGAGCTATTTCCTTTCATTTTCGAGTGATTTTCTTCCATTTTCAAGCGATTTTTTCAATTTTCGAGCGATTTCTTTTCATTCTCGAGCGATTTCCTTTCATTTTGAGCGTTTTGCAGTAATTTCGAGCGATTTCCAATGATATTTTAGCCATTTTCAGTGATTTCCAGCAATTACCAGCGTTTTTAAGCGATTTCCGACGATTTGTAGGTGATTTCCAGCGATTTTGACCGTTTTCCGGTAATTTCTGGCACTTTCCGGCGATTTCTGGTAGTTTCCGGCGGTTTCTGGTAGTTTCCGGCGGTTTATGGCGATTTCCGACGATTTTGGGTCGACTGGGTCACACGGTCGAACTAGGTCGCAGGGTCACAGGGTCGAACTGGGTCACAGTGTCGAATTGGGTCGTAGGGTCGGACTGGGTCGCAGATATACAGGATCGCAGGGTCGGACTGAGCCACTGGATCGCAGTGTCGAATTAGGTCGCTAGGTCGAACTGGATCGGAGGGACACATGGATATTTTGAGAATATCAACATTTAATATTTTTGAAGTTAAAAAATTTTTTTCTCGAAAAAAGAATTTTTGAAATTACTCCCATTGTATATTTTTAAAGTTACTCCAATTGTATACCATATATCGACATAGCTAAGACCACCGATTTTAGTAACATTTCTTTACCTCCGAAGGATAACACTTTCAAAAACCATAAATTTTACTTTCTAGCTTTTCTTGAATATAACTAAATACGACCGTTCTGAATGACCTAAATAGATTCTTTTACTGATTTCGATGTGGCAAGAATAATAGTGCTTCCCACAATGTTATTTAGGGAAATTTTTCTCCAAGACACAAAATCATTTACATTTTTTAAAAATTTGTATAATTCCATTTACTCATCACAAATTTACAAGAGAGAGAGAGAGAGGGCATATTAGTCAACCAAAGGAGTTGCTGAGTTTTGTTGGGGAGGATAAACTTGGTCTTGATCTCTCACATCTCTGAACATTGACAAAAACGAGTTCAACCCTTCAGATGATGCTCCTCCTAGTATCCATAGCAGAAGTGAACTAAACGAACTCATCGCTCCCGTTTGCTGCTGTAAACGCTCTTGTGCGGGTGAACCAGCAGCGGTTGCAGGTCTCGTTCCCGGGTTTGTATTTGACGTTGTACTTGGAACAGATTGGTTTCTTGCTCTATTTAGTCTCGTGATGTGAAGCGTTGATGCTAAGATCGTCGAGGAGGTTATGTGGAAGTCCGGGTGCTGCGGAAACTGTGATTGTCGGGTTATAAGAAACCTCTGAAGCGCTGGAACCTGCGATACACGTTGAGTTTCGCATAAACCAACTCGGGTTTTGTGAAAACCGAGATATAAAAATTAGAAGTTGATACTGATTGTTACCTCGAAACGATTCCAGAAGTAAAGGATGAGGTGTTGCATGAACGCAGCAGTCGTCAACAAGGCAAGATACGAAAACCCTGGTAAGAATTACGGGTAAACAAGACCTCGGGTTTTAGTTATTTGCAATAACAAATTCTATAGGAAAACAATGTATCTCACCATTAGCATAGGAGAAGAAGTAAATGTGGAACACCAAGAAGTAAAGCAAGAAGAAACGTGGGAAGAACTTCATGGATATTGGCGTCCGTACACTGTATTCACCATAAAAAATACAGAGAACTCCATCAGCATTCCAAATTATATCCGAGTCGAAACTGCACTATGAGACTACTGATTTTAGATATGCAATCTAGTAAAACGTAGGGGTGGCCAATCCGGGTTTCGATCCGGGTTCCTCGGGTTCCGATCCGGGTTCCTCGGGTTTCGATCTGGGTTCCTCGGGTTTCGATCCGGGTTCCTCGGGTTTTGGTCCCGATCCGGGTTCCTCGGGTTTATTAAAACGTTTGTTCGAAGGTAAATAAGTGTGCAACAAAGAATGTGTTCGAAGAGAAACGGTGGAAGAGAAAGAGAAAAGACGAACCTTATTAGGGTAAAAAGTTCGCATAACCAGACAAGAACCAGAACCATGAAAGCCAAGAGTTGATCATCATAAAACTCGAACAAGAAGAATAAGATCCCAATCATGATCTGTAAAAGCATATATTTGAATTATAGTTAATCAAAAGTAAATTCAATGAATTTTTCTGTAAATATGATTACATTACTTATTAGATTTTCAATGCTGCAAGAACAGGAGAATTAGGACACATGCTTTACCGGTACAAAAACGAGGGATTCGATCACATGCACAAAGATCAACTGAAATGTCGGTAGCCGATGCTGAGCATGGTGTTGAAGCTGCACTGTAACAATTGTGATATGAAATACTGATGATCTTTGAGCAAACAAGGAAAAAGTGGCAGAATAAGCAATTTTAGACAAAGTCGAGAAAGATAACCGTTGGGATATACAACGGTTATATTGCCTGACTCAAACCAACAAGGATGTTCCCGATACAACTAATAGTACACAAATTGCTTCTTCCTTTAAGAATCCAATTTAACATAGTAAGTTATCATTCCCTCATTGCCCTCATACCCGAAGAGTCAGGACTACTTTTGATCAGCAGAAATCTGGTCCATATACCATTTCAAATCGTTTTCGAGAATCAAGCCTAATAGGAAAGCTTTCTGTGACTAAAATAGAAAGAAAACGAACCTGTGAACTTCAACATGCGTGTTTGTGTCTCCCGCAATGTGAATGAGACAGACATAGTAGTTGTGAAAAATACGAAAAGTGACATCATAAGCACCCCACATTTTGTCACCAAATAATCTGCAAATCCCACAACAACAACATTCTTCAATATTTTACCAATTAACGCCAAGAT
Source organism: Gynandropsis gynandra (assembly GCA_036759665.1). Classification (NCBI taxonomy): domain Eukaryota; kingdom Viridiplantae; phylum Streptophyta; class Magnoliopsida; order Brassicales; family Cleomaceae; genus Gynandropsis; species Gynandropsis gynandra. The sequence continues at coordinate 4,366,986 of CM071864.1, forward strand.
TTCTAATTTAACGCCGATAGAGATAGAGAAAGTAATGTGCAAGTTTTAGCATAAGCAAATTCTCATAAAAGAAGATTACAAACCTCCAAAACCTTCAGGTAATTCTTGGGCATAACTGAGATTATAAAACTCCTTTGTCAGGTGATTATAAAGATAGCCTGTAATCCATGAAATTGACAGACATATTATATACAATGCTACTGTTGTTTATCTAAATCAACATATATTTTAGATATCAGAATGTGAACTCCAGATTTTGTGGAAAAAGACGGTCAAATGAATCCTAGCAGTCAGCAAAACAGATGGGGAAGCTGTGTAACAGCCACATTTAATGAATTTTCTTACCGATATTCTGCGCATCCACGCACAAATCGATTGTGTTCTTAACTAAAATGAGTACTTCCTCCAGACTAGACTACACTAGAATTTAAAAGAGAATTACATTTGGAGTAACATGATACAGAAAGAACAAAAATCCGGTTGATAGAAGCCCATAGACAGTGTTAGTCTCAAACTCAACATTCTTCTAAGAAATGGCAATTATGATATAGTTGACTTTAGATGCAAACATGCTCAAAATATGAGATAGAACCAGAAAAAGAGAAATGTAACATGGTTTTTTTTTTTTAATCAAGCCATTACCTTGACCAGGAGAGTTCTGTAAACTATTCATCATGATAGTATCGTATCCTACAACTCTATTAATCAGAAGTTGCTGCCACCTACAACAGGAATTCAGTTAAAAGATTACCACTGATATAGCACGGAATTAAATATTTGCGGGCAAAGATATAAATGCTACCTGTTGCCAAAGCATGGATGCCTTGCTGATATGCTAACATTAGCAGTGCGGATGTTATGGCGTGACTTAGCTTCTTCAGGCAGCAAAAAGTAACCCTACAGAGAAAATCAAAACGAAGTCATTATAACACCAACTTTGGATCAAGGGATTTCCTTGTGTTCATCTCTTGAGATTTATTTGGCGTCTACACTACAAAAGATGATGCACAACTATTTTCAGTCAGCTATTTGTAAATCTTCCAAGAGAAAAAAATGTTTACCTTTTCCATGGTATACAAATAAGTTGGCTCAAATTCGCTACTTCTTCTCTCAAGCCATTGAACTGAAATATAAAGCACCGAATAACAAAAAACTTCCAAATTAGGCAGTTCACGAAGACATCTCCGCACTTAAAGAAAATGACAACCTAGCCTGAGTAATGTTCCTATTTAACTAAAACAGTAACAAGGATGAGAAGAAAGCTCTACTACATAAAAGATTTTACAGTGGTCTGTGTTCGTCAGACTACAAAATTGCTATTTTATTAGGCAGAAAAAATATTTCAGGATCTACCTCACATTTGCACAATGATCATCATAACCCAGTGGCTGAGAGGTTGAAGCCACAATTGACATTATGAAGAACCAAAAAAACTTAGGCATGATGTATTATTACCTGCAAAGGAGTTAACCTTATCCATGTACAGCACATGCAACAATTTCGGCACATCAAGATTTAATGGAACACCTATGAAGTTCTGCATCCAAAGATTGAAAATAAGTAGTTTCATTGATATATAAAGAGTCGGATAGGAGCAATCCAGTCACCCAAAATATAGATATTCTAAAGAGCATTAGATTCTCCTCAACAGATTAAGTCCTTTATCCCACAAAATGAAGTGGAAATTACACAAAGAAACTTCCTAAGATAATCATCCCACATAGTCCAATAAGGCCTCTCTATTTCACTTCAAAGAGAGCATCACTTAAGGGAAAAGCTTTACGAGTAACAACTTCATAAAACATCCCAAGAAGACCTCCTCAAAGCTATGCAACTTCGAAAGATGATAGCCACAAATAACTAAAACAACTCGTTCAGAATTTAACAAAAAAAAAAGTCAAACAAAGAGGACAACTAAAAAGTAATTGATCCTAAAAGATACAAAGGAAGTTTTTTTCTACTTCATTATTTTGAAGTCAACTTACCCATAACTTTCTAATACCTCCAAGGATCTGTATTGCATGCTCTAAGATGAAAGATAAGCGCCTATACCACTTTTTGAAAAAATGAAGTATTGCTGCTTTCACGGTTTCTTTTGCAGACACAGAAAAGCTACTGCGAGGCTCCTCTTTATCAGCTTTTAAGATTATAGTATCAGCAGTCTCTTCACTGGTAGAGCTTTCTGCATGATGGTCAAAATTCAGCGTCAATCTCCTATAACTTCAAAGCAAATTTGCTCCAACAGACACTCTACCCAAACCAATTCAATCAGAATGCAGTTGTCAAAGATACAGATTCACCTTGATCAACCTTTGGAATCTCTAACATATCAACTCCAGCTTTAATGTCAGGCACATCAGCAGTAGTACTTCCATTATAACGTGACCACAATCCTGTACTTGTTATCTGTACCACAGAACACAAAATCGTGCAATGTTGTTACAGAGAACTATAAAGACCATCTATTACAAAATGAATTCCAGGAAAACCTTATAAAATCTTTTTACTGCACATTGCCATCTCACCAGTTAGGAAATTTACGAAATTATCAATCCAGACATGCCTAACTCTATCTATTACCATAGTTAGTAATAATAATCTAGGACGGAGGCTGTGTAGTAAAGCCGGAACGTACCTTTATTTGTATAAGCTGGACTTCGGTTAACTCCACTCCAGACAGCTCACTTGAACAACCAGGCTTTGCAGAAAAATATCATGAATTCAGGCACATTAAATAGATCACACGAGAGAAGAATAAAGAGACAAAACCAAACATGGTAGAGGAGGCCACAATAAAATTCTAACCACACCGCATACAAGAAGCGTACAAATGATATTAAACATCAGATCAGACACAATATCCAAAAGAAACCAGAAAACGACAGACTTTAAGGAAAAATGTCTTCATGGAGCATCTACATCGAGATGCCCGTTATCGCCTTACATCAAAAGATACATATCGCATCTTCTTTGTCAGATTGTTCAGTTAATACTACCTGGAATTCCATCTATCAACATCAATGCCTTAAGGAAACACAAAATTATCAAACTTTGATCCATATATATCTACGTTCTCCACACTAAAGTCAAACAAAGCACCAAATCCTATCTAAGATCCAAACTGAAACATCAACAGAACATGAAGGTCTTACTTATTGTAAATGATGCTATAGAGCCTGTTAATCGAGCAGGAACCTAATATCTCCAGAGGAACAAGAAGCCTTGAAGAAATTGATCTTCATTCGTGCATTCTAGCCAAAACTAACACTATTTCCAGTTTTTTTATATATATATTACAATCAAACACATGAAAATTCAAATAACTCGACTAAATTTCAAAATTACAATACCCAGCAGCAAAACCCAAACGGGTTCAAATTTGGATCACTCGTGTAGAAGTTAACCTAGAAGTAGACAATTCATCAAAGTTAATGAAGAATCATTCCGATTACCTGTTGAACGTAATTAGCGTGCATGACAACAAGGATGCAGAACAAAGTGATGGCGACGAGGAGGTACGTGTACTCCAAAAAAGCCCTAATCTTGGGGGTAAGGATTTGAGAGAACCTCTCCTGAACCCTAATAAACGTCTGCTCTGGATCCATTACCAATTTCCAATACCTTTCTTCGTCTTCGTCGAATCTATATCATACAGTGGTGATTTAGGGTTATCATAGATTCCTTGCCGATTAAGGATTTGCTCCGGCAACGACCGTTGATTACTCTGGTTCTGTGAAACTTTTAGGAGTTGATTCGTCCATGAAAAAATTAAAAAGAAAATTAAAAGAATATTTTGCGTGCAAAAATAAAAAATATATATTTTTTGCGTGCAAAAATAAAAAAAATATATTTTTTGCGTGCAAAAACAAAAAAAATTTATTTTTTGCGTGCAATAAATAAATAAAATAATAATAATAATATTCGCACAACTAAAAACACAAAAGCCCTACAAAAGCACCGGAGGCAACCGCAGACGCAGACAGACGCAGCGGTGTCAATAGTTAGTTTTTTTTTTGTCTCACATTATGAGACTAATTAAACAACATAATACAATAATAACATCCAATAATAATAATAATAATAATAATAATAAAGAAAACAGCCTATTCTCCCCTTTCATGTTTTTAGTCCTATTCTCCTCGATTTTGACCTTCGTCCTATCCCTCCTCGATTTTCAGTTTCAGCCTATTTCCCCTCGATTATCATGTTTTAGTCCTATTTCCCCTCGATTTTGACCATCGTCATATTCTCCCTCGATTTTCAGTTTCAGCCTATTTCCCCCTTGATTATCATGTTTTAGTCCTATTCTCCTCGATTTTGACCTCATCCTATTCTCCCCTCAATTATCAAAAATCTGTCTAAAACCCCCTCCGATTTTGACCCAATTTTGACCAAATTTTGATTTTAATTTTGACCCAATTTTGATTTTAATTTTGATTTTAATTTTGATTTTGATTTTAATTTTAATTTTGATTTTAATTTTAATTTTAATTTCAATTTTGGTTTTAATTTTAATTTTAATAAATCAAGTTATTCGTAACATATAAATCCTATCGTTAACCATCAAAGCATAAGTTTTTTTATTTAATATTATCCCAAGACATCCTAAAATCGAATCAATAATTATATATTTGAATCAATAATTATAATCGACTAATTATTTAATTTTCAATTATATCATTTATTTTGATCTATCAGTAAATAATATTAATAAATATTTTTACACATATATTTTTTATATTGATTTTAATATCGAAATTTGATTAATTAAATTGGAATTCGACCATTTAAATTATGATAAACGGTATAACAACGGTAAGTCTATAATTATTTTATTATTATAAATTAAGTAAAAATATCCAATAAAATCTTATACAACACTCCGAGGTGATGGAACCAATATTTTAAGATGCCAACATATGGCATGAAATTAATATCCCATGACCAATAACTAATTGGAAAAATCCTAAACCCTAAACCCAAAATCGAATCCAATTTTGTCAAAATTAAGATTAAATTGGGATTAAATCGAGTCAAAATTGAGTCAAAACTAGGTCAAAATTGAGTTATATTTGAATCAAAACTAAAAATAAAATTTGGTCAAAATTAAAATCAATTTTGACATAGTTTTGACTCAATTTTGGACTCAATTTAACTTAATTCGGATGAAATCGAATTTTCAATTTATACTTAATTCGAATTAATTAGGATTAAATCAAGTCAAAATTGAGATAATAATTTATTATTATTAAAATTAAAATTAAAATCAAAATTAAAATCAAAATTGAAATTAAAATTAAAATCAAAATT
>CM071864.1:4377649-4396202 GCA_036759665.1 Gynandropsis gynandra
AAAATTAAAATCAAAATTAAAATCAAAATTAAAATCAAAATTAAAATCAAAATTAAAATCAAAATTAAAATCAAAATTAAAATCAAAATTAAAATCAAAATTAAAATCAAAATTAAAATCAAAATTAAAATCAAAATTAAAATCAAAATCAAAATCGGATCAAAATTAAAATCAAAATTGGGTCAAAATTGAAATCAAAATGTGGTCAAAATTGGGTCAAAATCGGAGGGGTTTTAGGCAGATTTGTGATAATTGAGGGGGGAATAGGATGAGATCAAAATCGAAGGGGGAGGACTACACATGATAATCGAGGGGGAAATAAACTGAAAGTGAAAATCGAGGGAGAAATAAGACGAGGGTCAAAATCGATGGGGAATAGAATTAAAGCATGAAAATTAAGGGGGAATAGGCTGTTTTTCCTAATAATAATAATATATGGCAAATGGATGAACCCATGTAGGTTATTATTATATTTTTTTCTACACAATATCGATTTATTAAATTTTAATGATGTTTGGAGCAGATAAAATATAATACCAATGACACAAGATTTTTACGAGACATTTATAATGATATTGAATTCATATCAACAATTGACATGAATTAACCCCAGTTGGAATCGACAAAAAAATTAGTGTTTAGTTTTTTTTATGAACTAGTGATCTATAATTCTTTGTTTTTTAATAATGAATATAAAAATCACATCTTTAGTCAATTTTTAATGATCATTCTAACTAACCCTTGATTATACAGCATAACCATTTTTTACACCGACTACGTATTAACCCTAGTTCATAATACGATTGGTTTAACAATATGTTAACTTAAATAAAAAATAAATGCATAAATTGCACTAAAAAATAGTTTAAAAACCCCTAATAAATTTTAAAATTAAAAATTTAATAAACTATATTATTTCTTAACAATTCTATTTATGTTTTGGTAATTGTCATCTACATCAAATTAATTTAAATATTACTCTTTTCTACTTTTAAATATTATATTATGTTTTGTTTTAATTTTTAATATATTTAAATTGTTATATACTATATTTATGATATTATATGTATATATATATATTAATATAGGTTTTATCGAAATATATATATATATATATATAGGCTTAGTAAGTAGGTTTAGACTATATAGATGTTTATTTTAGTTTGTGGGTTTTAGTAATTATTTTAGTCTAAAAATTACTTATTAACCCATTCACAATTTTTTATTGTCGTTGTCTTTGGGACATATTTAGTTTTTGGGACCTTATTAAACAAATGGCGGGTCTTATTTTATCAATAGTTGATATAAAGAAGGATGTAGATAATTGTAATTTCATATTTTGGTTTAGTTTAAAAGTTTATATATATATATATATATAGCATTGTACACTTGTACCTAATAATATAATTTCTTTCAAACTCTAACTTTTACATGGTATCAGAGCAGTCGTCGTTCCTCGACCGCTAATCTCTTTACCTGTCATCGTTCTTCATCTCCGATCGGTGTTATTCTTCATTGTCACCGAAATCGTCAACCTCTTATTTCTCTACAACTTTCTTTCTTCCTTATAACAACCGACGGCCAACATGTTATAGTCTCGGACTCCACCCTCATCCTCAATCTTCAAGAATCAAAGAAAATATTACCGTGAATATATCAAACATCACGAAACTTACATCTTCGAACTATCTCAATTCGAGTGTGTTTGACTTCATGTCTTGCTTGACATCGATGTTAATGATGTAACTCAACCTAACAACGCTTTTCTTTCCTCCAAACAATAATCAGAACAATCCTAATAATTCGAACTACATGTATATCCAAATGTAATTTGGATTATTTAGGGTCAAATGTAATTTAGATTGTTTAGGATCCAATTCTATTAAAACTGAATCCGTTGAAAACACTCGACTTCAATTTTTCAAACACAAAAAATTTGAACCAAAATCCGGATTGATCAGGTTGAAAATTAAAACAAAACACGAAGAAACCGAATTGATCAGATTGAAAATTAAAAGAAATAAGAAAAAAGGAGGTTGGGGTGAGAGAGGCTCGAACTCTCGACCTCAGGATAACTCAGAAGCTATGAGACCTACGCGCTAGCCAACTGCGGCACCACCCCTTCGTGTTATTAACCATCCTTATTTATTTAATATATATTTTATATAAATCAGTTCATTAGTTAATTAATTCTATTATCCTACAGAATAAACGATCCATTATATTGTCCCGGATATCTAATACGATTCTAAAATATATGATTGTAACGTTTGTATTTTTTCTTGGGTGTAAAATGAGCTGCCGACTCGCGAGTCAGCTCTAGCTCGGACTATATTTGAGCGAGTCGAATTGGGTATTTTTTAACTCGTTTAAAAAACGAACTAAGTCCAAAACGAGTCCGAACTTAGACGAGCTAGCTCGCGAGCTGACGAGTTGGCTCGCGAGCTCAAAACAAATCATGTAAAAATAACATATTTTCCTTTTTTGTATACCATATATAATATTGGATTTAATAAACTATAATATATTGTTTAAACATAATATACTATTATAATGTATTTTCCTTTTTCTAATAATTGATATTACAAAATAAAGAAAAAATTTAGTAAAGTTACGAGCGATCGAATTTAATACAATGATATTTTATACTTTTTATTCGAGAAGGTTATTTTTTATTTAGTACAATGATATTTTTATAACATTATGTTTGAATTAATATTTTCATATTTTCGATATTTTATTTGGTTCGTTTGATATGTTTATCATATATGATATTACAACTAGTTCAAAATAATTAAATAGTCTGGCTCGCGAGCCAGCTCATTTTTTGGCGAGCTAGAGACGAGACGAACCGAACTAAGCTGGGATTTTCCAACTCGTTTAAAAAACGAGTCGAGCTGAGCCAACTCATTTTTTGGCGAGCTGAAGACGAACTGAGTCGAGCCGAACCAGCTCATTTTACACCCTACTTTTTTTAGTGCATAAAACACAATCACAAAGTTTATAAAAAAGTTATCTACAAACTATAAAATTCAAAAATTCATCCATTTTACTAGTCCTACCTAATCTACCAATAACTCATCTAAAAACAGTGACTTTTAGAACCGTCCTAATTCTAATTTATATAATATGATTAATTAAATCTTGAACTCTTAACATTTTAACATTTTTAGAACCCTAACTATTTATCAAGGAATGAACCAAATAGAGCAGGAAAAAAGGGTCATTTTACAAGACATGAAAACATCTAAAAAACAGATTTAAGGATACAGTCATTGTCTTGTCATTACAATTTGCCAAAGGAGACAAGAGACACAGCATTGGAACAACTCTAATGTTAATTGGTTTCCATTAGGGCAAAACATGGAACAAGCCATTGATGCAAAAGCTATGATGCCGAGAGAGGAATCGGCTTCACCGCGCTTTGAATACGCTGAAACGCTACTCGTACTCGTTCTTTTAGACCCTCGTTCTCACTCTCGACGTCCCCGCTTTGTTTATCAAGATGAGCAACGTTTCCATCTACGCTTATCACCAGCTTCCCGTTCTCCCCAAGTTTCACGTCCCCAAAAAGCGAAACGAGAAGGGCGTATATGACCTTTTCCACCTTCTTCCCGTTTTCTTCTTCGGTTTTTACAGCATCTTCATCTACCACAATCCTAGGAACTTCACGGCTAATGTTAAGAACCAACGCCACAATGGAGTCTGAGACCATATCACTTATGGGATCTGACGGCCATTGAAGTGAAATATGCTTTTCCGACTCTTGCTTTACTGTTACTCTATCGTGCACCTTAAGAACCGGAACCCCAGATTCCTCGTCTGTCAAAGATTCAACGCTCTCGTAGATCTTCTCAAGACGATGTTTTACCACACCAAAGGCACCCGAAAAAGGGATAGTAATTCGCTGAGTTACATTCGCTGTTGACAGCTGCGAGAAAACATGGAGATCATCCGGTGCCATAATCTGGTAAGTGAAACCCTTCTTCACCAGAATGCCATTGACCGTATCGCCAACGTCAGGGGTCTTTTCCGCTAATCTACCAATGGTTTTCGCCATTTTATCCGAACTGAAGTACATTTCAACAGACTGACAGTTTTTAGGAGTGATGATCTTCGTGTTACCTTCAGGAAACTCCGTTGTTAGTTTCTGTTTAAGCCGCATCATCTCATTAGCTTCTCCATGAACAAGAATAATATTCGGCGGCATGAGCTCTTTCAGGAATGTACTCGTCTGGGCGTAATCAGCGTGTGCCGAAAATGAAATGTAATGCACTTGCATATTGAGAGGTGCGGTAAGACCACTCATTAGAATCACTTCTTTCGGTTCACTGATAATTGTTTTCGCCAGTGTACCTTCCACGACGTAACCCGGAATGACACAAGAATTTTTCTTGTCTGAACACCACATGTCAAACAGTTGCCTTGATAAACCACTTTGAAGCCCTCCAGGACTAGCCATGACCACGGAAGGTCCAACATCTCGGAAATCATCGATGCTGTTCAGTGGAGAGATGTGCTTGAACACGAACGGATTAGAATTTGCAAACTGGTTGCGGATTCTGTCATTCATGGATAGTATGTACGTCTGGTACACAGCCATGCACTTCTTGGCAAGCGGAGAAGCGTAATAGATTGGAATATTATGTAGATCCGGGTGGTTTGACCAGTACTCATCCAAAATCAAGAGAAGTTCTTGGGCACGACCAAGTGCGAACGCTGGAATCAAGACACGGCCTCCTTGAGAAATGGTTGAATGGATGACATCAGTGAAGCGTTTCTCACGAATATGACGAGATTGATGGAGCTGAACACCATAAGTGGATTCTATGATACAAATATCAGGGGAGAATTGAGGAAGTTCAGCTGCTCGGAGATGTCGATCTTCCTCCCGTGAATAATCGCCAGTGTAGAGGGTACGGACACCAGCTATATCCACCATGAACATGGCTGCACCTAATACATGACCAGCAGTGTAGCACCAGAACTTAATGCCATTCACTTCAACTGTTTGATGAAAGTCAATTACCTAAGACAGAAGAAAACCCTTTTTTTTTATTTTAAACATCAGAATCACGCGGCATTGCAGCTTGTCACGTAAAAAATGAAGGAAGAAACATAGAAGAACATGAGATAATGGATTAAAAAACAGACAGATAATAGCACAACGACTTGTTTACATGAGAAAGTACAGAAAGAATGATTTACAGCACCAACCTCGATTTTGTCCATGGATCGATTGATGTCTTGTTCATCAAATAACATGTCTTCAACGGAAACTTTGCTCACTTTTACATAATCAGTAAGCAACAATTTGTAGATAGCCTTTGTTGCGTGTGTCATAAAGACCCGACCCCTAAATGTTGTCTAATCAAGATTCCAAGCATGAGTGTCAATTAAGGGGATTAGAAGAAATCCAATAAAATATTTCCAATAGAGTTTTCTAAGGAGAATGAGCTCGGCAACGTCCAACTAAAATTGAAATGCATTCACAATCGATGTATTCGGATAGAGAAACAAACCTTCTCTAGAAAGTAAGGTAAGGATGCAGCATGATCCAAATGAAAGCTGCAAGAAAAAAACACCCATTCATAGATTGTAACCTTAAAGTAAGAAAATTTTCTCCAAAACTACAAGAACAAGCAACAAATTTCTTAAAAGGAACAAATATACACTACTCGGCCCTTCGATTTTTCAATCAAAGGAACAAAAATACTTGAAAATTTCACAAATTATTGCTATTAATCACTGATGAAATGAGCAAAAACCAATAAGCATGCCGCCCACATAACTTGGTGAAATAACATAACATCAATGTTCAAGATTAACACCGACCCTAAGAGACGTTTATCAATAACTAGGGCATTCAATGAAGGTATGAACCAAAGAGGAACACGAAGCAGGAGAACATACTGAGTGATAAGAAGAACATCAATGGAGGAAGGGTCAATTTCATCGAAGTAAGGTAGAGCAGCCATGCCCGAGTACGCAGGATGAATTCCACAATCAAACTGCAAAAAGAAAAAAAATCCACAAATCAAAACCACAAAAGAATCCAAATAAAAAAGAAAAAGAAGAATTGGGGATAGTGTAAAACAAACCAGAATGGTTTTGCCTTTGAAGGACATGTAAACACATGAACGACCCACTTCATTTCCAGCGCCGAGAGGGGTAATGATGAGCTGATCGCCATCTCTGGACACTGGTTGGTCCCGTCTCTTCAGAGAAGATGCCATTCGTCACCGGATTTGGATTCCCCAAATAGATAAGCGAATTTTTCGGCTTCACAACAACGAGAGGAGATCTTCGGTAAAAAAAAACGAAAATGGAGAAACGATACCTTGAGAAATCTCGCAGCAAAAATGGTCGAATACAGAGCGCGATCTTTAAACCCTAAAACCGAAATACCTGAAAAATCTCCCAAAAAATAACGACCACAGTGGGAGTCGAACCCACGACCTTCTGATCCGAAGTCAGACGCGCTAATCCACTGCGCTATGCGGTCGCTTATATTTATTCATTTTTATATCAGTTTATATATTAGGTTTTTATCCGATATAACATTTGATCTTTTAAGCAATTTTAGGAGAAGTATACAACTGTGAAAAACAATAATAAATATGAGAGATTTGCTGTATTATTATTTGCATTCGAATTCTTTCGAAATTATCATTGAAGGTTTTGTTCCCTCTTGGAGTTACGAGTTTCTCACTTTGTTCAGATGTATAATTGGAATCATCTTTTTTATAATTTTTTAGGTTTTATTTATTTTCAGAATGTTAAAAATATGAATAATTCCAATTAACATCTAATATAATTGCATTAACATTTTTTAGATATATTTATAATCATTGTGAAATGAAATACAAAAGTTTCAACATATGCACAAAAATAAACGATATTTATATTGAATTAGGTAATATCACTACGATATACGAGAGTTTATATTAATTTTTACAATACGACAATAATATTTAGATTAAGATTCTATCGTTATAGAAAATGTAATTTGAATATTATATTGCGTATAATAGATAATTATTAAAAATAGAATATAAAAATTATTATATATAATCTATGAAATCAAATTAATAAATTTAAACAAATTTATCTATTTATATATTTACATAAACATAAAACAATATATAATGTAGTTCTATATATTTGTACATCGAGAAATGGAGTTTTTATAGAAAGATCATAAGATTTGACAAATCATTAGCAATAAGAAAGAAAAAACGCATACTCGTAATATACATCTTCTTTCTTTCGAGAGTTTAAAACATTTAACCCCATGTCCTTCAGATCCTCTAATGGCAGCAATGATAAAATCTATTCATCAATCTCGTGTATCTCAAATAGCTCCAATATCTCTCCAAGATACCTCCAATATCTCTCCAACCCTAACTTTTCCAGCCATATCTTAACTCCTTCTCTTCTTCCACCGCCTCCGTCATATCTGATGGCTCTGATACCTCCAATCCCTTATTCTCAAAAACCCTAATTATACTGCTCTTGTTTCCACCATGGTTTCTTCTATCGTAAATATCGTCTCTTCAATTGTAATTCTTCATATTGCATTGCTAAAAGCCTAAAGTAAAGTAAATAAGAAATGCAAAAATATTATAGCACACTCGTGAATTACTTTTGGAAATCAACTCTTTTTATCTTTCTTCGTTTCTTACAATTTTATTCATTAATTCATCATTTATCTTTCTTCGTTTCTTACATTTTTATTCATTAATTCATCATTTATTTTTCTTCGTTTCTTACATTTTTATTCATTAATTCATCATACAATTTACACATGTACATACGGATACTTCTACATAAAAATGCTATCTTTTTATAGAACTCTGAATTCAATAAAACATAATATTTCCATGCCACATTGCTAATTGCATAACTCATATACCTCTTAAACCAAAAAAGATCGAGCTAACTTTAGTTTTTCTTAGCTATTTTATCTGAAATCAAACACACCCATCAAGTAATTAAACACAAATAACCGCTATTTAGATAGATTCTACAGTTTGATTCTCAACCCTTGTATGAAAAAGTAAAGAGAATGTGAAGGATAATATTTTAACAAATGGAAGGATCGAACTTATACCACAAAATCATGTGACCCAGTCGAACCGAAATCAAGTATCAAACTTCAATTTGTTTCATGAAATTTGAGTGAATATATATATATATAAGCAATCAAGACAAATGAACTGAAAAAGTTACACTTGCACTCATAGAAATAGAAAACGCATCAATAAGCTTACTCACCACTCACCACACCTCACCTCCGGAAAAAAACTTCCATTCTTTTGACTCTATTCCACGAACACACCTTTTTCCCTCTCCTTCTCACGCTTTTTCCTTTTCAACCACTTCTCTCAGTAAAGGGTCCTCTGCATTATCACCGCCACTAAACCTGAGAGGAATTTATATATCACTCATCATAAGATAAGCATCTCATCTAGATGTCGACTTAAATTCATTTTTCTACAGAGGAATTAAACAAATGGAATTTATCTGATTCAAGTAGAAGAAGAGTGTAAACGGGGACTTGTTTCTCCCGGAAAAGAAAACGATTACCAACTCCCGTCAAGAATTGTCACCTCAGAACCTAGAACCAAAATTCTCAAATCAAATACATCGATATTCTCACAGAAATGATCAAGGGGGCACATAATAGATAAAACTCAAAAATTATATTTTAACCTACATGAAATAGAAAGTGGAGAAAGAAAAGGAACCTAATTGTGGAGGTGATGAGCGACGTTGATGCCAGCCCAACCGAGACCCATGAACACGACCTTCTATTTCTTCTTGTTGTTGTATCCATCGTCGAGGCTTCAAGAGCTTCCGCTTTGCAAGTAAGTCTCTAACTCAGTCTGAGACATGGATGCCGAACTGGCCCTTAAGCTACGCTCAGACTTGGAAGAGAAGCCTACCATCTTCCAGTATGTGTTTGAAGCTTCCTTTTCACTTGAACAGAAATTTTGCAAATGATTTAAGTTTTCACAGTGCCATAAAAAGTGCGTTAATAGCAAGAGTGATGCATTAAATCTCCAAATTACTATAAACAATGGTTTGGAAAGAAGGAATTTTAAAAGAAAGAAATCGATCAAGCCTTAAAATCACTTATGGTTTTGACTAAATGATCAATATCTCATTTATAACAGACTTGACTAATGAATCCAAGAAATTCGACAAATCAGCTCCAGTTTGTAACTCATCAATAGTAGAATACCTTAACTATAACGACAAACCTCTCTCCCTCCATAAACCTAATGGCCTTGAAAGATTGATGGCCTCGAAAGAGACCTCGAAAGCCTAGATGTTCAATGGATTACAACTTAGAGTATTAGTTTTACCCACCGCAATACATAGGGCAAAGGTATATGGGATTCCTGTTACTCTAACTTCAAAGGCAGTTGCTTCTCCAATCCTCTTGAGAAGCATAGGATCCCTACAGACAGTAAGCCATAATACAGAGATCATAAGAAAACACAGACGAACCAGGACAATATGCTGTAAGAATAAAAGCATGGTCTTAATGATCCCCTTTATAACCTCTTTTTACATGAATCCATGGTCGTCATTGAAAGCAATATTTAGTAATCTTACCTTGTTCATTTTGAGCTTTAAGTTTGTTGATTGCCTCACAATCAATTACCAGAACACAATGTTTTGTTGCTCTTTGTTTGATTGTTTATATATTTTGTATTAGGGTATACATTCTTCCATCCATGATAAGGTTTGGCTCTTACCGCATGTATACATCATATCCATCCACGGCTTTGAGAGAGCCATGAAACTCTGCAGTGTCATATTTACTCTGATAGTGAAAGTACACTTTTTGAATGACATATAGACCACCAAAGGCAAGGAATCTTGCAAGAGGCAAGAGCTTAGCCGGGTCGATGAAAAATTTATCTCTTGGGAAATAAGAGGTGGCTACTATACCTTCCATCATTTTGATAAAAATAACTGCAAAAGAACATATTGAATCCCCATGAGATAAATCAAGAATCTTCAGTATTTGAGAGGATGTTAAGGAACAAGTTTGGGAGAAATAACTTACAGATTCGTTTATTAGACAAAAAATCTCATCTACTTTCCCTATCTGTGTCTTGTTGTGCAAGTAGATTGGGGCATTGAAAAATGGATTTTTCTCATTTGTAAGCTTGGTCATAGCATCGCCTTCGCAGGCATGGAGAAATGTTGAAACCTCTATAAACTAAGAAAGAAGCTTTGTCACAATGGAGTTAAGAAAGGATATTCATAAGGAAATTTGTTTATATTATCCTTCTTTTACTTTGTAGAGAATCACCGAGCCATAGCTCAGCAATAAGTTTACGTCTTCTTAGCTTTTCCTTACAATAAAAAACTACTTTGTTCAGACACTTCTACTGTGAAAGTTGTCATAAATTCCTTCTTATGTTTTCACGCACAAAACAACAAAGACAAAGATACAGCTTCCAATGTCAGGAGCGATTAATCTCCTAGAAGACAAACTCAAACTGTTCTGGGTCTGTTCATAAAATGAGAACTGCAGAAAAAAGAGTCCAACTTTTTCCCCTTCGATCATATATTCTACCTACTAATGTAGGAATCAGTTTACCAGTGTGTAAAGACTCCGAGAAAAAAAACGTAAATTTTTTCCTCTAAACAAAAGCATAAAGACCCAGAAAGAGCATTCAGTGAAATAGATATAAGAGAACAAAAGGATAAAACCTCACTGATGACTTCGCTCGGAGGTCCTTCGTCGAAACGACCGTCGCCGCCGAACCGCCCGCCTTTTAAATGACAACCAACGAAATCTTCGTAAAAAATCCATGGTCTTACCTGATATATACATTTTTTATATATCAAGAATATGTTTTTCAGAATTTATATTAAATAGGAAAAGTTAGACAAAGTTAACTTGAAGACCTGTATTTGTCTATTTTTAACCATGGATACGTTGGTCCTTTCTCGACAAAGCCTTGCATATTCTTCAATGTCTTTAACATGGGGTTTCATATCAAATTTATGTTCAACCTTCTCTTTTACAGCTACCCTACCTATAACACGCTAAAAGACATAAAAATAGACATGGTGAGAAGAGCCAAAATTTTCAAAGCATCACACCCACAAAAACTTGAATTAGATAAGTAAAGTAAAGGCAAAATGTATGAGCGGGTCACCAAATTGGTTAATTAGATCAGATAACAAAATCCACTATCAAAATCCACGACACCCTAACCTTTGTTTGCCTGGAGAAAACACCCATAGGAACAAAGAAACACATCGAAACAAACACGGTATGAGTAAAAGCTTACGAACCATTTGGGATCTCCCTAAGCATTGTTCCACGACCATGTAAAAAAACCCCAAAAACCCAAATGGAATCAAAATCCAATTCCTAACGCAAGAAGAAAATATACACAATTCCCACATAGAAAATCCGAAAGGCTATTAGCGTCGTTATACCTTCTCAATCGACACAGACTTGCTTCCAGAGGACCGTGAATGAGTGGAAAACGAACTGATGCAGGATGAACCAGAAGTCGGGTTACGACCACTGATCAAGTAACTGTCGAAGGGAATTTTATACCTCAAATTGTGAAAAACCCTGTATGATGAAAATAATAGAATCTTAAATTGGTCCTGAGAAAGACAAATGGAGTGTGGACTCGATAAAATTCCTCAAATTCTTGCAAGGTCGATGTTGAGGTGATAGGGTTTCGCATCTGCGAGTGAAAAAGGTGCCTTAAAAGTTAAAACAATGTAAAAAGTGTTGAGAAATAAAAAAAAATATTATGTTGATAAAGATTTCTTACTCCCAAACATAATTTTTGGTTTTGATAATTTTCTATAAATAATAACGCTATTTCTTATAAAACTCATACAATTTTACCCAAAAACCATTTATAATAATTTTAGCATCTCTTTATTTTATTTGTATTTTTTTATTATTGATTTATATTTTCTCTTATTTACAAAGTGTTTTGAAAGTTTCACCTAGTTAAATTGGAAATAAAAACATTATTAATCTTATTAAAACACTCGTTATATAAATATATAGACAAATATGCAATATATTTATTATTTGGAGAACTAAAATATTAAATTTGAAAATTTAATTTGCACTTAAGAAGATTAATTCTAATCAAATATATGAAAAAATAAAACTTACTAAATATATAATTTTTATGCGATTTTTATTTTAGTGTATTAGTTATGATTTAACAATTTATTTCATTATTTTAGGTGAAGTTGTGATATTTGTAGAATTATTGACGAAACTAAATTGAAATGACGTGTATGGAATTGAATGTGAAAATTTAGTGTTTTGTTATACGATTTAAATTTTAGTTGTAGATTATATTTGATGATTACCGATTTTTTATTAAATTCTTTTATATATTTTTTTCAAATATCTGTATATACGACAAATATTCGTATTTACGAATATATAAATTTACAAATATAAATAATAAATTTAAATATCCGTACAAATATAAATAAACATATGTTCACAAATTTTCGTTATTTACCCAATTAACGAATAATATATTTTACAACAATTGATTTACAATATTATTATTATTATTATAATAAATTGACAATTATAAATTTATTAAAGAAAAATAAGTCTAGTGAAACTTTTGACAAATCTTATCCTCAACGGTAACACTTTACTCTTTGTAAGCGAATTTCCCACTTGCCTCGACCACCACCACAACGAAAGCACACGATTCTCCTTCCACTTCCACGTTCTTCTTCACCGTCTTCTTCCATGGAAGCCCTAATTTCTCATTTTACTCTCCTCTCCGATGAAGCCCTAACCGACAAATCCTTCGACCCTTCCACCATCGAAGATCTCATGCGCCTCTTCGAAATTGAATCCTACAAGGCTTGGGCTGCTCTCGAAGCCGAACAACAACAAGAGCTCGAAGACGCAGAGGAATCTCTCCAAAAGGCCGAGGATTATCTCGATCGGTATGATCTCACCATATTTTTTCGCATTTCCGATGTTTCTATTTCACAGATCTAAAGAAATTTGAGGAAGATTTCGGCGATATGGATTTCAGGGAGATGGAGATGGCGATGGAGGAGTACAGGAGGACGGTGGAGGAAATGGAGAGGATGGAGGCGGAGGAGCTGAAGGAGATTGAAGAGAAGGCGGAGAGAGCGCGGCTGAGCGGGAATCTAATGGAAAAAGCGGCGACGGCGGCGGCGAAGCGGTACATGGCGGCGGCGATGAACTCTGCCGCGGCGTCCATGAGGTCTGCTTGGAAGGCTGCTTCCGGTAACAAGGTTCATCCTTCGTGATCGGCTTCACATAGAACAAAAACAGTAAAAAAAGTTCGATTAAACATGTACACTTTGGTATATATGATGATGATGATGATGATAATGTTGCATGATGATGATGATGATGATAATGCTGCATGATGATGATGATGATTATTATGATGATATGCATGATAATGAATAAAATGTGGTTCGTCTATTCGGATGTATAATGATTTAGGCGATCATGATTAGTTAGGGATGGAAATTTGGTATATCTAAAATAATAGCCGATTGATATAAAATTTAAACAATTTATTGGATTCGGTTCATTTTTTTTATTATTCGAATAATTCAAAAAAAATTCTATTCGTTATTTCAACATTTCGTTGTTTGATATAAAGCAAACAACTAAAATAAAGTTCTATAGTATTATATAAAGATGTACACTTTGATATATATGATGGTATATGGTGATGATTTCGATGATGATAAATAAATGAAGTTTATTTATTCGGATGTATATTTATTTCCTCTTTCATTTTGTTCGTTGATCATTTTTTTAGAAATTGAAAACTTTGGACTCTATAGTTAATTTATCGAATTGAAGTCACAAGATATTGAACTTTAAGATTTTTATATATTCGAATAAGGGTCTGACTGGTGGAAACGCAGTCTTTGCGTTTTGTTTGGCGGCGTTTTGTTTCATTTTGTCTGAATAGTGAAAATGCTGCGTTTGCGGGCGACTGCGATTCGAATCGAATGGTAAAAAAATGTTGCGCTTGCGTTTTAACAAAATTACCAAAATAGACAATTGTTAATAAAATTTTCTATTTATATACTTTTTAATTATGATTTTCAAATATTTGAATATACAATATATATACATATATATCTATATTTATAATTAATATAAATTATAATAGAAACTTAAAATAATTTTATCAAAACATATATATATACATACAAAATATATATAATAAATATATATACACAAACATATATATATTATAATTTTAATAATTTTTATATATATATACAAATATATTATATATATATACACAAACATATAAAACAAAATACGAATGAATATGGACTCAAACCGGTGAAAGTAGAGTGGAAGAGTTACAAAATGCATTAAAACTAACTTAAGTAAATATAAAAGTATCTTTTGAGCAACACACCCTATTGCGAATTTTCTTCAGAAATTGCGAGTTTTCCTTCTGGTGTGAAATAACCATGCCAATGTTTAGGTTGAAGGGCATTCTTTCTTCTCCCTCGTGACCAGGGCGATCTGAGACTGCCTCTAAAAGGCATATGAGCAGAGAATAAGCATTTCCCTCGATTTCCCTATTAAACCCACTTCTCGATTTCCCTCGATTCCTAAACCCTTGTTCAATTTCCCAATTTTCTCAGTATGCCACCCAATCGAAATTCAGATTCTAGCATCTTGAAGATCCCAGACCTCTTCCCAGATGCCATTACAATATCACAGCAATCATCTGCAGAGCCCTCCTCAATACAGGGCAAACACCATCTGTCGTAACCAAGAAACATTGACACCATTTGTCAGGACAAAACAACACATTATCCTCTTTTAAAATGGTAAATAATAACCATCACCCACAAAGCAGAGCTTTGAACTCAATATGAGTCAGGAGAAAAACAAACCTTGACAGAGTGACAATCTAAACATATTTTTGGATTTGAAAGCTTCTGACAATTGGATGGAACAATATGAATTAAGACATCAAATGGGCACACTTAGATGTGACTTTTAGCAATCATACTTCTTCACCACATTCAAAATGATGTTCACAAAATGGGATCCTAATTCAACCAGGAAGGTGTGATGGTGAAAGAACTGAAAACCAGAGTGAAGACAACCGAAGGTTCGCATTCAACGCAAAGGCTATATGATTCTGCAAAGCACATGAGACCCAACAAAACCCAGAACCCAGCGAAGAACAAAACCCAGAACCGAGCTATTTACCCAAAACCCAAAACCCTAATTTCATAGCGAGGAGAGAACGAGCGAGGAGGAGGAAAGAGGCGAAGATGAGTCGACAAAGAGACTTACCTAGGAGAGAAACGACGAGGAGGAGTCGGAGAGGAGGAGTCGGCGAAGAGGAGTCGGTGATGTGTAGTCTGAAAATCGCCGAGGCAAAGCGACGATGAAAATCGCCCAGGCAGAGGGAAGACACAGAAAAGAAATGAAAAGGGTATTTTAGTAATTTAGGCAAAAAACGCATTAAAAGGTAACGTTAAAAAAAATTAGATTCTTAAATTTCGCGTTTGGTGGCGTATATGTTTAACTGCGTTTCCACCAGTCGTCTTAGATATCGCTCGAAGTCGCCAGAAAATGCAGTCGCTGCGTTTGCGTTTTCTGGCGACTCCACCAGTCAGGCTATAAATATTAAATAGTGAATACATAAATTCATAAAATTTATAAATATGAAGTAAATTGCTTTTTTATTACAATCTAATAATAAAATGATGTTAAATTTCTTTCACTGTGAAAAATCGTGACCCACTATCGAGGATCAATGAGTTATTAGATCAGTTAAGAGGTGCGACTTGATTTTCAAAGATAGATTTAGCATCAGGATATCATCAGATTCCTATTGCAGAAGGTGACATTAAGAAGACCGCATTTCAAACACGATATAGGCATTATGAATTTGCGGTCATGCCATTTGGTTTGACTAATGCCCCTGTTGCGTCCATGAAGCTAATGAACAATGTGTCTCGGGACTACTTGGATCGTTCCGTTATTGTATTTATAGATGACATTCTGGTTTACTCCAAGCCCAGAGGAACATTTGCGCTTAGTGTTAGAGCGTCTCAGAGAACAAAGATTGTTTGCAAAGTTGAAAAAGTGTAGTTTCTAGAAGAGACGTGTTGGATTTTTGGGACATGTCGTATCGGAGGAAGGAGTTTCTGTCGATCTTGAGAAGGTATCAGCGATTGTAGGTTGGAAACAACCGAAAAATGCAACAGAGATAAGGAGCTTTTTAGGATTAGCAGGGTACTATCGACGTTTTGTTATGAACTTTGCTAGTCTAGTGAAGCCAATGACGAGACTTATGGGAAAATATGTACCTTTTGTTTGGAATGAAGATTGTGAGAAGTCCTTCAAAGAGTTAAAAGAGAAGCCAACGAAATCCCCAGTGTTAGCCTTACCATAACCAGAGATTCCATACATAGTCTACACGGATGCGTCAAAGACGAGATTAGGATGTGTACTTATGCAGGGAGATCACGTGATTGCTTATGCATCAAGGCAGCTACGTAAGCATGAAAAGAATTATCCGACTCATGATTTAGAGATGGAAGTTGTGGTTTTCACGTTAAAGATTTGGAGGGCATATCTTTGTGGGGAGAAGGTACAGATTTTCACGGACCACAAAAGTCTAAAGTACATATTTACGCAGCCAGAGTTGAATCTGCGTCAGAGAAGGTGGATGGAGTTTGTTGCAGACTACGAGGTGGACATCGCGTACCATCCGGGGAAGGCAAATGTTGTTACAGATGAGTTGAGCCGCAAAAGAGTTGAGGTTTCGGCTATGGAAGAATTTGGTGATTTGATTAGCCAGATAAGTGCTTTGAGACTAGAGGCAATGCAAACTGAGTCCGAGAGTGTCAGTTGGTAAGCCGTAAATTAGGCTGGTATATTGGGTAAAATTCGTACATCATAATTATCCGATGAGAGATTATAGAAGATTCGTAATAACCAGCAAGACCCGAGGTATAAGTTGTATCAGATCAGGGAAGACGGTTTAATGATGATTAGTGGCCAAGTTTGTGTACTGAAGGATCTAGAGATCCGAGAAGAGATTCCAAGCCAAGCTCATCAATCTAAGTTTTCGATTCATCCGGGATCGATGAAGATGTATCGGGATGTTCGCCAGCTTTATCAATGGTCAGGGATGAAGAAGGACATTGTTCGATGGGTAGCAAAATGTCCAACGTGTCAATTAATTAAAGCGGAGCAACAAGTACCAAGCGGGAAATTGCAAAGTCTACCAATCCTCGAATGGAAGTGGGATCATATTACCATGGATTTCATGATAGGTCTTCCAAGGACACAAAGTGGCAAGGATGCTATTTAGGTAGTCGTGGATCGACTAACTAAATCGGCTAATTTCATTCCGATAAAATCGAATGCAATGTTCAGTTAGGTCTCCATTTTGGCCTCGTCATAGAAGATACCTCATAGAAGGGGCTTGTTGCGTTATGGTCAACTTCACACTCCTTAGAAGTTTCGGTGATAATCATTCGTGCGCTGTTGAATTTAAGATTGGATTCAATCCAATGAAGTTTGTTAGGCAATGCAAAGATATATCCAATATGGATAAGTTCTTTGATTTTGCTCTCTTCGAGATCATAGTTTCAGGCTCATTAAAT
Organism: Gynandropsis gynandra; assembly: GCA_036759665.1. Lineage (NCBI taxonomy): Eukaryota > Viridiplantae > Streptophyta > Magnoliopsida > Brassicales > Cleomaceae > Gynandropsis > Gynandropsis gynandra. The sequence goes on from CM071864.1 coordinate 4,395,335, forward strand.
GAGACCATACTGATAGGTTAGTCTTCATAACTTAATCGTACGTTACTCATTCGTATTCATCTACAATAATATTTATTTACCAAATCTATTGACGTTGTTATTCTTTGCAGATTGTATAGGCGAGGTTATATCGGTTGGTGAACTAGAGGATACAATCTACAATGTCATTCTGTTAGACGCATATCTATTCAGCTTCGTGACCAGAAGTAAGCTGCCAATTTTTCTATGTGTATTAATTTACAACTCTTAACTAACATCTATGGATTAGTCACAGCTTTGTCGTTTACCATTGCAGTGATAATATCCTTGATTGTACACTATGAGATACTTTCACAAACGATCTTCATGAATGTGTGCGCAATCACGACCGAGGACCATTAGATATAATATGTCATTTGTTCAAGATCCGCCATTGGGGAAATAAATACTGTTACTTTACTATTTCATATTCATTTGCAGAAAAATAGAAATCAATTTATTATCGGTGCAACTAATTACTATTATTTTCTATGTTGCAGGCAAAAAACAATTCGGAATGTTCAATATTCAAGCAAGCTATTTCTAGACCAAAGTTTCTTCCCCATTGTCCAGTTCAAAGAATAGTAAGTCCTATACGTTTTTCCCTTTTCGCCATAGCACACAATGCTTGTGCTATTTAATCCCTGTGTTATTGTCAGTTACCCCTATTGCAGATGTGCAACAACAATGATATTTAGATACGATCTTTATATATACATGCGTGGATTATATTGCTTAAACCTTATTCCTATTGTCTGCAGTATTCCTGGTGGACTTCTCGATGTACCAAAATCAATATCGGCTCTTGCTCCACGGACTGATATGTGTGAAACCGTTGATTTTTGGCTGC
>CM071864.1:4396209-4406539 GCA_036759665.1 Gynandropsis gynandra
ATGCATCTGACAGAGGTACTTTTTTCGTGCCTAAATAGCTTCTACAGTTTGAGTCAAACAGAATTGCTGCTGAGCAACTTTGTATTCTGATGTTTCAGACTATATCATGCACAACAATTGCAACGATAACTGAAGTTGTATCTACAAATGGATGGTATTACTTAGGATGTAAATCCTGTTCGAAAAAAATTAATTCGGTCGTAGATGAGAGCTCGACCAAGCTAACTACGAAGAAATACTTTTGCGATCCGTGCAAAACATCCACTGAAGTACCCATACCAAAGTATCTATGCAATGTCATTTTTTCCCTTGAAAATGCAACTCATGTTACTACAGCATTTGAATATCCATGCATAACTTACTGAATATTTAATTTTGCAGGTTCCGTGTTTATGTAAAGGCCATGGATGATACTGGGGATGCATGCTTCGTTCTCTTTGACAAAGAAGTTACACAATTAGTTAACAAAACAACAATCCAAATGCGAGATGAAATCGATCAGGTGTCTTAAAGCATTTATAAAACACATCGCTTGCACGTCAGTTTCTTTTAAAAAGCTTGTTGCATTTTAAGTACTAATTTTAAAGTTACTGCAAGTTGAAGATACGATTATAGGTCCAAACAAATTACTGAGTATGCAAGGTCATCGTTGTTTCTTTAAGATTACGATTTCTCCATCCGCTGTGTCATCTCTAGCAGCATCTTCACGCAGTTTTTTCAAAAGTTTTTCTAACATCATCAGAGTTAATAAATTAACTGAGAATGCCGAAATCATCGACCATGTATCCATTAAGGTTTCCGACTTCATCTAATACTTGGTATTTCTACAAAATATATCATATAGTTTGGCTAATGCATTCCTCTATACATACAGTCTGGAGTTGTTGTTGGCCAGTTTGGGGTCAGTATTCTTTACTCAACAGAACCAACAATATAAATTTGAGCAATTTTTTTTGGTGATAGAATTCAGTCACTTTTGTCTTTCAGGGAATTCAGGGCTCTTCATCCCATAGTTCAATGGGATTTATGGATGAGGCTGGTTTTTCAAGCCATTCATCGGGTAAACGTCACCTTGACGATGAGGGTAGACATGCCACTCTACAATCTTCTGCTCCAAAGGTAAAAAAATACTCAATCGATGTTTCAAGCGAAGAAAAGACTAAATGAATATTGGTCCATGCAATATTTTCGCCAGTGTTTTCTCTACGGTTATTATCCGACATACATGAACAAGCCATATACGTACTGTTGCATTCCCAAACTTGTGGTTGTAGTGAACATAGATATCTGTTCATGTTTTTTTTTTTTGTTGCACTTAACCATAGATAATCTCCTGGTTACCCAAGTTAGCTGTACTTTTTTTCAATTTTGGCCAGAGCTACTTTATGGGTTAACTTAGGTGTTATTTGTAAATCAAACTATGTACGGTGAAAAATATGTTTTCAAATGACACTTTCTGAATGTATATACATATGTGTACATGGATATAGAAGTTCTAATATTTTCTTTCAAGTACACTAAAAAGTTAATCTCTCATTGTTTTACCCGCTTTTTACATACCATATGTGTATTTACTATTTACTTATTATTATAGATTTAATACCAAATATTATATTTGCATAATCATGTTAAACACAATGTTATTTTTCCAGTAGTGTATCAATGCACCAAAAAATCAAATGAGCATAGCTATTTTTTTAAATATCTAGATAGCTTAAAAAATATGTTCAATGATATTTCAAAAAACAATTAATATGCACATCAATTTCATACTAACTGTTGCTTTTTCCCCTTATGTTTGCTTGTACGCTGACAGCAGATTCATTTACAAAGTAATTATATTTAATGTTCTTTACAGTATATTCGTTCCAATTTAAATTTTTTCTAAAAAATCGTTTACACGAATAAATAATGCAGTCTCTCCTACCATTACTAATTACCGAGCATCAGAAGAGGTTGTGAAATATGGAATAAAAAGTCCGAAGATTTCCAAACTATTACAGGATTCTAACAATACATCATCTTCATCTCAACATCCTCAAAGTGTCGGTAACTATTCTTCACCCTCAGTTCTTATATAAAACTATAAACATATAATTACTTCCATATTATTGACTAACTAAATCGACAAAATTTATTGTACATGATACAATGACATTGGCGATCCAACATATATTTTAAATCATTGTAATGCATCTATGTGGTATGATGAAAGATTTTGTAAAGAGAGAAATACATTCGCGCTAAAATTTTCACTATGTTATGCAAAAGGAAAAATCTCGGTACCCAAAATGTTTGAACCACCGCATTTCCTGAAAAATCTTTTATTCAAGGAAACACATAGAACTTGCCATTTCAGACAACATACACGAGCATACAACATGATGTTTTCATTTACATCAATAGGAGGTAAGATTGATGCATCTGTAAACAGAAAACCTGGACCATATATTTTCAAAATACATGGACAAAACTACCATCGTATCGGAAGTTTATTACCAGCAACAGGTGAGCAGAAAAAATTTGCACAGCTTTACGTTCATGATACTGAACACGAAATTACCAACAGAATTCAAGCACTCAGGTATACATATTTCAAATTTTAGAACTTACTTTATTAATATTTATACAAAAGAGATTACTATTCATTTCAATTCTAAACCAGTTGCAGTGCAAATGGAAGATCAAATACACAACCAACATTAAAAATAGATTTAATTAATGGTTTGAAGAAAATGTTAGACGAGCACAACCCTTACGTTAAAATTTTCCGTGCTGCAGAGGATCATATTCTTGCAGATGATGCGATTGATATTCAACTACGTTTAATTACTTCTCGAAATGTTGACGAGCGTAATTACAATATTCCTACATCAATAGAAGTTGTGGTTCCACTGGTTGGCGATTTCGAGGAATCATTACAACCTAGGGACATAATTTTACAGAAATTTAGCAATGAATTTATTCGCATTACAAAACTACATCCAACATATTTACCACTGCAATATCCACTGCTTTTCCCTTACGGAGAGGATGGTTACCACAAATACTTAGAATTCATATCAACTATATCCATGGCAAGCAAACCAAGAAAACGAGTGAGTTTCTGCGAATTTATGGCATATCGCTTACAAGAACGATTGGCTGGGTCATCAGCTTTGATATGTTTTGGTAGATTATTCCAACAATTTGTTGTCGATGGATTTTATATGGTTGAAGCAGAACGAATTTCATATATTAGAAATAACCAAAGTACCCTTCTTTCTGAACAATATGATACCATTAAGTCTACAATACAATCAGGCCAAAATGATGCATCTGCTATTGGGAATAAAATTATACTACCTTCTTCTTTCACAGGCAGTTCACGATATATGAAACAAAACTACTTAGATGCAATGACACTATGTCAAAAATTAGGTTATCCCGATTTATTCATAACTTTTACATGCAATACTAAGTGACCTGAAGTCCAAAGATTTTTATACAAACGAAACCTTACTTCTAAAGATTGCATGATATTCTAAAAAGAATATTCAAAATCAAACTAAACAATCTGATATTTGACATTAACCATAACAACGTTTTAGGGGCATCATCAGTAGGTAACCAATACATCAATTAAAAAAATCTCTTATTACTAAAATAAATATATTATTTGATGTATATCATTTTTTACTTACGTTACTTTATCATTTACAGTTGTTTACACGATCGAATTCCAAAAGAGAGGCCTTTCCCATGCTCACATACTTATATTTTTACAAAGGTCATCGAAATTTCCAACAACAAAAGAAATCAACGCTACAATTTCAGCTGAAATACCTGATAGAAATACGAACCCATTACTTTATGATGCAGTACAAGAGACAATGGTGCATGGTCCATGTGGTATAGCAAATAAAAACACATAGTGTATGGAAAAAGGCAGATGCACAAAGCACTTTCCAAGGAAATTCAACGATTTAACATTTATAGATAATGAAGGATATCCTATTTATAAAAGGATGAATAATGATAGCTTTGTCATAAAAGATGGTATAAAATTAGATAACCGTTATGTTGTACCGTACAATAGTTATTTGTTGCTAAAGTATAGAGCGCATATAAATGTTCAATGGTGCAACCAAACGAAAGCCATAAAGTATTTATTTAAATATATAAAAAAGGTTCTGACAGAATAACTACAAGTTTGAGAACACCTAACCTTTCCAATGACATTCATGGTATCGATGAAATACAAAATTATTACAATTGCCGATATCTTTCCGGTTGTGAAGCATGCTGGCGAATATTTAAATTTGATATACACTACAAAAGCATTCCTATTGAACGTTTGAGCTGTCATATGCCTGGAAAACAAAACATTGTCTTCCAAGAAGATGAACCATTAACAAGAATAACATCCAAACAAAATGTCACATGTACAATGTTTACAGAGTGGTTTAAATGCAATGCTATTGACATAGAAGCAAGAAAACTAACATATGCTGATTTTTCAATTCGTTTGAATTCAAGAGAAAAAAATTTGGACACCAAGACAACGAAGTTTTGCATACGACCGGTTGCATAATGTTACGCCAAATGTAGGCGATGCATATTACTTAAGAATATTACTAAACAAGATTAAAGGCCCCACTTCTTTTGATGAGTTAAAAACTGTTGGTGTGAAAACTTATTGGACATTTAAGGAAGCATGCCTTGCACTTAGACTTTTAGACGATGATAAAGAATACATATATGTAATAGAAGAACAAACACTTGGGCATCGCCATCATAGTTACGAACTTTATTTCTAATATTCTTAACATCTGAATGCTTAGCATCTCCACATGATGTATGGGCAATAATCTGGCATCACCTCGCAGATGATGTGCTGTACAAACGATGTCAGCAATTACGTTTACCAGGTTAGTATATTAGATTCCATTTACTAAAGCCATATATTATATAATATTGAACCAAAGTAACACATATTCGTTCTATTTGACAGAACTAACAATGTCCTCAGATGATATTCAGAACGAAGCTCTATTACAAATCGAGCAAATTCTATTCAAATGTGGTAAATCTCTCAAGCATTTCCCAATGATGCCTTATCCAAAGGAAATCTCAAAAGTGAAAATTTTTAAAAAGATTAATACACGAAAAATTATCGTACAACGTATCTGCAATCAAAGCCGTACATGATATTGTGAAAGCACAATTAACAGTAGAGCAAACCGACATTTACAACCAGATTATCAGTGCACTATACGAATCAACCGATCAAATATTTTTTTACACGGCCACAGGGGCACAGGTAAAACATTCATTTGGAAAGCGTTGTCGCTTGCAATAAGATCCAGAAATGACATTGTCCTTAATGTTGCTTCAAGTGGTATTGCATCGTTATTATTAGCCTGAGGTAGAAATGCACATTCGAGATTTGCAATCCCTATTGATGTCAACGAAAATTCTACTTGCAGTATAAAACTTGGTACATATTTAGCATAACTAATTAAACAAACAAAATTAATTATTTGGGATGAAGCTCCAATGATACATAAATACTGCTTCGAGGCATTAGATAGATCTAATAAAGATATAATGCATTCTGTCAATCCCCATTTCCGCAACAAACCATTCGGTGGCAAAACAGTTGGAGGTGATTTTCGCCAAATTTTGCATGTTGTGACAAAAGGCAATATACATGATATTGTCCGCGCCACAATAAATGCATCGTACATATGGAACTATTATCATGTGTTGAGACTTAGTAAAAATATACGTCTATTGACGAATATGAACGCAGAAGATATAAAATCAACTCAAGAATTTGCAAAGTGGGTTCTGCAATTAGGAGATGGAAAATTGTCAGAACCAAATGATGGATGTTGTTTTATTAACATTCCAAAAGAACTACTAATAACGAAAGGATCTAACCCGATACAATCTATAGCTAATCATGTATATGAAAATTTACAATAACAATGGCATGATATAAAATCTTTTCAAGAGTGAGCCATATTGTGCCCAACAAATGAACTGGTGGATGAAATCAACAATATAATTCTAAGCATGATGCCTAGTAAGATCACCGAGTATTTAAGTTGGGATTGTATATGCCCCTTTGATAACAATGAAACAGACAACCAAGAATTATACATCATGGAATTTCTTAATGCTATAAAATGTTCTGGAATTCCCAATCATGGTTTACAATTAAAGATTGGTATACCCATAATGCTTTTGCGTAATATTGATCAAACACTAGGATTATGTAATGGAACAAGGCTTCAGATTACGCAACTAGGAACCTACATTATAGAGGGGCAAATCATGACAGGAACAAATTCCGGTAACAAAGTGTTTATTCCAAGATTGCCATTAACGCCTACGAAGACATCATTGCCATTTCGATTTTTAAACGAAAACAATTTTCAATTGTACCATGTTTTGCAATGAAAATAAACAAAAATCAAGGGCAAAGTCTTAGCAAAGTGGGCCTTTATTTACCACGCCCGGTATTTAGTCATGGTTAACTATATGTTGTAGTGTCAAGAGTGAAATCGAAAAATGGTTTAAAAATACTCATACTTGAGGACGAACATAACTACACTACAGTACCAAAACCATGAATGTTGTATTTAAAAAAATTTTGAACAACATTTAATGTATGTGTAACAATTTTACTTCATTATATCCAATACAATACCGTGTTTATCATCGACATATCTTTGTTTTGTATGCAAATTATTCTATTCATATATATTATATGTTTTAAATTCATATAGTCCGTACATAACGCGGATACAATCTAGTATAAAGTGAAACCTTAATTTAAATTCTAATTTTAAATTTAGTATGTTATTTTGAAATTATATTAAAAATTAATTTTAATACGAGTGTTTATATTTTTATATAGGGATAAACTAAAAAAACCCTGAAAAATAGCTTTTAATAAATTTAAACCTTCTACTTTTAACTCTATAAAAAAACCCCTAGATTATGTTTTTTAAGCAAAAAAACCATGACAAATCTTCATGGTTTTTTTTGCTTAAAAAGCATAGTTTATGGGTTTTTTTATAGAGTTAAAAGTAAAAGGTTTAATTTTATTAAAATCTATTTTTTAAGGTTTTTTTGGATTTGTCTCAAAAAATATATCTTTATATATATAAAGATTAAAAAAATTTTAAAATTATCTATATATAATTTAAAATAAATATATTGCTTTTCGAATTATAAACTTTACAAAAATCTATATATAAAAATATTTTTTTCTCTTTTTATATAAACATTTAAAAATTTTAAAAATTGAAATATATTTGTTCTTAAATTCATGAAAATAGAGAAAAATAATTTTTTGAATATATAAAATATTCACTACAATATTATTAACCAATAACATGTTTATTAACTATTAACATTAATACATAACTTCATTTTTATTTTAATTGTTATTATTAATATATAATATTTATTATTTTTAAATTTTTAGTTGTTGTAAGATTAAATATGTGCATTTGACCTAAAAAAGTATATTCAATCTATAAATGGTGGATAATGTATATAAATTTAAAATTTATTTTTTATATAAGTTTAACTATAGATTTATACTAAAGATTTTAATATGTTCAAAATTTATAATATATATAAATTTTGGGACAAACCCAAAAAAAATCTAAAAATAGCTTTTATACTTTTGACTGCATAAAAGAATTCATAAACTATATCTACGAAGGTTTGTCTTGGTTTTTTTTGTTTCAAAAGTATAATTTAGGAGTTTTTTATAAAATTAAAAGTAGAATATTTAAATTTATTAAAAATTATTTTTCAGGCTTTTTTTTTTAGTTTGTACCATTTATATAATAATTAAAATTTTGTTTCTCTGGTGTGAGCGGAAAGCTTATCGTATAAATAAACCAATATATAAAGGCCGATTTATTATGGAGAAAAAATATATAAAAGTGTATCATACGGATTTCTCTCTCCGCAGAGTTCCGAACCTTCTTCCCCGTTTTGACGCGAGCCAACGGCTGTTGCTGATTCGTGTAAGCTCTTTCTGCAGATTTTGGTTTCAATTGATTTCCCTGGGAAAGTTGATTGTTTTGATTTGGGTTTCCCTGTGATTTCCCATAAACTAGGGTTTCTCCCCCGTATACTTGCGGTTTTTATCAAATTGTTTACCTTTTTTTTATTAGTGGAATTCCTCGGAAATTCGTCTTAGAGTTGACCGGCCTTGTGACGGGATCCTCAAAATATAGTTGAAATCAAGGCTGAATCTGCAATTTGTCGATAGGGTTGTTTTGCTTTTGTAGAGTGATTTCTTGGAATACTCTCTTTGGTTGCGATTTTCATAGCTGTTGCATTGGTCTTGAAAATTCTGATGATAAGTAGTCAATCTCATAATTTTCTGACAAAAAGTGCAAATTTGTGGATATACTGTCTCAATCTTTACTTTGTGAATCTGGACTTCACAGAAAAACGGGTGTGTTTTTAGGAAGGTCAGACATTAATCACAGCTCTGTGTAGAGCAAGATACTACAGTTGCTTTTAGCGATGCCTCGGGACTTATCAAGGTCACGGTCAAGATCTCGTTCACCTTCACGTCCACGTCGTAGGAAGTACTCAAGTTCTCCTGCAAGGGATAGGCATAGCAGGAGAAGCCGAAGAGACAGAAGCCGTTCTCCATATTCATCTTACTCGCGTAGCAGGTTATCCCGCAGATTATCTGTGCTATCCCTTTTTCGTTAATTTATTGGTCTGTCTGGAACGACTATAAGAAAGATTTGTGGAACTCAGATATGTATCTTGCTGATCAGAAACGCAAAATGATCAGAGTTAAGCTGTACGCACCTTATCCTTCTCCGTTAATTCTCTTGTTCCTGTAGCAGTTCCCTGATCTTATATCTTTCTTCCAAAAAGGAGCGAATAATAACCTTGGATGCTGCAGCGATTCTGGTTTTCATCTCTTACATTATGGTGCCTGTAGGAGAACACAATATCTTTTAGGCTATAATATGTAGTGTGATACGTGTTACAGTGAGCAGAAATAATTTATTCTCTGAGCTGTTAGGTTTAGCTACCCAGTCACATTTGATAATATGTAATCTGATTTGTTACATGATTCAGCATTCCTGTTGATAATAGATATGCTTGCCTCGGTGCAATCCATATGGTTTTCTCTGAAATAAAAGCCATAACTCTTTTAGGCTGACTTGTAAGGAAGAAAATGTGTGGTCACAGTATAATCATGAGAGCATGATTGCTTAGTTAGGAGGAGAATGCATGCACTTTATGTTATTAAAAGCTCAGTTTCTTCCCGTTTTATGGGAGGGGAAGTGAGCAGGTGATGGTTGCCGATTGGTGTTCTTTCATTGATCCATTGTGACATTAGCTTCTTCATGTGGTAAAAGTTGGAGCTGGTTATTCTTAACAGTGTATGAGGTAACAGCACATACTTTTGTTTTTATTATGCGAAATGGTGGGCTACCTGATGCCTAGTTTTTATGTGGTTGGTAGTTCCTAGTGTTTGGGCTTTTGCTTACTGCTCTTTTTTTTTCCGATTTTCTGATCATACAGGCGTAAAAGTCGTTCTATTTCTCCTAGACGCAATAGGAGCCGATCTCTTACTCCCAGGCGTCGTTCCCCAACTTCAAGACGTTACAAAAGACAAAGGAGTCAAAGTTCTTCTCTATCACCTGACAATAGATCTTCAACTCCAAGTCCTGGATCAGCAGAGCGGAGTAATGCAGGAGAAAAGCTTAGAAGAGAAGAAGAGAGGAAAAGGTATTTCAATTAGAATATTTGATTTATGTTAAGAGATTCTTCATGCTTTCCGCCACTCGCTCATATATACTACTTTTCTGTTAGTTTTAAAATCTTGCGTGGATATTCCGATCTTGGGTCTGCCTAGTTCTGCAGATATACTGCTTTTGATTGAACAATTTTGAATTGAAGATTTCTTGTGGGTTAATTGCTTTTTTGTTATGTTGAGACTGTAAATCTTTGTTGTCATTTTCAGTTGCTTGCAGCTGTATTATTTTCCTGTGCAACAGGGAAAGCTGAACTGGAGCTCTCTTGTTTACCTGAAATATATGAAATTTATTTTTCTTTTACTGAATGTTATTAGTCTAATCTTTCTCTTATTAACTGAAACTTCTATTCTACTTATTATTTTGGTTGGGCCGTGGAAATATCAAAGCTGTCTATGCTTTCTTTAACCTTGCTGTATAGCTGTATGGATATATCCTCAAAACTAAGCTTTTTATGTTCTTAAATGTGATTTTAGTGTAAAAATCGAAGTTCTTGATCGTTAGTTTTCGAAGTGTAAACAGGCACGGCATTC
>CM071864.1:4406748-4423629 GCA_036759665.1 Gynandropsis gynandra
AGCAGGAAGCAGAACTGAAGCTAATAGAAGAAGAAACCGCAAAAAGGGTAGAGGAAGCTATTAGAAAAAAAGTCGAGGAATTCTTACAATCTGAGGATATTAAATTGGAAATTCAAAGGCGGTTGGAAGATGGACGGAAAAGGCTTCATGAAGAAGTCGCTGCTCAACTTGAAAAGGAAAAGGAAGCGGCTCTTATTGAGTCGAGAGAAAAGAAGGTTAGTGCTTCATGATGAGAACTTACTTAAACTTCCTTTAAGTCCAAAATTGAGTGTCGGAAAAACTTTCCTCAATCTTATCATAAATCATTCGTTTGCATGATCGGCCTTAGTTTCTAGTTGGATATCACGGAATAGGGATGCCACTAAGTGGAAATTGAGCAACGCTGTTATCTTGGAGTTACTCTATGTGCTTACTTACATATCTTGCTCAAGTGGAAAACTTGTAACGAATTCTCGTTCGCGTTAGCCTCACGGAAGTAATTAGGGGTATTAATATTATGCATCGTTGTTGAAGGAACGAGAACGAAAAGAGAGAGAGGAGTTGGAGAGAATGCTGGAAGAGAACCGAAAGAAAGTAGAAGAAGCTCAAAGAAAAGAAGCAATGGAGAGGCAAAGGAAAGAGGAAGAACGTTACCGCGAATTAGAAGAGCTTCAACGGCAGAAAGAAGAGGCGATGAGACGGAAGAAAGCGGAAGAAGAAGAAGAAAGGCGAAAACAGATGACATTGTTGGGTAAGAATAAATCTCGACCTAAATTATCTTTTGCCCTAAGCTCCAAATGATCAAAATGATGTGTTGCATTGAAAATGGTGGTTTCTTCTTCCTCTAAAATGACTTTGGACTTTGATTGCCCATTTCACATTGGTATTTATTTTTGTATTATGGTTTTTTTTCTTCCTTTGTAACATTATGTGTTTCTTTCACATAAGAAAGAAATCTAAATTCCTTTGTCTAAACATACCCGCAGTGTCGTTTGAATTCGTCTAATTTATACATATGTAATAATCGCATTTCATCTAAATTATAATTTTTTTTTGTTGTATATGACCACAACTTTAACACGATCATCTTAATTTATACAAATTTTTCAGTAATTTTTTTATCTTACTATAGTTCCGTTATTTTAAATTGTTTATATATAATGATTTGTATGTATTTATAACGACAAACTAAGATATGTATGTATTTATAACGACAAATTAAGATATGTATAAATTATTATTTTTTTTCTATCCAAAAGCCTAAAACTAAAAGATATAAATGAACTAACTACATGAATAGATATATGAGTGCAGATTTTTTAGAATGTTTTTCTTTCCAAAGGGATTTAAAAAACAAATTGAACAAAATCTAAACCGGTTTTCAGAGATTCTCCAAACCGGGTCAATGATTTTCAAAAGGTAATAACTTTTTTTTTATTACGAGAAAATGGGTGAAGTCCATGTTTATTTCTTTAAGCCTATCAACAGTAAATTACAACAGTAAGTATAGCTAAAGATCCATGAGATGCCCCAAGAAAGAAGAAAAAAAAGAAAGAAATTGCAAATGACGATTCGATTCTATGCTTCTTCTGGGAATACCTTCTTGAGGAAATCGATGAATCTTTTCGAGTAAAGCTTAGGTTCAATGGCAGAAATCGTCATTGGATCATACTGCAAAGATTTGCAAGTGTTTTCCATTTTCTTCTTCATGTTATATTCTTGAAGAATATCAATGATGCCCATGTAAAGAACGACATCGTATACTTCGAAAAGCTCGATCATTGTTGTTTCTTCGTCTTCCTGATGAAGCTTGTGGTGTGCTTGAGCCGGCATGTTTACTCCTAGCTGTACTCGCAGCCTGAAAAAAACTCGACGTTTTTACAAAACCTTATTTATTAACGGATATGGGTTGGGCCTAACTAATCCCAAAAGTTAACTAACGAGTTTAGGGTTACCTAATACCATATATATTAGTGCAAAGTTCATGTCCTAGTCGATGTGGGACTTCTTATCATAACATTATTTCTATGTCCTAAGAGCAAGTAAAAGGTATTGAGACAAGCATCATACTCTTTGAGAACAAGACTTACCTTGCGGTTCCAGGCAAGATAAGATCAACTTCTCTTTCTCCGACAGAGAACGCTCGGAGTGTGCTTCCTCTGATGTGAGGACCTGGAGCTGTATTCACGGAATTGGGCTCGTGGGTAACGAGTAGCAGTCCTTTTGGAGGAATGGAGAGTTCTTGAGACGTTCCGACTGAAGAAATAAACACAAATGAGTATCTTAAAGAACAAAACAGTTCATTTGCTGCACGAGAAAACTCGGCGGAATTCATCCTAAAAACTAAGAGCCTTTATAAGGACTGCATTAGAATTTATTTCTCCTATTTGGCTTGTGAATCATAACAGTACCGCCCCTTTTATAGAGCGAGGTCCACAGTGATGGTAGCTGGTACCGGGGCCCTAATAAAAAACTCCTAGATAGAACTGTCAAATATGGGTTTGGATCTAACTAATCTCAAAATATATATGAGTACCATATATATGAGTCTAAAGTTTATGTTCTAACCGATATGGGATAATTTATCATAACAAGAATTTATCCCAAAAGGTAGCTTATAGGAGAGGGTGTCTAACAAAGACCCACATTAGAGTCTACTTCAAACAATGTGGGACTCTGATAAGAACCCATTCCATAATAGGCCCAAACCAATCGCTCAAAGGTCCACAGATCTCAACCCCGATCCTACCAATTGATAAGAACCCAGCCCAAACCGATCCCACAAAGGTCCACGGATCTCATCCCCAAAAGCTAGCTTGCCATGGCCTTATAAGGCACCACTTAGTCCCATTTCTAAGCGATGTGGGATCCAACAGACTCCCTATTTGGTTTGTCATCGTAACAATCCCACCCCTTTTAGAGAGTGATATCCTAGACGCTGGCGACTGGTACTTAGGCGGCTGGTACTCGGGCCTCTCCTTTTCAATCATCGAAATTGATCTAACACCACCTGATAATAATCACCTAGATAAAACTCATCCCAAAAGCTAGTTTATAGGAGATCGTATCTAAGAGTTTATTTCAAGCCATGTGGAACACCTATTTGGCTTGTGAATCATAACAATACCGTCAAGAGGCTAGCGACTAGTACTCGGACCTTTCCCTTTTGCTTCTCTCCCACAACGTTGCCCAAGGATCAGAGCGAACCAACGAGGTAGAACTCATCCCAAAAGCTAGCTTATAGAAGAGGGTGCCTAAGAATCCATATAAGCTTCACATTAAAGCCTATTTCAACCTATGTGGGACTTTCTATTTGGCTTGTGAATCTTAACATTTTTCTCGACCAACAATCGATTTTCTCTCCATACCGCACCAAATACATTATGAACATTCTGAAATTACCTTCCACAGAAGCAACACTATCTTGATCAGACATTGAATTGGGAGGCTCCAGGATATCGTTAAGCTGCTCGGGAGCTCTAAAATGTAATCCCAACAAAAGACTGTAATCAATGATTTGCAGAGATTCTAAGAAGGAGCAATCTAAATAAATTTGCCTGCAAAGATGTACATAAAAGATAATTCAACAAAAAATATTAGAAAATATAAAGAATGGGAAAATAAAAACCTCATATATTTGCATAAAAACCTCATACAACTCACTTAAAGAGAGCCTCCCTCAGAAGCTTGTCCATATGAAATTCATAAGTTAAATCAAGATCTTTCAAAGTAGTCTTTTCTTTGATTTTGTTCTTATCTGTAAATCTCCCTTGAGATGAACCCTTCAGATCATAACGACGATGAATCTTCAACTCAGTGCAAAACATATTCCCCATGACCACAAACCGTACCTATCAGCGAATCACAAAGCTTATGCTAAAACAAATGTAAACCACATTTGAAATTAACAACAAAAGAAGAAGAAAAAGTTCAAACCTTTTTTCCCCACTTGAGTTTTATTCTATGAACTCCAAAAAACTTTGTTATAAGTGTGTTTTCATGGTCCCCTACATGATCATAATACTTAGGCAGCATCCTGAGTAACACCTAGAAAGCAAAAAAGATCAAATGATTTCAATAACAGTTTTGTGTGTCATAATTGAAATGCTAAGCATATAATAAGGGTGAACATATTCAAATATACGACAAAAAATTACGTATTTCCGCATTTGCAAGGATGCAACTATAAAAAAGGAGGAACATATTGTGACCTTCAATTCAGATTTTTTTAATGTCTTTATCACAAATCTGTCATCATGAGAAAGATAGAAGATACTGCCACTTTTCCCTGGAGAAGAAATTTCCCTCAAGCCATCATCACCACAAATAGACATCATGTACTCTGCAGCATCTAATTTGAACATCTCCCTCAGATTCCTGAAACATGCCCACTATATAAGAGGTATATATAGAAAATCAAAAATAACATGTAGATATATAAATATTAGCAAAGATTATTATTCTTTAAACGATATTATTTCACTATATTACTCAAAATAATTAATAATAATGATTCGTAAAAAGAAGATTAAATTATAAATTTTATATTTGAAACCAGGCTTACCTCATTTATTGAAAAAAATATATTCAAACTAGATGGCTTTAGGAGTGTTTAGATCGTCTAGGATACGCTTAGACTGTCTAAACGGGCGACTAGACCACCTAATGAACGCCGAACCGCTAAAAAAAGTCGGATGCTTAATGGGTGCCGCCTAGGCCAATTTTAGAACAATTAAATCAAATGAAAGACCAACTAATCATATATTTCAAAGCACAGAATGGTAGGATCATTAGGATGTACAAAGTTCACTTCCGTACGGATTTTACATAACTATGTTCCCGTTGTATTCATTAAGATTAATCTAAAAGTTACCATTTGTTGTTTGTGTTCAAAATAGCACAAGTACTTATCATGATTATATCCTCAAGATAAACACTTTGGCCGAGCAAATAAAAAGGGAATAATTGAAAATTTCCCCTGGCAAAGGGCCCTTACGCTCCATGATTTACAGAGGCGTCTCGAGATGATTTCCATTCTCCAAAGTTCATACATATACATATATATATATATATGCTATTTTCCACTATGATTCTAATCTAGTCCAGAATTTTTCGATGGAAACGTGGTTTACCTGAAAACCATTGGGCAATAGTCTTTCCAATTGAAATTAATCGATTTGTGAGGAGGTGTGAACTGGGAACCTTCTCTAGGGAAGAACATCCTGATTCTGGCTGTATCACCAAAGTCAGAAGCACGAACTTCCCGCCTAGGTACTGGTGTGATTTTCCCAACGGTATACCTGTGAACTTCAAAAGATTTATCGTGTAAGAGTAGTATAAACTGTTACAAGATTAGAGAAGTATGTAGCAAATGCTTTAAGCTGCCATTGATCACGCCATATGATGCAGAATAACATAATGTGTTCTAAGGTACAACTCAGTTAGCTCAAGAATCTGATAGGAAAGAATCTTTTTCAACATAGGCGATGTCTTACTTCCGTGATCATAAAGTTTCTTGACATAGTAAAAGATAAATGAGTTAACGTATCGATTTTGTTTACCTGATACCAAGTTGGAGATTAAGCATTAGATAATAACTCTGTTTGTTCCCTGAAAAGGTCATACAATTGCTAGTTCTGACTTCTTTCGGATGATTAGGAGGTTTAGATTCGAGTGATGTGCCACCATGACTCATGACCCGTTCTCTAATCAAAACTCCTTGCATGTATTCCCTCTCATAAACAATCGGGTTCTTATCCCGCCCCTCGTTTCGACTAGAGTTGTTTGAGGGTCCATGACATACAAAGTCTCTCGTAAAATCACAGGGGCTCCAATTGTCATCCAGAAGCCTATCTGATATTCTACCTGAATTCCTCAGCATTCCATTTGATGGGATTTTTTCAGAAAGACTTCGTGTAATAGTTTTCGAACGCCTTACTTCCTCAACATTGATTGACGAACTACGAGAAAGGACAAAATTTCCGGTGTCATCATAACCAAGAGAGCGACACCACTTCTTTAGAGATGGATGCTTACTACCAGCAGGATAAAACATTCCTTTTCCGTCCTTTAAACCGCCAGTCCAGGTTCCATAATAGAGACCCCCTTCAGCAAACTTGTAAACCCCAGAGCCATGTCGAAACCCGTTCACCCAAAATCCGTCAAATAGATCACCATTGGCCCACCTCATGACCCCTCTGCCACACATTTTACCCTTTTTCCAATTCCCTATATACCTATTCCCATTGTTCCAAGAATAACTACCACTCCCATCTTGTACTCCTTCTTTCCACGAACCATCGTATATATCTGAGTTCGAATATTCCTTCCTTCCTAATCCATGCCGTACATTCATTCTCCACGTTCCGCTGTAAACAGATCCATCAGACGAAGTTAAAATGCCAAAACCATGTAGATATCCTCCAGAGAAATCTCCCTCGTATTTTCCCCCAGATGACCATATAAGTTTTCCTTTCCCAGAGATTTTTCCTTCTTCCCAATCACCTTCATAGACAGTTCCGTCTAACCACACATATTTTCCCCTCCCATGAGGAAGCTCTCTTTTAAATTCACCAATATAGAAATCACCATTTGGTAATTCTTTCTCACCAGACCTGAGTAAGTATAAAGTACACTTCAAGACCAGCAAAACCAGTAGAATCAAGTCAAGAAAATGGTAAAAGAGAGGGTGTGAAATGCAAAAAGATGTATTAACCAATAGAATCAAGTTAAGAAAATGGTAAAAAGAGGGTGTGAAATGCAAAAAGATGTATTAACCAATAGAATCAAGTTAAGAAAATGGTAAAAAGAGGGTGTGAAATGCAAAAAGATGTATTAACCAATAGAATCAAGTTAAGAAAATGGTAAAAAGAGGGTGTGAAATGCAAAAAGATGTATTAACCAGTAGAATCAAGTTAAGAAAATGGTAAAAAGAGGGCGTGAAATGCAAAAAGATGTATTAACAAGTAGAATCAAGTTAAGAAAATGGTAAAAAGAGGGTGTGAAATGCAAAAAGATGTATTAATCAGAATATATACCTTCTTGTCTCCATCTCCACCATCATCTAAAATCTAACATATGCCTTTCTAAATCATTTCAGCAGCCTTGCTTGTGATGCTTGAACAAGTTCAACCATGGAGGGATCAATATTGCATTCAGAATTCAAAAATTCAATGAAATATATGAATAACACATATACACTGATAACCATAGAGGTAACAACATTGCATCAAATTCAAAGATTCAATGAAATATATTACACAAACTGATTCGAACATGATTTCAGGAAGCAACAACAGTCCACACTTCAACTTGAATCGTCACATGCTACTGTTTATGCATCCTACCCTTATAGCTAGCATGTCTCACAGACAAACCCAAATCCAAATCCATGTCTTATTCCTGAGTAAATAACTAATCCTCCTGGAATATTCATCATTTTTCTCTGAAAATTTAGCTAAACATTAAGGATTAGACACTAACAAGTGATTCAAAGAATCGCCATATTTTCCGGGAAACTAAAAGCTCACTTTGCCTGAAAATTAAGTGTCCATCAGTTGCTCAATCCTAAAGAAAATCTTACTACGAAACAGCATTTCAATACCTTTTTTTCAAGAACATACAAATCAGGCTAATGAATTTGCTAGTGAAAAGCTTCTATCCAACTAAAAGGATGAACGCAAACACAGGCGAAATACAGAGAAAAGACATACCGAACAAGAACTTAAGCACCTCATATTCTTCTATTAATACAAAACAGCGGATACAATTCGATCGATTCTTAGAACAGAAACCAAAATCAAACAGAAACTAATCGGAGAAATACGAGGATTGGAGGAATACCCATATAGAATCTGCAGAGGAATTTGAAAATCTCTGATGAACTGGTAAAAAGCAGAAGATTGCAGAAGAAAACACAATAAGGAAAGGAGGAACAGAAAGAAAGAAGAACCCTAGATTGAGGAAGAAGCTGAAATTAGCTGAGAAGACGAAAGGATGAAGAAGACAGCTTTTTGTTGCTGAGGAAATCGTCTTGTGCAAAGGTTCTGTTGTTTCCCCATGCAAGAAGTTAGTTCCTTTCAGACATCTTTCTTTTTTTCTTCCGAATTTTCTATCTGCTTTTTTCCTTTTTTTTCTCAAAATTTTTAATTCTTATTTTCATAAAACAAAAAGTTTGGGATTTATTCATCGAATATTGGGGACAAGGTAAAAAAATGAGGTAAAATCAGTCATTTTATAGAATATTATAGTATGACTTATAAAAAGTAATCCAATTTATATATTAAAATCGTATAAAATATAATAATATTTTGTAAGATAAAATAAAATTATTTATATAAATTAAATCAGTTATTATGACAGATTATATATATTTTTAAGATTTTTGCTTTATTGCCTTCACAATTTTATTTTTTATTTTCATTTATAATTAATAAAGAGAATAAAGATTTAGTATCAATAAAAATCCAAAACTAAAAATATTTTTCATTTTTAATAATGATTTAGTGGTAATCAACGCTGTTATTTTAAATGATTAAATATAGTGTTGTAAATCAGGATAATCCATTAGTTAGTTTGGGGGAGATATGCATCATCTAATATATATATATATATATATATATATTAGATGATGCATATCTCCACCAAACTAACAATGGATTATCCTTATAAATATAAAGACAAGGTAGTGTAAACTATTTAATAATTTATAAGATAAAATATAATAATTAAATCGTTTATGTGTTATCCCAAATGTAAGAATATGTATTTATTTCAGTTCATTTGCTATAAGATAATCTTTATAGTTTAGGCATTAAAAAATATCTTATTTATTTGAATATCATAAAAAAGTTATAATCTTATAAAAATATCTAAAGCTATTCTAAAATACCATAATTAGGTTATTTTTTTTACATTATTACTAATATTAACTTGTTATTTTTATAATAGTATAAGAATTATAATAATTATTTTAAAATTAAACAATAAATTAATAGAATAATTTGGATTAGAATTGGATAAATAATGAATATCGATGAATATCCGATTATTTGTATTTGATGAATATTCAGATTTATTATTTATTATTTATATTTGTATTTGTATTTGTAAACTTAGATATTTGTAAATACGAATATTTTTCGGATATAAAAATATTTATTGGATATTCGTATACGTATCCAAGCCTAAATTTTTTAATGTAAAAAATATTGAAAATAATTTTATAAAAACTAATAACCATCAAATATAATCTAAAATTAAAATTCAAATAATATAAAAATACAAAGATATATGATGTAAATAAAAAAACACAAAATATTCATATTCATTCCACATCATTCAACTAAATGCTCGATAACTACTAATATCGTCAATTCATCTAAAACAATGAAAAAAATTGTTAGAATATCAAATTAATACATTAAATGAAACTCGTATACAAATTATATATTTATAGTGAATTCTGTTTTTTTTTCGATACATTGTAATGTCTCTATAACATTATCCAAACCATTTGGATCAGAATCCAATCTTTGAGTGCAAATTAAAACTTCAACAATATTAGTTATTTTAATGTATTTGATATTTTAGTCATCCAACCATAAATATATTACATATTTATCCAAATATTTATATAATGAATATTAAAATAAGATTAATAATATTTTGTTATTTATAATTTGATCGTTAAAATCAATTTTTTATATACATATTTATTTAATAATTACAGATACACATAGTCTAGATAATTAAGTCTACTATTTGTATTTGTATTTGCATTTGTCAAATATCTGATTTTTAATATTTGTATTTTTGTTTATATCAATGGGTATTCGAATTTTCGATTCGGTTACGAACCGAATACGTCCAACACTAAATTGGATGTAGTAACTATAACTTGTGTACAATTATATATTAAAATAATGTAATATATCAATAATGAAACAATATTCATGAGATGTTTAAAAAGTTAGACTTAAAATAGATAAATTTTTTGAAATAATTAATAAGTATAAGAAGTTAAGTTGATGCAGTCAAACGGAATAGTATTGATATATAATACTTTGGAATTTGTAATTTCCTCGTTATATTTAAATTTTTATTTCATGTATATTTTAATTCATTTTAAACATTGTGGCTTATATACATAAATATATTTAATATATGAATCTATCTGTTCATTGGAGTCATTATTTATTAATCAAAACTACTACTGTTAATTAGTCACTGATTTGAAAGTAGTCTATAAAATAATATAGATGTATAATTTCGTTAATCTATAATCACTTTCTTTTATTTCTAAAAGATAAATAGATATATTGATATATACATATACATTAAGAAAATTTTAGAAGAACATTTGATTTAATATGATTTTTTATCGATGTTTTTTTTTGGTTAAGAGAACAAAATTGGAATGAAATCCACTAATATTTTCATAAATCCTGACTATAAATCGACTATAGAATCTTAGTCGCGGCAAACGACACAACAACACTTGATCTAGTGTTGATAAATCGCTGAACAATTCAAAATCTCTCTACAAATTCGATAGCTAAAATCTCGAGGATTAACTAGAAAAAATAATTTTATTAATCAAAGTTTAGGTAATAATGTCGTACAAAGAGTTTTATATTAATATGGACAAAACAATAACGAAAACTAAATAAAATAAGAAGATTTAACTAAACTTGACACAAATATTTGGTCGAGTAGGGTATCTGCTCGATCGAGTATCGTTTAACTCTTAACTCTAATTTCACCAAAAAAATAAAATATGTTCAGCCGAACAATAACTATGTTCGATTGAGTTTTTCAGCATTCGGTCGAGTCCCGTAATGCTCGGACCGATGATCAATTTATCTGCATACTCCTTTGATCTAGAGAATTCGCTTAGATCAAATAGTTCTCAGCTCAGGCCGAGCGTATCAGCCATGTCTTTTTCAGTGAGTTTGTTCGGATCGAACACCTATGACTCTCATAACTTCTTGTTTCTCTCATCCTCGTTCATGTCTAGACACGTCATATAAATTTTCATTAATGTGTTTTTATAGTACATTAACAAGTTCGTCTGTTACCAATCAAACAAACATGTTATATATCCTCTTGATTTTATATTTAGTGATTGATCTTTGTGTTTGTGTTATCAGTATCTCCGGTGGAGCTTCAATTTAACTGAATTTGGTTTATTATATAAATTTTTAACTACTTAAATTATTAAATAAAAAATATAGTTGTTATGTTAGATATATATAATTCATATAGTTTAATAATAAGATTCATACAGTTTAACAAATCGTGAAATAACCCTTTATCACACATTATAGTAAATAAAAATTATGAATGTATTAGAATATCTAGTGGTCATCTACCTTTAGACTTCGGATACATATGTAGAATTACCTTAATGATAAGCCTTGTTGAGCGTGAAGAAGTGTCCGATGAGAAGCCCTCCCAATCCCTTTTAGACTGAATGATTTACATGCATCAATATCGAAAATGGTTTTCTCATATACATTAATCGATGGAAAATGGTCAAATTCACAATGTTTAAAACCCTAACCGGAACCTGAAAAACGTTTTGCTGGGCTTAGTATAAACCCATCAGCTCCCTTGTCCAAACACCCAAACCCTCCAACTCCAGATCTTCTCAGCTTGTTGCACTTACCTGGATGTTCTGGTTCTGTTTATTTGCTTCCACATTCATCAATCTCCTTGCCAAGTTCAAGTCTTTTGGATATCATGGCCGCGTCTTGCGTCACGTATGATCCACTCTTCCACTTGAACCTTCCTCCACAGCCGCCATTGAACCCTATGAATGAGTATTCCGGGCAAGCTGGATTCTTTTCCGGGATGGAGAATCAGAGAAAGGCAAACGCAGGAGTGCTTTACACGGATGGGACTGGTACACAATTTGATAGTGGGATCCTAGAGTTCACTAAGGATATCAGTAGCTGTATGCGCAACGGAAGAGGATCAAGAAAAAACAAACACTTTACGACGGAACGCGAACGCAGAAGTCATTATAACCATAGATTCGATGCCTTGAAGAATCTCATTCCTAACCCTACAAAGGTTTCGGTTTCCATCACATCTAATTCTAATACCATTTCCTCCATTGGAGACTAAATAATCTTATGCTTCTTCTGCCACTATATACAGACAGATCTGCTACAATTCTTGCAGAGGCGATCGACTACATTAAAGAGAGAACTAACCCTAATCCTGCAAATCCATACTTAAAAAAAGACCAAGCTAACCGAGAACTCCACACGAAATCAACCAATAAATCGTAGAAGAAACACAAAGAGAGGAGTGAGAGAGCACGAAGCTGAGGAAATCGGATTATAGAAACCTGAGAACGAACGTGAAGAAGCTGAGCACGAACTTGAGGAAATCGGAACCTGAGCACGAAACCAATAAATTGTTGAAGAAACGCAAAGAGAAGAAAATATAGGAGCAGAGAGAACGAACCTGAGGAAATTGGATTATTGCAACCTGAGAACGAACCTGAAGAAGCTGAGCACGAACCTGAAGAAGCTGCTGGAGAAGAGCTTGCTGCTGGAAGACGTGAAATTTTGAATTTTTATGGCTTTAATGGAAGCAATGGCTTCCAATCCTCCAGCTGCACCAAGGCAGTGACCTATCATGGATTGCAAGGCACATAGAACCCAATTCGATTTTAGTGAAAGAATGATTATATTAGAGAATAAGGCAGCTCAAAAAGATGGAACAAAACCTTAGTGGCATTGATTATGATCTCTGAAGTGTTCTTGAACACTTTCTTAATGGCATTTATCTCAGCAAGATCACCCGCCAGAGTGGATGTTGCATGTGCATTAATGTAATTAACCTATAAACATGTAACTAACAGATGATTAAACATCGCTTACGAGGTTGTAATTGAACAATCATTCAAATGTGTGTGTAAAAATATATAATTCTACAGTTTTACCTCCTCAGGTGATACACCAGAATCTTCAAGGCCTCTCTCAATACATGAAGAGACACCAAGCCCATCAGATCTTGGATCAATCATATGATAAGCATCATAATTAATAGCACCTCCAAGGTATTCTGCTATAATCCGAGCACCTCATTTCGTTGCATGCTCCAAACTCTCCATCACCTACCGGAAATGACATATATGTACTGTTATCCTCCAGTAATTTACCAATTATATGGACGCGAATAAGACAATACAATCTTAATTTTCATTCCCATCTATCTTAAACTCACCAAAACCCCAGCGCCTTCACCCATGACGAACCCATCTCTGCCTTGGTCCCATGGCCTTGTTTTAGGGTCATCATTTCTCTGAGACAGAGCCCTACAAGCAACAAAACCTCCCAACCCAATAGGTATTATGGCAGCCTCAGTTCCACCAGCAAGCATCATATCAGCCTCACCACGACGAATGTGATTAGCAGCCGCATAAAAGCAATAATTTGAAGTGGCACAAGCAGACAAAATTGAATAATTTGGACCCATAAGACCAAGATCAATTGCTAATAACGTAGAACCCATGTTTGTTATATCATAAGGAATGAAGAAAGGAGTAATTCTCCTGTGACCTTTTTCAATTAGAGCTTGAACACCATCTTGAAAAACTGTCAATCCACCCATTCCAGTTCCAACTAATACACCAGCTTTCAATTTATCGATCTGCAGAGAACCCAAAAATTGAAAATGGCTAAGAGATCAATTATTGAACCCTAGAAGGAGAATTCTTCGAAGACATTGATGAACACTTAACTAATCTATTCATTCAGTTGTTAAGCAATACCTTTTAATGTGATTTGGAGTATTATCCTCACAACCGGGTGAATTTTTCTTGTTGGCAAGCTGTAGCATATCTTGAGAAAAAATCCAATGTCTTGTGTCTTCATTAGCATAAGCTCTTCTGCAGTGTACTTGTTCACTTCACCCCTGTAAATTGAAAGCACATTTCCAATAGTCAGAATCAAAATCATAAATTGTGATACAGTTTCAGCAAAGAGATTCAAGTGCACTACTTTGGCGTATGAACTCCATCAACCGTCTTTGATCTGATCATCTTAAAATTAAATTCATCTGGATTCTTGAATGCTGCCTTCTCCCTGAGTTTCTGCAAAACAAAAATAAGAGAGAATAATATGAAATCTGAGGTTCAAACATATTCGATAATCGGGAGTTTTTGTAAGTGTAATCTACAGTTTGAAGATTATACCTTTCTGTAGGCATATCATCGAAATCAATCAGCTACCAATATCAAGTGGTACAGCACTGAAATACACTAAACTATCTCAAATTAACTACACGAACAAAAAATATTATATAACGATAGCGGTTTAAAGCCATACATTCACAATAAGGAGCCCTATGGAGACATTCATTGTATATTCACTTAATTTCAAAGAGAAGGAACCTGTAAAGTGTCATGTTTCTTGTGGTAGGCATCTACACGGATTTTATAATCCTTATGCTTCTCAAGAAGGCCATATTTCTTCCTTGCTTTCCTGAGATGTATAACAAACCCAGAATGTAAAAGAAGAATAGACTTAAGAAGAGAACCAGGAAGCAACAAAATTATTGAACTTACTCGACTTGAAATATCTTATAGGTGTCATTGATAGACATGAGATTCCAAGAAAGTATATATCTAAACTGTCAAGAAACAAATTACTTTTTAGATCGAATAAGATACCATAAAATCACCGAAAGAAAACTACAAAATAAAATAAGCATAGCCATCACTTCATGTACAAGTTTGAGAACAATACCCCAAATATTCCAGAAGAAGGTTAACACCCACACACCACCGAATAATTTTTTTTAACGGCATACCTTGAACCGGACAGGGGCATTAGCCTCGCGGTCGTTGCCTGCGGTTGAATACGGCTTGAAGTCGCCGAACGTGACGGAGTCCGGTGATGAATTTCAATCGTCAACGATGAATCAACGCTTACTCTCCCTGATAAAACCATCTGCAATTCCCACGAACCCAACAAGAAAATATCGAATCCCCATTTCCCCGTTTCCTCTAAGAATCACAATCATCTACTTCTAATTAGACCAAGAAATGAACACACTGAATAAATTTTTTAACGACATACCTTGTACCGAACGGGGGCATTTGCCTCGCGGTCGTTCCCTGCGGCTGAAGCATTGATCGGGTTTATAAGGAAATCATCGTTAAACTCTGAAGACCCACCACGAAACCGGAAAAGGGAAAGGGCTGGACAGCAACCGTCGCGCGAACCCGAGGAGAGGGAGAGACGCTGAATCGACGGGGAGACGAACTAATGAAGAAATTACCATCGGAATCGGCACCTGATAACAAATCAGAAGAAGAAAGGAATTAGTGCGGGAAAAAACCCACCACGCAACCGGAAAATGGAAAGGGCTGAAAAGCGACCGTCGTGCGAAATCGAGGAGATGGAGAGCCGCTGTAGCAAGGGGGAGGAACAAAGGAAGCAATTACCACCGACAGAGATCTCGTTGCACTCGAAGGGGGAGAGGGAGAGACGATTGAACCTGCAATAGATAGGGCAGAGGGGGAGACGCTAAAGCGGGTAATCGATCGTTACAACCGAAGGGGGGAGAGGGAGAAACGACGGAACAGGTTCAATCGATGGGGGAGAGGGGAAGAAGCTGGATCGGGCAATCGACGGGGGAGAGGGAGAGACGCTGGAGCGGGTAATCGAAGGGGGAGAGGGAGTGATGTCAATCGAAGAGGGAGGGAATGGGGAGGAATGAGAACGTGAGCCATTGAAACACTGAAACTAAAAACACTAAAACTAAACGCATTATAGAAATCAATGGCCATTGAAACTCCTCCTCTTCACAATGAATGGGCGGAATATCAGAAATACCCTTATAGAGCTAAACCACTTCAAAAATACCCTTCCCCAAAATAATTATTAAATCCGAAAAAACTGAAGAAAAGACAAATTTGTCCTTAATGTTCGAACGTAGAAAAATGGAAGTTCGGTAGTTTTTCGACGTGAAAAACTATCGAAAACGAGAAAGCCGAACAGTTTTTCGCCGTGAAACCTGTTTAAAAGTTGATAGCAAGAAAGAAATAAGTGATGTCGAATTTGAGAGGGAACGATTTGAAGTTGGCGAGAAGGAAAATGGCTAGAATCAGCAGCATCACTGGCGAAGAGAGCACGAGTCAATCTTCAATGGCGTCAATAAGTGTAAGTAGTTCGATTTCTAGAGTTTTGCAAGCTTTCGAGTCACAAAATGGTTTATTGATTTGAAATGGGTGAGTGTCAGTGTTAGTGAGTCGGTTAGGTAGCAAAGGTCGTAGGAGTTGCATGAACATCTTCGACTCCGTGAGTCGGTTGAGTAGCAACGGTCGCAGTAGTTTCATAACCATCTTGGACTCAGTTTATTGATCTGAAACGGGTGAGTGTCAGTGTCAGTGAGTCGGTTAGGTCGCAATGGTCGTTTGAGGGGCGTGGGTCGGTTGAGTGTCGCGGAGTGTCTGAGGGTCGTTTGAGTCGCATGGGTCGCACACGTCGGTTGAGGGTCGCACTGGTCGGTTGAGTCGCATGGGTCGGTTGAGTCGCATGGGTCGCTTAGGTCAGCAGAAGTATAATGTATTCGTAATTGGTCATTTTGCAAGTGGTGCCAAAGTCGAGATTTGTGTATGAATTCAAGCACATGGACAGAATTCCAAAGATCACCACGAAGTGTTATCCTCACGAGACAATAAGGATGCTAAGAGGAATCTTAAATGATCAGGAGTTGCATTACTTCGAGAACGAGTCACAATTTACGCATTTATTTCACTTACAATGTGACTCCACATTGACGAAGGTTCAAATGTCTGTACTACTAAATCACTCCGTGATTATACGGGACAATACAGAGTTGTGGTTCGTCATAAACGACATTCCCATCCGGTACTCTATA
>CM071864.1:4430844-4463982 GCA_036759665.1 Gynandropsis gynandra
TATTTTGGGAATATCAACATTTATACGGGTACTTTTGAAGTTAAAAATTTTTTCTTTTTCGGGAAGAATATTTTTGAAATATTTTAACCCTATAAAAATATTTTTGAAATTACTCTCATAAATGTATAACTGAAAATTTTTTTTGTCAGTTGAACGCTGTGGTTCTTATAAATGTAAAAACTTTTATATGTATGATTTTTAACTACTTAAATTATTAAATAATATATAAATTATAAAAATATGGAATTTTAAATTATTTTCGAAAAATATACCGATGTTGATTATTCTATTTCTCTAAAATAGTATAATATATATTTAGATAAATTTTTAAATCAATTATATTTCTATAATTGAAAGATTTATAAGACATATATTATATTATAATGTCGAATTAGAGACGGACGAAATCTTTAAATCTTCTATATTCTCATAATCGTCCAAAAATATTATCGTCTGGAACGAACAATAACTTTCCTCATCTATGTATCTGTATATTTTATCCCGAATTATTTTTTAATCCAATTAGTTCCTTCCATTATATACATATATCTATATATATATATATATATAAACCATATGAGTTCCATCTATTTGACTGTCACTATCATATGTGCGAAGCATCTTTCTTTATTGCAACGTTCATTAATTAAAGGTTCATGCAATTTTAAAGTTTATCTATAATTCCACCGAATTAGATTCAATTCCTTTGAATTTGTATTCAAATTACACTTTGAAGATACGTATATTTTGTTAGACATTTAATTAATCTTTTAAAATATAAAGGTTATAATTTCTCATTTTTTAATTTTTAATAATTTAAACGTTTTAATTTTAGTTTATAAGTCAATTCTTTTTTTTCTTTTTGGAATATATGCTAAGGGCATTGAACTTATGCTAAGGGCATTGAACATATGCCAAATTAATTTTTATCTTGGAAAAACAGCCTATTCCCCCCTTGATTTTCATGCTTTAGTCCTATTCCCCCCTCGATTTTGACCCTCGTCTTATTTCCCCCTCGATTTTCAGTTTCAGCCTATTTCCCCCTCGATTATCATTTTTTAGTCCTATTCCCCCTCGATTTTGACCTCATCCTATTCCCCCCTCAATTATCAAAAATCTGTCTAAAACCCCCTCCGATTTTGATCCAATTTTGACCCAATTTTGATTTCAATTTTGACCCAATTTTGATTTTAATTTTGATTTTAATTTTGATTTTGATTTTAATTTTAATTTTGATTTTAATTTTAATTTTAATTTCAATTTTGGTTTTAATTTTGATTTTAATTTTAATTTTAATAAATCAAGTTATTCGTAACATATAAATCATACCGTTAACCATCAAAGCATAAGTTTTTTTATTTAATATTATCCCCAAGACATCCTAAAATCGAATCAATAATTATATATTTGAATCAATAATTATAATCGACTAATTATTTAATTTTCAATTATATCATTTATTTTGATCTATCAATAAATAATATTAATAAATATTGTTACACATATATTTTTTATATTGATTTTAATATCAAAATTTGATTAATTAAATTGGAATTCGACCATTTAAATTATGATAAACGGTATAACAACGGTAAGTCTATAATTATTTTATTATTATAAATTAAGTAAAAATATCCAATAAAATCTTATACAACACTCCGAGGTGATGGAACCAATATTTAAGATGCCAACATGTGGCATGAAATTAATATCTCATGACTAATAACTAATTGGCAAAATCCTAAACCCTAAACCCAAAATCGAATCCAATTTTGTCAAAATTAAGATTAAATTGGGATTAAATCGAGTCAAAATTGAGTCAAAACTAGGTCAAAATTGAGTTATATTTGAATCAAAACGAGGGGGGAATAAGACGAGGGTCAAAATCGAGGGGGGAATAGAACTAAAGCATGAAAATCAAGGGGGGAATAGGCTGTTTTTCCTTTTATCTTCAAGTAGAAACTAACGAAGTATAGAAATAGAGATATGATTTATTAAAAGGAATTTAGACAAAAAACCGTTTCACAAAATTTAACCTATTTTTGAATTTTTGATTTTTTTTTCAATCAAACTATAACTATTTCAGAATGTAAAATGAATTTATTCGTTCTGATTTTCTAACATTATTGAGTTGATTTTTTCGTTTTTAATAAGTTTGATTTATTTTGTTTGTATTACTAATATATTTATTATTAATTAAACTCGAAATATTTTTTATAATTATCTCGGATACATAAATGGTTGGATCCTAACGTGATTGCGTTTATCTTATTAGTTGACTTTGTCAATTGCGATTTGGTGAAAATTATTAAAAGAAATATTATTAATTTTAATGAAAACTTATTAATAACTCTTTATTGTAATTATTAATTATACTTTTCAATAATTTTCAAAAACAGTTAATATATTGTGTGAATTCAAACAATTAATAAACATGTATACGTGTATATATATACATGTAAACAGAAAACATAGATATATATACACTTATACATGTATATAAACACATGTAAATAAATGTAGGGATGTACATAATCGCATTACCTGAAACTCGATTTAAGCCCATATATAAACTTATATCGATATTTTATTATTCGATGGATAGAAACAGATTAAAATCTTCTAACAATTCGATAGTATAACTTGGAATTTTTCTTCCGTGAGAATGAACGTCTCAATGCTCGATTGAATATTATTTGGTCAAATGCCACGTAAGTACGCAAAACCAAAATACATTTAATTAAGTAACTGATATGCTCGGTTGAGTCCACTAAAACTCGATCGAGCTATGTGATGCTCGAACTGAGTGTTCTCATCCTTAGAATGCCTTTTTTATCCTCGTAGATTCGTTCGGACCGAACGATCTACAATGTCATGCGTACATTGGTCTAAAATTCACTTGGTTCAAGCAATTCCCTGCTTGGGTCGAGCGTCAGCTCCTCCAATTTCTCACTCTTTTCGGTCTCTTCCACTTACAGGCAAGTCACGTATGCATCCGTTGATGTCTTTTGATGTCCTTGTAATGCCTTGACAACCTCTTCCGCTACCACTATAATGAACAAATTCTACTTTCCTTTATAGCCTTAGTCCTTGTGACTAGTTTTATGTTCTTGGTGTCTCATCTGGGGTATTGTCCTTGTTATCCCATCTTTTTCAAATTTGACCTCAAGTCAAGATCGCCATATGCACCAAAACGAGCCAAATTAACAATATTGAAAGTTGAACTACGTTGTACTTATTAAGTAATTCAATCTTGTAGACATTATCTTGATGCGGTCGAGAACTTTGAATGGTTCGTCATCTTGGGGCATGAGCATGGATTTACACTACTGAGGAAAACACTCCTTGAGTGAATGAATCCACACGTGATCGTTGGGTTACAAGACCATATTCTTTTGTCATTTGTTTGCATGTTTAGCGTATTGTTCCGTCTTCTTCGCTATGTTAGATTGTGTCTTGTCATGCATCTATTTCATAAACTTGACTTTTTTCTTCCCATTAAGGTTAGTAAACTCCGATGACGGTAAAAGAGTCATATCTAATGGTGTAAGTAGATTAAATCCATACAAAATTTCAAACGGTGAAAACTGCATAGTACAATGAATCGCCCTATTTTATGCAAATTTAACATGTGCTAGACACTTTTCCCACGATTTAAGATTATTTTTAAGTAATACACGTAACAAATTCAACAATGTCATATTAACCACTTCAATTTGTCCATCAGTTTGCGAGTGTCTAATAATGGAAAACAAGAGTTCTGTCACTAACTTAGCCCACAATGTTTTCTAAAAGTAACTAAGAAACCAAGCATCCATTATAGTTGTAGATATTCACATACAATGTACATAAAGAATAATACTGCCACATGCGATGCATCATCAGTCTAATAATATGCAATGGAATCAGCCCTTTTGGAAAATCGATAAACTACGATGAAAATTTTGAGTCATATCCAAATTTAGACCTAGGAAGGCCTAACACAAAGTTCATGGAGATATCAGTCCACAATGTATTAGGAATAGGTAGATGAGAGTACATATCATGTGGTTGCAAACGATATTTGGCTTTCTTATACGTCACACCCTTTCCATAAACGTCTTTTACATATACATATCTCTGTAAGCGAGGCCAATAGAATTGTTCCTGCAAAATGGATAATGTTTTTGCTATTTGAAAGTGCTTCATTATTCTCTCCCATGTGTCTCACAAACCAATAAATCTGTTGTAGAACACATAGGTTTGCTCAACCCATTTTCATGAAAAAAAATAGTCATTGACTCGAAAATAATTACTAATCACATTATTTTTGTTCTATGATTAGTTGTATATTTTCTAATGCCTTTTTAACTGTTTTATTCTATTTAGTTCCTTTTTATGCCTTTTTGGTTAATTTTATAATCTTGAAGGCGATAGAGGCTTAAAAAAATATAATGGAGAAACGTGATCAACTTTCAGCACAAAATAAGTATCAAAGATGGAAACAAAGAAATAGCTTGCCTGAGAGCATATATGTATGAGATCCACAAAGTCTTTAAGAAATCGCTTAGAAATAACGTTTAACCATTATACCAGAATGAAACACAAAATTCACTCCTATAGGTTCACTCAACGTGAGCGTTTGTTTACTTTGTCAAGCGAGGGGCCTGATATGTCAAAGTTGCTTCATGAGAAACACGCAAAACAACCAACTGGTCGATACGAGCTGACACCAAATTAATTGAATGACTTGTCGATTTTACTTAATAATTCAAATTTTGAATTAGTTAAAGGTTGAACAGTTTCCCTATAAGTAGAAGGTCGACACTTTAAAAAAGAGAACAATAAATAATAGAGAGAATAGATTTTTGGAATTATTCAAAGAGTGAAAAAACTATTGGACTTGATCAAAGGATCGAACTACTAGTGAAGACGAGTCAAAGGCGAGGTCATGGCGGCGACTGATCGAGAGTTGATTGATCTTCTCTTAACCATTGTCTTTACTTGTTCTTATTATAGTTCTTTTCCAAGATATATATCAATATATTTGATTTGTGATTTAGGCTAGACTATTGTGTATTTGAACTCATCGTACTTCATGAAGTGGTTTAATAAATTTTTTTATTCTTTCAATTTTTGAATGGACACTAGATAACTCGGACGGAGAAATCAAATTTATTAGATTGTGTACATGGCATAAACACGAATGATCAAATCGAGAAGTAAATGAATCGATTTAGGAATGATTATATTGAATGAAAATGCATTCAACATGTTGGTCATTATATGGAGACATCACTAATTGAAATAATCCCATAAGGGTTTAGACTTTGAGAGAAGGTGAATGTATAGATAGTAGTTCTATGTGTAGGTCAATAAAATGAAACATCAATGATTGAATCACTTGAATAAGATTTAGACTTTGAGAGAAGCTAAATCCACATAAGATGATTGCATTTCACAATAAGAACAAAATTACACTTTTCAAAACATTTAATGAGTTCAAGTACGCGAGAACAATCTTGTACCTAAAAGTATTGTCTCGCTTATATATAATTATAATTGTAATTTATTTTAATTATTTATATTAGATAGAAGATATACACATACATTTTTTATTTTTATTATCATATTTATTGTCAAATCGATAGTTTAAATTCTTTTTAGTCCATGTGTTTGACTCAGGTATTATACGATCCGTATCCTTGTAGAATATATTGTTTAGGTATAAATATTTAAACTTGATATATATTAGATTACACCTATACGACACATCATTTACCTATGATAGTTTTCTCACAAGATTTGAATATATTGTCAAAATGATGATATGTTTCATAGAGTTTCTTAATATACTCGAAGCGAGCAACCTAACATCTTTAGTAGAAAGCAAAGCATAGCGCATAGACAATGCATTAACCACAATATTCTCTTGAGTTTGAGATTCTTGAATGATTCATGTTCATTATGAATAATAAACTCCTTGGGCCACAAGTAATTTTGCCATGTTTGAAGCGTCTACATATTAAGCTTCTCACTAAAGTATGCGATGGGTCTATCCTCTATGTCCTCTTGCATCTACACTGCTTTAATTTCTAAACCTCATGCATCACATTTAATCTAAAATGTTTTAGTAAAGTTCGTTAACGCAAATAGAGGAGTTTATGTTAGTTTATCTTTTGGAGTTTTCAAGGCCTTCTATTAAGCCCGACCCAATGGAATGTAATGTTCTTCTTTATCACTGCGTTCAAGGGTGTCGCCAAGTTACTGACATCTTTTATGAATCATCGATAGAAACTGACCTATTCGTGAAAGCTTCAGACCTCTCTAACCGTGTTAGGGCTCATCCAATTAAGTATGTCCCAATATTTTGTTCATCAGTATGTATTCCGTGTTTACTCACAATAAAATCCTAAAAACACAATCTTATTAGTATAAACTACATTTATTAAGATTAAGATTTATTATAGACTACACATTTATTAAGATTAATATATAATTTGTTGCTTCTCAACACATCTACGACTGATCTCAAATGCCTTGCATGTTCTTCTAAGGTCTTGTTGTACACCGAGATATCATCAAAATAAACTACTACAAATTTTTCTATAAATTTCCTAAAATATGGTTGATTAGCCTTATAAAGTTACTGCGTGTATTGGTTAATATAAAAGGCATGACCAAAGGTCGTCTTTCATTCATCACACTCCTTGATGTGAATTTGATGGTATCCACTCTTCAGGTCTATCTTAGAAAATATACAAGATCCATGCAATTCGTCCAACATATCATCTAAATGAGGTATAGGGTGACAATAATTTACATTAACGTTGTTGATTGCTCGAGAATCAACACACATGTGCCATGTGCCATTCTTTTAGACACGTGTACCAATGTTACAAAACACAATGACACACTCTCTCACATGCCTTCTTCATGAACTCATTGACTTGCCTCTCAAGATACTAGTCTCCTTAGGATTGGTTTGATATGTTGGGTGATTTGAAATGCTCGCTCCAGGTATAAAATCAATTTGGTGTTCAATCCATGCAGTGGAGGTAGGTTGTTGGGTGTTTCATTGGAAAAATCATCTTCAAAACCCCACAACAAATTAATAACACCATTAGTAAAAAAAGGGTTAAGCTCGTTAGTTAAAAATGACCCATGTATAAATGTACAAGCATTGGGTGCTTCAAAAGCTAAATGTTCTTGAATTCGCTCACTATAATGGAAAAAAAATGTTCATGAGTTGTCTCTCAAAGGTATTTTTTTTTGTTTCTCTCAAGATCTCACTCTGTTGATGAACTATCTCATGATCACTCATAGAATATTGTTTCTTCCCGCTTTTCAATAACCACACCTAATCTTTGAATACACCCTTTGGTGTAAGTGGAGCTAACCAAATGTGTCACCGTTTGAAGTTAAATGAGTATGGTTTCTGAATTTATCATGTTTTACTTGAGTGTCGATTTTCCATGGGTGTCCAAACAAGAGGTGTCTAGTTTGCATTCGTATTACATCACATAGCACATCATTCATGTACTTCCCAATGCTAAAACCATCCTTCACCCGACGGTGTACCTTGCTTTTTCTACTATCGATCAACCACTATAACTTGTATACTTTGGGATTCTTTAGTTATCAATCTCAATTTCACAACAAGAGATGTAGTAGCTACATTCGTACAAATACCTCTGTAAAAATGATGCTACACATCTTATTTTGGATTAGCTCGTGCATATAGAAGATGTTCTTTCTCCGTATGATGGTTTCTTCTTTAATTTGTAGATTAAAAGCTTTATGTTCTACTAACAATTTTTCATTTTCTAGGTGTGACAATGATAGGTTTTGGTTCACATATATTGTGTATGAGTTATTCGGCTTTTAAAAATAGTAAACAAACAATCACCAAACTTAAATCAGTTTTGTTTGATTTAGTTGTACAACGGTTCGGTTTGTTTATATCAATCAAATATTATAACCCAAAGTAAAACTCAAACTCTAATTTTTTTCAGTTATTATTAGATTTTTTAGTTTTATCGATAATTTTATTAAAAAATATAAATAAATGACACTATTCGAAAGATTTCAAATAATTAATATGTGTTATAAAATAAAATATAATATATTATTTAAATTTGATATTTAATCCTTCATTATTAACATATATTAGATAAATATTCATTTGATAAATATCATTTATCTATATTCTTTAAATAACCAATTGTTTATCCACGATTACTCGGTTAATAACCGAATCGAATTGAATTCTGTAAGTTTTTAAACTTTCATACATGCTCAATTATGTTATATATACCCAAATCGAACCAAGTTATCTTATCCATTTCGGTTTGGTTTGGTTTTCTATAACTAAATCGAAATGTCCAACCCTACCATTTAGTGCCTTATACTCTTCAAACTCTTCATCTAACTCGGGTACATACTTCTAATTTGCGACTCATCTTCCTTTGATACGAAGGCTCCTTCTCGGGAATAGTAGGGGTGGTGGCCTTGGGGTAGGTTTTACGTAAGCCGGCTCATTCTCCTCTTCCTTGTCAGTCTCCTCTTGTCCCACGCCTTGGGCAACTGGTCGTTCATTTATATTACTCAGAAGCTCTTCTCTCATGGCTGTGGAGGGCATAGGTTGATCCACTGTATTGCCATTCCTCAAATAGATGGCGTTGACTTATTTTCGAGGGTTTGCCTCAGGCTTCCCAGGAAACTGTCCAGGCTATCGGTTGGACCCTTACGCCAGTTGTGCCACTCGTATCCAGGTTTTTCAGGTGTGCTTGGAAGCTCTCCATTTGCTTCCTCATGTCATCTTGCTCAGCCTTGATTTCTCAAAGTGTGTAGTTGTGGTTCTTCTGTTCCTACACCAACAATTGCAACACAGGAAGTATGTTGGAGTCATCTGAGTGTTGTGCGCATTGGTGATAGCCTTGGTCCTCGCCACTCCCCCTCTATTGGAAACCTTGGTTCTAGTTTCTTGTCATCATCCGCGGTTGCAATTCCTGCGGGTTCACTACATTACTTGTATTTCCATAGGAGATGTTAGGATGGCTCTTGATATAGTTTTGGGTGTAAGGACGGTTATTGACATAGTTGACTTCCTCTATCCCTCGATCTATAGATGCATCATGTCGTTCTACGCGTAGACCTGCCACCATCATGTAGATTTCGGTAACTTGTGACTAGGTTAGGAGGGATAGGCCTTGTTGCCACAAGTCGCACAAGGTTTGTGGGATGGATGGTCACACGAGAGTTATGGAAGACTCTCGATTCACCGATTGGTCTCTGAAGGCTATTATACACCAACGAAGGACGAACAACCGTTGGATATTACACACCTACGAAGGTTGCTAGATATTACGCACCAACAAGCCAAGAATTCAAGATAAAAGATCAAATAGATTGATTTAAAAGTTGATTGAAAATTGGATGTTCTACAAAGGAGGGGATGGCCGACCATTTATAGAACCCTAGGCCATGCAAACATTAAATGCGACATTAATGGGTAGTC
The DNA here is from genome assembly GCA_036759665.1 of Gynandropsis gynandra. NCBI lineage: Eukaryota > Viridiplantae > Streptophyta > Magnoliopsida > Brassicales > Cleomaceae > Gynandropsis > Gynandropsis gynandra. The sequence continues at coordinate 4,440,344 of CM071864.1, forward strand.
TTCATGCAAGGCTACACATTAATACCTAGAAAACATAAAACAAGAAGATAAACTTTGATGGATGTGCATGTTGGGGTGCGAACTCTTCTTGGAACCCCGGGTTATTAATTAGGTCGCGGGAATAAGTGACATGCGGCCTCGTTAAAAACTCATCGTCGGAAAACCCCGTGGGACAAAACCGACGAAGGGAAAAGAGTACACGCGGTCACTTACCTAATTAATAACCGTTGCGGGTCGGGCTTCGGCTTGAATAACGTTCCTTAGGCTCGTAACTTCACGTGAACTTGAATATTCTTCATGCACGTGGACGGCCGCGAGAATCCCGATAATGGCGTCCTTAAGTTTTGCAGCCTTGGCTCGGGTCACGGGACCAGTTGGTAGGATCAAGGCTTCTTCTTGCTCGGGTCACGGGACCAAGTACTTCGATCTGGTCGTGTCTTGGGTCGCGTTGTTGACATCTCGAGTCGCGCTGTCAGCGTCTCGGGTCGCGTAGACGGCTTCTTCTTCCGCGCTGGAGGTCGCGTCCTCTTCTACAGACTTTGTCGCGTCCTTGACGTCACCCAGGATCATATTAGTTTGCCTCAGGCTTCCCAGGAAGCTATCCAGGCTATCGGTTGGACCCTTACGCCAGTTGTGCCACTCGTGTATCCATGTTTTTCAGGTGTGCTTGGAAGCTCTCCATTTGCTTCCTCATGTCATCTTGCTCAACCTTGATTTCTCAAAGCGTGTAGTTGTGATTCTTCTGTTCCTACAGCAACAATTGCAACACAGGAAGTATGTTGGAGTCATCTGAGTGTTGTGCGCATTGGTGATAGCTTTGGTCCTCGCCACTCCCCCTCTATTGGAAACCTTGGTTCTAGTTTCTTGTCATCATCCGCGGTTGAAATTCCTACAGGTTTGCTACATTACTTGTATTTCCATAGGATATGTTAGGATGGCTCTTGATATAGTTTTTTTTGTAAGGTCGGTTATTGACATAGTTGACTTCCTCTATCCCCCGACCTATAGATGCATCTTGTCGTTCTACGCGTAGACCCACCATCATCATGTAGATTTTGGCAACTTGTGCTTTATGTTAGTCAGATTCGGGCTAGCGATACCTACCTCCTTTACATCAGCTTTGGATGGGAGATCACGGTTGTAATCTCCAACATTCTTTCTCCCCCCTTGCCATGTTCTTGATCAGATTCTCGAGTTGTTGGAAAGTGAGGTTGCTGAGGGAGCTACCATCTACTGCTACAATCATGAAACATGTGGTCTGTTGGAGCCCTTACATGAAGCTGGTGATAAGGTACTTGTTGCCCATCCCATGATGTGGACAAATATGCTGATATCTCTTGAATCACTCTCATGCATCATGTAGACTCCCACTTCTTTCTTGAAGAAACGAATTGATTCGGCTCTTGTCTAGCAATGTCCTATGATATGGGAAGAACTGTTGCATAAATCGTTGTTCTAGCTCGTTCCATGAGGTGATGGAAGCGGTGGGTAGGTTGAACAACCAACTTTGTGTTGTGTCCTTGAGTGAGAATGAGAATGCAGACAAGTATAAATCTTCGTGTGTGACTCCCATGCTGATTTTGGTAGGTCGTAGAGCATTTTGAAGCCGGTAAGGTATTTATTCAGGTCATCATTCTCCATTTCACTGAAAGCAGAATTGCTGAGCATCTGGATGAAAGCTGGTTCAAGCTCAGGTTTGTTTACCATAGGACGGGCCATGCATAATAGCAATTGGGTATGCTTTGGAACTGTGTAAGCTCCGTAGGTTTCTTCGGCAGCGTCCATTTCGGGTTCAGTAGTGTCGCTTTTTTTGCTGCTTGTGTTGGATTTTCTAATGGTACATGCACAAGAATAGACGAGCAACCAAAGACAATGTACAAATATAATGTAGATAGAAAAGACTCGATAAAGGGAAAAGAAAAATGCAGAAAAATAACTAAAACTCCAGAAAGGACTAAATCTTAATCTACCAAATTCTTAATCTAGGTCGTAATTAGTCCCCGGTAATGGCGCCAAAACTTGACGTGCAAACTATCAAGCAAATAAAATGCCTAATATTCACTTACTGCAAGAATACGAATCGGTGTAATACTAGGGTCGAGCTCTAGGGACTAGCAACCTAAGCTAAGAATATAACTAAACTAAGACGAATTAAATTGACGGTGATGTGGTGTAAAATCCGGAAATGCTAAAATGAATAATGACAGCGATAAGGAAACGTCGAAAGACTTGATAATTAAGAACACTATAGGCTTCAGCTTAACGGAATTGCAATGGTGCAACCAATAAAAGATCATAAATTAATCAAACTATCTTGATGACGGGAAATTCATGCTCGTAAATAGAGAATGGTTCTCTCAACACCTCATCAATCAAACTCAATCAACAATCAATATTTCCGGATTCATAATCTAACCTCCCCGTTAAACATAAAATCCTAAGTTATTGAGCGGCCAACACAAGCATAGAACAATTGTAGCATTGATTGTAGAACCAAAATACAAGAAACTTTGAAAGATCTAAGCATTAAGCATAAATATAAGCATCCCTTACAAAACCGGTGTCCCTAACCCATAACTAAAGTCTTACTCACTCATGGATTCTGCTCTAAAAGAAGAGAAAACAACAATATACATGATAAAAAATAAGGAATACGATGCCTCAGACTTCCCTATCTCATCACCGATGTTTCGATGTTGTTTCCTTGCTTCTTCAACTTCTCCTGAGCTTTCCCATGTACTTTTCGTCCCCCCTGGTTTTGAGCCAGTTGGTCCTTTTTATTGGCAGCGACACCTTTGTTTCCAATCATTTTAACCCTTTTTAGGGTTAATATCCCGGCAGACGACCCGCACGGGCTAGATAGCCACCCCGCGCGGGCTCCTCATTGCTGCTAAACCGAGCAGGCTTGGTGATAGTCCGAGTCGTGCTGATTCTTCTGGAGGTGCAACCCGCGTGGGCTGAGGGGACAACACGCATAGGTTCATGTCATTTCATGGGGCATGGTCAGGGTAAAAGTCAGCCCGAGATGTGCAAGTTCTTCTACCGGATACAACCCGAGCAGAGGCCTTTTTTGAGCCTGAGCGGGCTGAGGTAACCTCGTATTTTCACTCCTTTTGCTCGATCCTCGTATATTCCATGCGGTTCCTTGACCTGAATCTGCTTCGAATTGTTGTAGCTCCCAATATGTGCAGTTAACTCCAAGAATCAATATCCTTAAGCTTGATTATGCCTTGTCACATTAAAACTTGAAAATCAACAAAAGGAATAGATAGAAGACATTTGTATCGGTTTTGTAACTCATGTTATGCAAACTATGTAAAAATGATCTAAATACAAAGCCTAAAACTAATCCGGACTACGTGTTATCAAGCATTCATTGATTCATCACACACGATTTTCAATGGTTTACAAATAGATAGTTCGACAGATGTTTAACGACCATGATCGGTTGAACTTCGTTGCAATGTTTCAATGGGAAAAATCCATTTCTAATCTGTTGACAAACATGGCACATTTTTAATGGACATCAACGGATGCCTCAACTATGCATATCCTTGATATTTTGTTGACAATACAAACATATTCCAATGTTCTTTTACCGTTGATATATTTTTATAGACGTATTCGTTGATCTATCTGTTGATATTAAAGTGTTTTTTTTTTGTAGTGACAGATTCAAGCGTATCTTAATCTCTCGATAGAACAGTTGCTTTTCGTTTAATGAGTCAAAATTTTATTTTGCTTTTTTTACTTATCGTTTCATATAGCATCATCATCACTTTTCGTGTATATATATATATATATAAATTATTTTTATTCTCTCTTTTCTTTTCATCAATATTCCATATGTATAGAACATCAAGGCTTTTATTAACTCATGTTCACAAATCATCCCACCATATAGGGATGTAAAATGAACTAGCCGAGTTTAGCTCACCGTAAACTCGCCAAAAATGAGTTGACTTAGCTCATATTATTTTAAAACGATCTGGAAAATCTTAGTTTAGTTTATCTCACATTTAGCTCGCCAAAAAATGAGTTAGCTCGCGAGCTAGACTATTCAATTTAAAAGAGTTATAACATATTAATATTATATGTTAATCATCCTCAAATCAAATAAAATATCTAAAATATAAAGAATATTAATTCGAATACAAAGTTATTAAATATAAAAATACTAATTAAAAAATAAATTTTGTCAGATATTAAATAAAATATAGAATATATAAACAATTTTTTCAAAAATGGTTTTTTCTCTATTTTATAGTAAGAATGTATTAATTTAGTAGAAATAGGCAAACAATAATAATAACAGAATATGTAAATAATATATTATTTTTCCTTAAATAGTATTTAATAAATACAAATAATATGTAGAAATATGAAAAATCTGATTTACATGTGATTTCATACTAAGCTCGTGAGTCAGTTCGTCTAATCTCTAATTCATTTTTCGTAACTCGTCATCTCATTTTTTAAACAGACTAGCTCGAATTGTTTAAATATTATTCGAGCTAGAGCCGGATCGCGAGTTAAAAGTTCATTTTACACCTCTACCACCACTTATATCCAATTTATCTCATTAGCTATACTCATATGATATGTATCACATCGATGTAGACATGTTATTAACATGTACCTTTAAGATGTCGAAATTGAATCGTTGTCTCACCACTTAGACCGGAGTAATGCACTCGCGTGAACAAAATTTATATTCCAACATTTCATTTTTAGGTTAATAAAGGAGTGTAGAAATATTAAAATGTATACATATATATTGTATTTTCAAAGGTATTTGTCTCTTTTATTTTCCACTTTAGCTATTGAACTACACTTCAAACATTGTCAACTGTACTATAATTAGATTTAAATGTACTTGAATAGCAGAGGTCACCTTGTATATTTCATTTGTTTCACATTTCATGTGAACTCATTATCCTCTTCTAGATTTACTAGGAAATAGAGAGCTCAATTCACAACCCCGAGAATTTTCTTAAGCATATAAATCTATTTAATGAAATGTTTATTGAGTATTTCCGCTAGTTGATGCTTAGTGAGTACATAATAAAATTCTAGTTACTTCTTCTCTACTTGTTGTCTAAGAAAATGATATGTTTAGTCATGGGAAGTTGCATCGACTTCTTTGAAAGATTTATTACACTTGTATATCACAATGAGCCACGAAAATACATGTATTACTTTTTTTGTTTTTCCTTTGCAGGTTTTGGTACTCTTTGAATAATATCATTATTAGTATGCATGATCAAGGTGGTGTTAATGTATCCAAGTCGTTGATGTTATAGATTGAGTTTAGCACTCATTGCTTTTAAACATTTTTGTTTATTTTTCACACGTATCAATAGTTTCTTCCTCTTATTCATGTCAACACATGTTTGTCGTTAGTGTAAAAATATGACATTTTGTTACTTTAATTTTGAGTTGAAATTCATTGTCACAAAGTTGGCTGAGGCTGATCAAATTTGCTTTTAGTCCCTTCACATAATAATATACGTAAGCAAGTAGGGATTGTCCATTTACTCTAAGTGACCATTTCCCATTATTCTACCTTTTCCATCATCACCAAAGGTCACATGTCCACTTTTGTTTTTAGAACATTCTGAAAGTAATTATTCATTCCTATTACATGTTTGGAACAACAACTATCGAAATACCAAGTAAAATAATGATAAATGTGAATAGGAGTATAAAAAATACTACAATATAATCGGTTGTTCTTACCCAAACCTGTTTGTTCTTTTTAAGTTTTCAATATAAATCTGATGTTTTCACCCAAATTGGTTTGTTATTTTTAGGCTTCTAATGAGAATACTTACCTATAGACTGTCTCTTCCTATAATAAGCTCACCATCTCTATAAATGTTCTGGTTGTCCGCATGAGTAGCATATTCATACATGTCTTTGGTTTTTCATCCAAACTGTAGGTTCCTTTCTGATTATACTTTTCTTTGGTTGAACTGTAGTTTGAATAGTTTGTATTTTATCTTCCAATAGACCTCCAATAACAAATTTCACATTCTTTCCAGTATTATCTCCTTCGCTGGAACTTCCTTTATAAAAGTTGAGTCCATAATGCTGCTTATCCATTTTCCCAATGGTAAAGAGATGATGCAATTTTTTAGTACCATTGGTGAGTAAGTGTAGTTATTTTCTGTGTTTCCTCTAATTGATGGTTGATTAACATCATTTCTTCATTTTGTTGTTGTAAGTGCACTTCATTTTGTTTGAATCGTTCTTCGAACTGTATATTTTCTTTTACCAGTTTGATATTTTGCTTGTTTATCTTCATCTAAGTTCATACATCGATTCAATAGTAATATCATCATGATTATCTTTTTACGTCTTTCCGAGATTATATTCTCCATTGGCTAGTGCATTTCAGCTTCGCACTAAATTCAATGATCTTTTCGTCTTTATCCATCATGATATTTTCAAATTATGAGGTTAGAATATCTAGACGAGTTCTTATTACACTAATTATCCTTTCATGTTGTATTTGAAGTTTGTGTGAAGCCTCTTTTGTTGATTCATGTGATTGAATCTATTTGAATTTATTCATGTCAATTGATGTAAAGATAACACATAATGTCTTTGCATTGTCGGTTGAAAGACGTTTCTCTTTTGGCATCCATAGTGATTTTGGTTTTAGAACTGGATTTCCTTTGCCATTCAGTTGCAATTAGGAGATTTCATCCTGATTCAACCGCCATCTAGCATCTTCATCTAAGCCTCTAATTATTGCATTCATCTTGAACCACATACATTCTCTACTTGCTTCATGAAATGCAATAATTTGAACGTGATTTTAAGATGTTGTAACTAATATTCATTTCTAAGAGCGCCACAATATCTTCATGCCTTTAACTTTGAAAACATATCATGTTTGTGATTGAGCTTTATGAGGATCTAATAAATAACATGCATCTGCAAAACCAATCAACTAATGTTTGAAATCTCTAGGATAAAATAATCCTAAATCAATCTCCCTTATAAATTTCGAAAAATATGTTTAAATCCAATTCCAATGACGACGTGAGGAGGATGAACTATATCGTGACAAGAGATTAGTAGCAAATTTTATATCCATATGAGTATAATTTGACTAATATAAGAGAACCCCCATCGCATTCATATATGGTACTTATAGTCCAAGTATCTCTTCGTTATTTTCACAAGGACGAAATGAATCATTTTCAATATTAAGACATCTATATCCCATTGGAGTGCTTAATGGATTTGCTTTATCTATGTTAAAATGTTTTAAAACTCTCTTTGTTTAATTAGATTGGTACATGAATATCTCATTCTTTAGATACTCTATCTGTAAACCAAGACAAAACTTTATTTGTCCATGGTCTTGCATTTTAAATTCATGTTTAAGATATTTTGAGCATTCTTAATCTCTTTTCGGATCCTAATTATATTCAGATCATTCACATAAACATCTATAATCACAAATGCACTTGTTATTTTCTGAATAAATACAAAATGATAAATATGGGTTATTCACAAATTCCCTTTTAGTTGATATTCACTTAGAAAATTGTACCGCATACATCCAACTTATATCATTATATATAGAAATCGTTGTAATTTAATTGCACGCATTTCTTTAGGCTTTGAGTTTGATGTTTTTCATATTCTTAATCTTTCATAAATATTCATGAATAATATATCATTACCCAAAGATCTATATAGATATGTTGCTACAACATCCATAAGATACATTCCCATATTTTTGGAAGCTATCAAACTCATCAAATTTTTGAGCATGATTCGTCTTTAACGCGGGAATATGTTTCCTCATAATCAATTTCGGACCTTTGAAAAAAACCTTGTGCATTAAGACATATCTTATATCTTGTGACTTCATTACTTTTGTTTCTCTTTCACACAAAAACCCAATCGCATCCAAAAGTTTTGAAACCATTAGAAGTTTGAACCATAGGTCCAAATATTGTTCTTTTATTTAATGAGTCTAATTTAATCTGCATAACATCTTTCTATTTTGTCCAATCATGTCTCCTTAACACCCTCGTACTAACATTGGTTCTAGATCTTCATTATCATTTCATTTTCTTTCGGTATATAGAAATTGAATATTCTATCATTATCATTGTGGGTTGATAATAGATAAACGTATGACTATCTGTTTGAAGCATCAACTAATACCATAAATCTGCATATATCTGCATTTATTCATTCCAAAATGGTGATTTCATTTCCAACTTTGACCGATGATGGTTTTATTATCAATCTTTTTAGAACAAGCAGTACATGTAATTTTATGAGACTTCATTTTTCAGTGGGTGACCATTAGAACTGTCAATATTTCTCTGCATTATTATTGAACCAGGGTGATCCAATTGATCTTGTCAAATCTAAAACTCATCGATATGTTGGGTTTTCAAGGTGGCATGTGATTCAATCATACTTATTTTTGTGAAATTTAATTTATAGGATAAAGCTCATAATTTCTCAACCATATATTTCTTTCCTAAAATCTTTTTCGTGATACACATATATTCACGAGTTTCATCATTTATAGTCTCTATATGATAGTTTTTTTGGCGTATATCTTGAACATTCAATAAGCATCTTTGAGACTTTAGATAGAATAATGTATCATTTATGATGAAATTTATTTGTCTTGAATATTATGACATTAGCTCTTTCAGCCATAACTATTTGTTGCATTTCTAAATGATGCATGTATTATCAATTCAGATAAATATTTTTTTTATCTTTGAGTATCATTTGTGCCGTAGCGCTAAACACATATCTCTATCATTAACTTAAGATTATGCCATATTTTTTACCAATTTGATCAATACGAAAGATATAAAGTATCTAAAAGTACAAAAAATGCATAACATAGATATTATAAGGAAACTAAGAAAATACATCAAACTTTCACAACCATTAAATTTTGAAGAAGATAATAAGAAACACATCTAAAAACAACAAGACAACAACAAAACACATGTTCATTGGTCACTTGACATTATCTGGCTCGTCAAGGAAATCTATGACATCCAAGTGAATCGGATCACTTTCATTATCATAAAAATATCCACATCATAAGAAACAAAGTTTGTTTGGATATTTTTCTTTCGTTCTTTTGTGATTGTTGATATAAGTCAACATAATATCTTGGCGTTCGATATGTCTGTGATTAATGTCCATTCATACCACATCAATAACAAATAGTTTCCCGCCTCCTTTTATGTTCACCTTCTATTCATTTTTATGATGACGAACGTTCTAAAAACTTTGACCTCTTCCTCATCCACTGTCGAGGCCGAGGTATCTCGACCTTTACCTCGGCCTCGACCATGTCCCCATCCAAGTCCACGACATGCCATCGGTAGTAATTTGTTTCAAGGATTGAGGTAGAGTCGAATGGATAAGCTTCATGAATTCTCATCAAGAACTGAATATTTTATTCTGCACAAATAATGTTTGTATTAAATCTTTATATTTTGTGAACCTTCTTGTGCGATATTTTTGTATAATAACATTATCAACATGAAATGCGGAAAGTGTTTTTTTCATGTTATCATACTTCGTTAATTTTTTGTCCACTTCATTTTGAAGATTATTTCAAATATTGCGGAATTACATACACGCATAGATTTGAAGTCTTGAAACCTCAAATTTAGTTCATTATGTTTGGCTATTGGGGACTCACATATTTCTAATGATTGAAACAGTTTTGTAGTGATTTTCATAAATAAGTGAAATCTTATTTTGTTTGAAATCTTATAGTGCATCATCAAGATGATGTTGCATATGATTCTTTTTTCTTTATCCGACTCATACGTAATTTTGTCTTTATCGATCGTCGCGACGATTTCTTTTGCTTTTAAATGTATTTTAGCATCAAATGTCCATATCATGTAATTTTTTTCGAGATACATCAAGCACAACAATTTCATAGTTGACCAAATTCAACATGATAACTATATTCAAAATTCAAGTTATTCAGAATATAATAAAAAATAAAAATATATAATTAATTATATGTAAATAATAAATTAAAAATAATTAGCAGTTAGTAAATCATAATAAAAATAATATAAAATAAATAATTGAATGACATAACTTTCAAATAACAACAATAAACAAAAGATAAATATTATGAATATAACATATTATTTGGTGGTTGAATGAATCCATTAAATTATATAATATAATACATATATATTATAACTGATATTTAGTTCATGATGTATATATAAATTTTTTACTTGAAATCGAATCTAAATTAAAACTAAAATGAATTAGAAATAAAGTCGTGATAATTGAAAACAATTTTATACGACATATAATCGAATATTCGAATCGAAATCCGAAATTGCTAAGCCTAATAATATATATATCATATTTTTTTTGTAGATCATTTCATATTCATCCAAATTAATATAAATTGTTTTTTTATTTATTAATAGCCAACCTATTTATATTAGGGGTGGGCAAATAACGAATATCCGTAAATATTCGACTATTCGTATTCGTATTCGTATTCGTCGAATATTCGATTTTACTATTCGTATTCGTATTCGAAATACGGATATTCATAAATTTGAATATCCGCAAATATTCGGATATTCGTCGGATATCCGTATCCGTATAAATTTTAAATTCGTAAATATTCGATTATTCGTATTCGTCGAATATTCGATTTTACTATTCGTATTCGTATTCGAAATACGGATATTCATAAATTTGAATATCCGCAAATATTCGGATATTCGTCGGATATCCGTATCCGTAATAAAATCAATTTTAAAAAAATTAATAAAAAAATTCTAAATAATTTACATTTTAGTCCTTAAATTAGGGTTAAAACTTTTATAATTTACATTTTAATCTTTAAATTTTAAATATAATAACTATTTTTTGTATATTTTATATTTGAAAATCAATTATAATAATGTTTTTTATTTATAATTTGATTCTTAAAATTAATTTATTATATATATCTATATGTTAAATAAATTATCTATTTAGTATTTACGGATACGAATACTTACGAATAATTGACTATACTATTTGTATTTGTATTTGTCGAATATCTAAATCCTAGTATTTGTATTTGTATTTGTTCCTACGGATATTTGCTTTTTCGGATCGAATACGATTCGAATACGAATATTTCGGATATTTTGTCCAGCCCTGATAAATATATATAAGTACGTATATTAATATATATATATGCATGTATATATCATAAATATAAATATGTTTGTAGATATAGATATATAATACGTAGATGATGTAAATATACATGATATATAATATACATATATTATATGATATGTATATATATATATATATAATATGATAATACATATTATGATATTATGATGTATAGCTGGCATATATATTATAAATATATATTATACGTATAGATGATATATATACATATATATGATAAGTTAAAGAAGAGAAAAACTATTCAAAATGTGAATAAAAGAGAATGGTAAGAAGTTATAAGTTGAATGGTATGATTATATTGTTATTTATTGGTAAATTAAAATCAATTGAAAAGGAAATGATAAAATTTAAACATAACTTTTTTAAAAAAATAGACATCCAGTAAAGTGTTTGTTTCTTAAAAACATATAAAGAAGACAAATATCGATGCTAAACATTTTTAATATTTTATCTGTTTGTACGTTGCATTCAATGAACATATATATTGTTTTCTCTCTATATCAATAATTTTTTTTAAATATTATTACCACAAAGTCTAAGAAATTGCTATATGCAAACCAAATTGGAGAAAATAATATAATTAAATAATAATGTAATATAAAAAATATCATATAGTTTTAACTTATGATAAATTAATCTAACTTATGCATCAATTTATATAAAGATATAAACATCTTAAATCACACACACATATATACACTATATTTTCAATAAAATTGTTTAAATTTGTTCTGATATATTGCAATATGTTGTATGTATTACTAAATACAATCCAAAATGGGAAATATAACAAATTTATAGAATTATATAATATAAAAAAATAACATAAAATTCTCAATATTATTCAAAAGTCAAATTATAGAGAGATTTATTAAACAATAAACGTTATAAATTTTTGTTTATATATATATATATATATACACTTGAATCAATTATTCTAATTGTTCACTTAATTCCAAGGTTCAAAAAAACGCTAGGCGTTAGGCGGACGAACACCCAGCGCCTAGCGTCCAGAGCGTCTAGACCGGGCTTAGGCGGTGTTTAGGTTTGCTAAGCGAATATATATATTTTTTATTTTTATTTAATGTAATTATAATATAAATATTTAATTCCAAATATTTATAAGTACTTAATATTATAAAAAACATATAAATAAATAAAGTTTAGTATTTATAAAAAATATTTATAAGCATTAAATTCACAATATCAAACTTACAATGACAAACAATATAAAACAAACAAAATATAGAAAATGGTTGTCGAGTGAGGATGATGTTTGACCAAGACAAGGGTAAAGGCGAAGGTGAATGCGAGAGACGAAGTCAAAGGGTGGAGACGAGACAAATATGAAGATGAGAAATGAATGCGATGACAAAAGATGAAGATGATAACAACATACGAGAGAGAAAATAAGAAAAACAAGGATGAAGGCAAAGACGAGAATGATATACGAATGCAAGGACAAAAGATTTAGATGAAGACATAAACGATGCAATAGATAGAAGAAGAAAAATGAAATGAAGATAGCAAAGTCGATAAAAGATAAATGTATGGATATATGTCATTGTTAGTTTTTTTTTCTTTAAGTACCAAAACGACGTCGTTTTGACGTCAATTTTTTTTCAAAAAAAACCGTCTAGAAATTAATCGGGCGGTTAGGGAGCGCCTAGCGCCTAGGCGGGATTTAGGCGGCACCTAGTCGGATTTTTAGAATACTTTATTGATTTTTTTTTTGAAGTGTTATTGTTAGAAATTATGTTAAATTAAATATTTAGAAATGAAGACAAGTTTCATAAGACGACCCATTAATTGGTTTTAACTCATCATAAATTCATAATCATATGATAGAGACCCATCACTTTATAATCTCAGTTAACAACTCAATTAATCATTAATTATTTAGCATGTGTAATGGGATTTCTTCGACCGAATAATTAGTACGTATTATTCTCTCTCGTGGTAATTAACCAATTGATAAATAGTTAAACACAAGAAAGTGGGAAAAGTAAATATTAAAATATAAAAAAAATATAATCCAAAACGAATAGCGGAAAACAACAAAAATGAAATACATTACCTCATATAGTTTCCTCCAATTATATAAAAAACAATTATAATGTCATTAGGTTATACTTTTAAATTTATTATTTTGAATATATATGCTATATTATAAATCCCCTTAAATATAGATTATTCAAAATGCAAAAATATAAATTATATAAATTATATAAAATAATTTTTTAACTAAAATCATTTATATATATAATATAAGACATTATAATATGATACGACTATTTTGTATATACAAATGGAATAAAATAATAAAAACCCAATTGAAGTGGGAGTCACGAAACGCATGAAGACAACGAAGAAAGTGAAGTGACTTGTTGGTCATCGTTGCAAAGTATCAATCACTTTGGTCCAACATATTTGATATAATAATATAAGTTTTTCTAATATTCCGGTGCGTATTTGATAAACTCTAAAATCTTTATAATATTCAGCAAATCATATATGATTTTAAGTAATTATAAATAGATTCAATATAAAATAATTTTAAATAAATAATTTTGATACGAATTGTCATGTATCGGATATATATGAATAATCGATATATATATATTAGATAATTTTAAATTTTTTTATTAAATTTAGATAGACTTAGATTCAAATTTATTTGATATGTTATTAAATTATAATCCATTTTAATTTTTAAATATTTCGATATTTAAATAATCAATTGTTATGTTTATGTTTTTTTAGTCGAAACTAGATGATGCATTATGTATTTTATAGCGAATATGATTTAAATAAAAATATAAATATATCACGTAGGGCTGAATACTTCAAATATTTTGTTCAGTCCTATGTGATATATATATTTTTATTTAATATATAGATATATATTATAAATGTTTCTATTTATAATTTGATCCTTAAAATTAATACAAATATCAGAAATTAGATATTCGACAAATACAAATAATATATTCAATTATTTGCAATTATTCGTATCCGTAAATATTAAATAGATAATTTATTTAATATATAGATATATATAATAAAATTAATTTTAAGAATAAAATTATAAATAGAAACATTATTATAATTGATTTTAAAACCAAATATAAAATATATAAAGAAATAGTTATTATATTTAAATTTAAAGGACTAAAATATAAATTATAATTTGTTTAACCATAATGTTGTCGCTTCCTTCCCTTGTAACCTAACTCTTGTCGTTTCCCTTCTAGTATAATACTCTCCAAACTCAACTGCTGCAGCACCCTAATAATCGACGCCCTCCTCCGCCACATTCCCTCCCTCCGTCAGACGCCCTCCTCTGCCGCATTCCCTCCGTCAGACGCCCTCCTACGTCGCACTTCATTGCACGCCCTCCTCCTCCTTCGCACGCCCTGCATTTCGAGTAAGTTGTTTTTTCTAGCTTTTGTCTATTTGTTACACCTTAGTCGATTTTTTCGGTTTTTCATTTGTTTAGATGTATATATCGAGCCATCGTGTTCTAGCTTTGTACGATTTTTTCAGTTTTTCATTGGTTTAGATGTTATAACTTAGTCGATTTGTTATATCTTAGTCGATGTTCATTGGTCATTTCTATGTTTTTATCAGTTTGGCCGAAATACCTCTATCAGATTGGCCGCAATATATAGGCCTCGAGTTCGAGCCACCGTGTTCATCTTGCATAACTTGGTAATGTATCTTCGCATGTTATTTGTATGTTGTATGATCAATTTGTATGTTGTATAATCAATAATGACCGATTTTTTGTTGTTTATATATGTAGTGTAAGATGGAGTCTACAAAAGAAAACTCAATGGTTGCAACTCGAGTTGTATTTGTGCAATTTGAATATTATTAATGAATTATATTTTGATAACTATTAACATTTTTATAAGAATTTTTTATTAATTTTTTAAAAAAAATTGATTTGGTTACAGATACGGATATTCGACGAATATTCGAATATTTGCGGATATTCGAATTTACGAATATCCGTGTTTACGAATACGGATAGTAAAATCGAATATTCGACGAATACGAATACGAATAGTCGGATATTTACGGATATTCGCTATTTGTCCATCCCTAATATCACGTTAAACAAATTTCTAAATTGATTTAGATATAAATTCATATTATAAAATATTATAACTTCCTGATAAAAACCAACTATAAAAAAAATATTTTGATTTGAGATAATAATATAAAAAATACACTATTTTATTTAATTAGTATAATATATATATGTATATATATAACTATCATTCAATTAAATATAAAATCCAGACTCCAAACCTCCAAACCTTTCACATCAGGGCAAGTATACCTGTAAAGGCTTGTATAGGCCCATGTAAAAAGCCCAATATTTTGGATTGGATAAAAGCATTTAAGTTTAAATTACTGAAACACCCTTTTACCTTCCTCCTCCTAGAAGAATCTTCACGCTCTACTATCCACTCGTGCTAGGGTTTCTCTTCACTACGCACACAGAACGAACTACGCCAGAGAAAGCTATTTGATCACGAAGACAATTCTGAAGCGATTATGAGCTACGAAGGTAACGGCGAAGGCGGCGTCGCCACCGCCGTCGATAATCACAACAATAACAACGACAACCACTACGCCTTCGATGAGGCTTCCCCTCAGTCTCGTGGTGGTAAAGACGATCATGAAGACTCCAAATCTCGCGTATGTTTAAGTGACCTATCCTTTTTTCTGTTTTGTTTATTGAGTTTTGGCCTTTTTTTTGGCTGGTGGAGCGAGAACGAGAGTTGATTGTGATATTCATTCCTTAATATATCGATTTAGCTCTCTTTCTTTTGTTCTGTTTTTTTCGATTATGTAAAGAATATTCAGTGATTGTGAATCTTGGGTTGTTATAGTTTCAATTATGCGTTTTAATTTAGGGTGCATATATGGGTTTGTGTTGCAATGTTTTTCATTTTTGTTCATTTTTCTGGTAATTATTCTCTTGTCTTTTTAGAACTAAGAGTGAAGCTTTTTTTATATCTAATGCATGCACGGTAGTATAGTTTGAAAATGCATGTTTGTTTAAGAGATATTTGTGCGCTTAGTCCCTTTTTTGACGTAGTTTCTGGCATCCTCATTGTGCAAACTTGTATGATTTGATCTATTTATGTGCTGTGAAAAAATAGCGTTTTTCTCTACTTGTGGAATTTAATAAATGTTTCCGATCTTCCTGTGGGCTTCTACATATTGCTTTTGCAGCATGAGTCCCATGATGTTAAAAAGGAATCTTCAAGAAGCAAGGATAGCGAAAGAGAAAAGGGTCGTGAAAAGGATAAAGATAAGGACCGTGATCGTCACCGTGAGTTGGACGGTGATAGAGAGAGAAGTAAGGACCGTGATAGAGAGAGGAGCAAGGACCGGGATAGAGAGAGAAGCAAGGACCGGGATAGAGAGAGAAGCAAGGACCGGGATAGAGAGAGAAGCAGGGATAAGGAGCGAGACCGTCATCACAGGCATAGGGACCGTAGCAGGGGACATAGTGAGAGAAGGGGACGTGAGAGAGATGGTGATGATGATGATGGTTATCACCCAAGCCGGGACCGTGACAGGTACTGGCACACTAAAGAATTAAGATTGTCTGGTCAGCCTTTTGTTTTCTTATTCAAAAACTGATGATTTGGTCATGTTTTGATGTTACTCTTAGAAGGAGGGATTATGACAGAGACAAAGAGGACAGGCACAAGCGACGTAGATCACGTTCTCGCTCACGGGGTCATTCTGAACGTAGGTCTAGGTCTGAACATAGATCACGTTCACGATCAGGTTCCCGGTCACGTTCACGTTCAAAGAGGTAACCTACTACTTTACCATTTTTATTTTTATTTTATATGTTTATGGTAAGTTGAAGTTACTTGTGAGGTAAAATGAACAGTAACCTTACTACTGAAATTGCTATAATGTTTGTAGCCCTTGAAGCATGACATGAATATCTAGTTATAGGTTATTTTCTGAATAAGTTGGGGATTGATTTATCTTCCAATTTTTGTTTTAGCACAAGTGTGTACATTATTCTTTTGTCTCTTCAGAATATAGGCTTCTATTGTATCTGTGTTTATGTTCTAGAAGGTGTTGGTACACAATCGTGTGGGGAAACTGTATCTTTAAAAAATACAATAGCTTTTTTTGGTTAGGATTTTTGGAGTTTATGTCTGTGTTCTTTTTGCGGGTGTTTAACCTCTGTGTTTGGCTCTTGCAGCAAGAGGATAAGCGGATTTGATATGGCACCACCTGCTTCTGCAATGTTAGCTGCCACTGCTGTTGCTGCAGCTGGTATTGTACTTCTTCATCTCCTTAGCGTCCTTATATATCTTAACTGCTTGTTGTTTTTGGTTTACGTAGTTTGGAAAGATCATAATCAATTACACGGTGTGACTTTGGTAAGCTGCATTTTTCTGTTTGATAGGACATATTAGTACTTTTGTTTGCTTGGTGAAGTGGTATTGGAACTGAGTGGCTTTTTTTTTGTGTTTGTCTTCTGTTGGTGTTGTTGTTTGTTTCTATGTCTTGTCTTTTGTAGTAAGAAGGCAATGTTGGGTTAGTTGCCCCACTGTGCTGACAATGAGCTTGAGCCGACCTCTCTAGCTTTAATTGTACAAGGAGGAATCAATGCAACGGTTTTGATGGGTATTCTTCATCTTCGACTGGCGACTATTGCCTGTTATCTAGTCTAGCAAATTTTTGCCAGTAAAAATGAATATTCTTATATCTTTTTCTTTCCTGCATATTTCTAAGATGCTGAGATATTGTCTACTGGTAGATTTTTAGATAGAAAGGTGTTATCTATATATTTGGTAGATCACTCTCGGGAACAACTTATTTATAATTAATAGTCTAAGATGTGAACCTATTTTTTTTTTTTATATAGCAGGCCAGGTACCTGGTCCAACAAATACAGCCATCCCAGGGATGTTCCCCAACATGTTCCCAATGGTACCTGGTCAGGTACCTATGTGTTCTTTCTTCCTTTCTTTTGAGTGGTAAAATATTGAGAGCGGCTGAGATTTCCCTTTATCAGATGAAGAATGAAAAGAACTACAATTAGAAATCTCTCTCCCTTTGTCTTTGCATTGTCATTTTCATATTCATAAATTTTCTTTTTTTCTTTTTTTGTCATTTAGCAATTGAGCGCTCTTCCTGTTATGCCAGTTCAGGCAATGACCCAGCAGGTCAGTGATGTTGATGAGCTGTTACTTGGTTTATAAATAATACTGTTGCCTCTGTTGAGATTTCATTTGTGCAAGTATTGATGTTTTCTGGCAGCAGGCGACCAGGCATGCTCGGAGAGTCTATGTTGGGGGCCTTCCTCCAACTGCAAATGAACAGGTCGGTAACTTTTTATCTCTGGTTTTGTATCTTTTTCTTTGTGAAGAGTTTGGCATTACCAAATATTACTACTGCTGTCTTTGGTCTCTTCTTTTCAGTCTGTTGCAACCTTCTTTAGCCAAGTAATGTCAGCCATTGGAGGAAATACTGCTGGGCCAGGTATTTGAAATATTTTTTAGAATATGCTAATGTTTACATTACAATTCGGAAGGTAACTCACCCTCTTATAATTCATTGGTAGGTGATGCTGTGGTAAATGTGTATATAAACCACGAAAAGAAATTTGCTTTCGTAGAAATGAGATCGGTTGAGGAAGCTAGTAATGCAATGGCATTAGATGGAATCATATTTGAGGTAATTCATTCTCCATTCTTTACGAGTTCAACAGAAGTTGTTCCTGACATAATCTTTTATCAGTTCAGAATAGGGATTTAGCATATTAACATCTGCCCATTCTGCATTCTTAGGGAGTACCTGTAAAAGTTAGGAGGCCAACCGACTATAATCCGTCCCTTGCCGCAACTCTTGGCCCGAGCCAGCCTAACCCCGATCTCAACCTGGCTGCTGTTGGGTTAGCCCCTGGTTCAACTGGGGGACTTGAGGGTCCAGACCGAATCTTTGTGGGTGGACTTCCCTACTATTTCACAGAGGCACAGATCAGAGAGCTCTTGGAATCATTTGGACCTCTCAGAGGTTTCAATCTCGTTAAAGACAGAGAAACAGGAAACTCCAAGGGATATGCATTCTGCGTGTACCAAGATCCTTCGGTTACGGATATTGCGTGTGCTGCTCTAAATGGGATTAAGATGGGCGATAAGACTCTTACAGTTAGGCGTGCAAACCAGGGTTCTATTCAACCTAAACCAGAACAAGAAGACATACTACTTCATGCCCAGCAGCAGATTGCGCTACAGGTAAGTGTAAATGAAAAACCATTTGTATGTTTGCCTGTTTGCTTGTGTGTTCTAAGCAATGTTCTAAAAAGTGGTGACCCAGCACGTAGGCTTAGATTATAGTATTATTTTATATTACTCAATTTAATTAATAATATTATAATTCATAAATAAAGATAAATTTATAATGACTGCCAAGAGTCTAAAAAGAAACGCCTAGAGAAAATAGCTGCGCTTAATGCATAACGTCTAGGCTGATTTTTGAGAACAATGGTTCTAATAATCCCTGCCTTGTGTAAACTGTTGCTTGTAACTTTTAAAAGTTTTACTGAATTAAAAGTCTCGTTTATTAGCAGAGGCTTATGCTTCAGCCAAGTGTGGTACCCACCAAAATAGTATGCTTGACTCAAGTGGTTACCGCTGATGATCTGAAAGATGACGGAGAATATGAAGATATAATGGAAGACATGAGACAAGAAGGAGGAAAATTCGGTAAGCATATTTACTTAATAACCAAAGACGACTCTTTATCATGTTTGACCTTGCATTTAGAGGTTCTCTCCTTTTTCTTTATTACGCCTCTTTCTATTTAAAGCATCGGTTTATCCCTCACTTTCCCCCATTAGGAATCATTTGCATAATACCCGAATGGAAACTATCGGTTTACTTAGTAACCAAAGACGACTCTTTCTCATGTCTTCTTAAATGTTTGGCCATGCATTTAGAGGTTCTCTCCTTTTTTATTACGCCTTTTTCTATTTTAAAGCATCGGTTTATTCCTCACTTTCTCCCATTAGGAATCATTTGCGTAATACCCGAATGGAAACTATCGGTTTACTTAATAACCAAAGACGACTCTTTCTCATGTCTTCTTAAATGTTTTGCCTTACATTTAGAGTTTCTCTCCTTTTTTTATTACGTCTCTTTCGTTTTAAAGCATCGGCTTATTCCTCACTTCCCCGTTAAGAAGTATACGTGTAATATAATACCCAAAGAGAAACTAAGGGCGGTAGTTAAATGTGGGGCTCTAATGGTTGTGCAGGTAATTTGGTAAATGTGGTGATTCCACGCCCTAATCCAAACGGTGAGCCGACACCAGGAGTAGGAAAGGTAAAAACTTTAACCGGGCGACTCAAAGATTTAATATACGCTTGCTTGCATAACGTTTTGGCTTGTGTTATAACGAACGAAAATGGTAGGTTTTCTTGGAGTACGCTGATGTGGACGGTTCTTCGAAAGCTCGATCAGGTATGAACGGTAGGAAATTTGGGGGAAACCAAGTGGTGGCTGTGTATTATGCAGAGAATAAGTATGCACAAGGAGACTATGAGGGTTGATTTTGCTTTGTTAATTTGTTTCATCTTATGTAGGTTTCTCTAATTGCTTAGTGTTTTGCTCTGTATCTTTAGGTCTACCGGTGGATTTCTTGGTTAATATTAGAAAAAATCTTTTTGATTGTAATATTTGGATTTTTTTACCCTTTTTTTCCTTTAAAAATTTTGTAGCTTTCAAATTTCAAATATTCGCTAGGATGGTCAATTCGGATCACCCGAACCGAATTGATTTGAACAATCTGGTTCATTTGGAATTTAGATTATTTTAAGAATCTATATAGGTTTAAATTTTAGAATCCGAACCATATGTGTTTAAATTTTAGAATCCGTTTGGGTTCGGATCGATTCAGTTTGGATTGGATTCGGTATTCGGTAAAGATCGAACCATCCAATTTAAACATAAAAGAATAAAAAAATATAATTTAAAATTTTAAAAAATATATAAATAATGTAAAATATTAATAGTTTTTTATATATATTTTTATAGTATATTTTAAAATTTTTATTTTGTTTTATATTAAAAAATTGAATTATCCAAAAAGTTTTAAAACTGAATAAACTAAATTATGTATAATATTTTAAAAAATCAAATCCGAACAATTTGAACTATCCGAAAAATTTAAATATTCGTGTTATTTTAGATCCAATGCTTTTTGAATTTGAACAATTCGGGTCCGATCGAAAACATTCCGGTTTAGTTTTTCAAAATCCAAAAAATCTGAACAAAATCCAAAGAATTTCAACTGAAAACGTATTGATCACCCTTAGTTTTTACCTTCAACAACGTTCAGATTATCATCCTCATCATCTTCAATTTTTATCATAAAAAACTAAAAACATTCACAAGAAAAACCTTACAATTTTAGAAAGGCGTTTTTTTCTTAGTTTCTTAATGATTTTGAACGCTAATGAGATGATATCAACATTTTAAATAAAAAAATTAACAAAGACAATAATTTTTAATGGAGAAAATATCAAGGACGTCCTCTAGATTTTTCTTGTTTCATATATATTTTTGACAATCTAAGGTATAAAAACAAAAAAATGGAAAAAGACAAATACATCTTTATTTTTTACTCGTGAAAACACATACGGTTTGTCAGTTGAAGTTGAGAGCAATGATCAAGTTCAAAGTAAGCAAGAAGGAAATTTTGAAGTTGAGGCCAAAGAAATTTTGGAGTGAAAAAGAAAGAAAAAAATGACAAGGATCAAGAATGAAGAAGAGAGCACGAGAGCATGCGTCAATCTTTAATGGCGTCTGTGAGTGGATCGATTTTTAGGATTTTACGTTGCAGATGAAATACATTAGAAATTAGACTGTTGAAAGTGGAATTGTTTGTTGATTTCAAATGGGTATGAATATCAATAAGTCGATTGAATCTTATTGAGTCGTTTGAGTCTTAGTGAGTCGTTTGAGTCGAAGATGATTAGTAATATTCATAAATCGATTGATACTCATGACCTTTTTGGAAAAGTTTATATGTTAATTTAGAAACAATGTTGTAAATTAATATATTATGTAGAAATATTAAAGACTTTGCTATATCTAAATACTTATAACAGGAAGGCCAAGGTCAAGGTGAACAGTACCTCTCCATATGTGGGCATTGTTCGACTAATTTTTAACGTGAACTCACTTTTATCAAATTTTTTTGTTTCTTTAAATTTTTTTACTGTCTATATTTTAATAATATTATATCATAATAATAATTAATAAATAAAATAATAATATATTTTTAAAACGTTTTATAACAATAATAATAATAATAATAATAATTTTTCTTACAATTTTTTAAAAATAAAATATTTTTAATAATAACAACAACAATAATAGATTTATAAATTGATTCTAATATTTTTCTGAAAACTTTTTAAAATATTTTATATATTTAGAATAAAATTTCATTTTATATCCGAAATTTAATTTTAAAAACTAAATCGAACAATTTATATTTTGTGATATAGATTTTATATTATTCAACTAAATTTTTAAATTAGAATCGAATCAATGATTAAAAAAACAAAAATATATACAGTTAAAATAATTCACAATTCGTAAAAAGAATTTATATAATAAAACGTATAAAAATATATCAAGTAAATTTAAACTAAATCTAAGACTTCACAGTATCCATTATTGGAAAAACAGCCTATTCCCTCTTTCATTTTCATGCTTTAGTCCTATTCCCCCTCGATTTTGACCCTCATCCTATTCCCCTTGATTTTCAATTTCAGCCTATTTCTCCCTCGATTATCATGTTTTAGTCCTATTCCCCCCTCGATTTTGACTCTCTTCCTATTCCCCCCTCAATTTTCACTTTTCATCATATTCCCCCTCAATTATCAAAACTTATATATATAAAAGGATGATGTTTTGCTGCATTCTCCTTGCGCCACCTATTGACAGATATAATCTGTGTGATTGATACAAGAATATTCTCCGAGATCACACGGATTATTCTGATGATATTTTACGATATATTTAATTTTGATTTTAATTTTAATTTTGATTTTAATTTTAATAATAATAAATTAGTATCTCAAATTTGACTTGATTTAATCCTAATTAATCCAAATTAAGTATAAATTCCGATTCCGATTTAATCCGAATTAAGTTAAATTGAGTCCAAAATTGAGTCAAAACTATGTCAAAATTGATTTTAATTTTGACCAAATTTTAATTTTAGTTTTGATTCAAAACTAGATCAAAATTGAGTTATATTTGAATCAAAACTAAAATTAAAATTTGGTCAAAATTAAAATCAATTTTGACATAGTTTTGACTCAATTTTGGACTCAA
>CM071864.1:4464115-4531248 GCA_036759665.1 Gynandropsis gynandra
AAAATTAAAATCAAAATTGGGTCAAAATTAAAATCAAAATTGGGTCAAAATTGAAATCAAAATGTGGTCAAAATTGAGTCAAAATCGGAGAGGGAATAGGATGAGGTCAAAATTGAAGGGGAATAGAACTCAAACATGATAATCGAGGGGAAATAGGCTGAAATTGAAAATCGAAGGGAATAGGATGAGGGTCAAAATCGAGGGGAATAAAACTAAAGCATGAAAATCAAGGGGAATAGACTGTTTTAATGTTTTATATAAATAAAGAAAAATTAATAATTTCAATTTTTTTCTCTTAGAGTTTGGATTTTAAAAAGATATCCATTTTTTTCTTACCCTCTGGATTTTGAAAAACTATTCATATATTATGAATTTATTGAGATATAAATAAATCAGAATTTAAGATATTAATTATCGACTATGAATAAAATATTTGTAACAAAATTATAAATGTTATATTTCAAAAGATTTGTAATAATTTAAAATTTATATTATTTATATTTTGATATTGATTCGATATAAAAAATAATTCATATTCTTTGTTTATTTTTTATTATCGCACTATAAACGAATTATCAATTAGCGTATCTATATACATAATTTATGTATTTTTTTTTCATAATTGTTGTTTTTTTTTTTGTATATGTAACATTTTTTGGGGGTTTATTTGGCTTCCCCAAGTAGCTACTCTCTATCTTTCGCTGTAATGGAGACGCCGGTTATCGGAACTAAGCTACGTTGTCCTCTTCTTCTAAGCCTTAAATCTCCATCATCTTCTTCTTCTCTCTCCTTTTCCGCCGTCTCCGTCGAATCTTTCCGCTGGCGCCGAATCCTCGCCGCGGCGGCGGCAGCGACGGCGGCTGAGCCGACAGTGGCGGGAACTACGGCGAGAGATGCGGTTTTAGCGAATCGTACGAAGCGTCACTCCAAATATTATCTGAAGAGGAAATCCGCAATTGCCAAAGTAGAACGGTCCCCTGATTTTCTCTCCTCTCTCCATAGGTTTGTCTTCCCTGGAGCACTCTTGTTTCTCCACCATTGCCACTTTTGCTTGAAATTATGTCAGAGTGAGTGTGATGGGGAAAAAGTGTGAAATTCTGGTGTAGGAGGGAACTACTGCATTCGTTTTTTTCCCGATGTTGATTGAAATTGTGTTCTTGCTCGAGGTTTAGTGTATGGAACGGAAATAAAAGGTTCTTTGATCGTTAAGTTTGTCATCATTTCGGTTGTTTGCTTCTATTAGGGTAAGATGCTAACTTTTAACTATATATATATATATGTGTGTATATATATATATATATATATGCTAAGCCAAGCAAACAGTTTCCCTGATTTAGAAATTTCTACGGAATTGAAAGGCCACTATTTGGGAGATAAATGTTTCTTCATGTGCTGACGTATAATCTTGATAAGAGGAAGAAAAGGGTAAATGAAGTAGCTGTAGTGCTTAAAGCTGACAAATCAGATAGAGTTTCAAAATGATCAGAGGCTTAAATTGTGTGATTCCATGATTCGCTTGAGGAGCATACTTTACTTATTATGCCTTGTGGAATCTTCTGTGTGCCATGGCTAGTGCTGCTGTAAACACTGTTTCATTTTATACAGATTAGCAGGAGTTTTGAAGGTGCAAGACTTGAATGTCATTTTGCGTAATTTTGGGAAATCTGGAAGATGGAAGGATCTTTTTCAGGTATGTTGATTTTGATCTGTATAGAAGAAGGGTAGTTCTGAATTTCTTGTAATCATGCCCATTTAGCTTAACGGTTGTTGTCTATCCTCATTGCATTTAGCACCTCTCCTTGATCTTTGGATAAGTCAAATATATTTGGAATACATTTTTCAACGTCATTGTAAGCTCTAAATTTGGTTAATCTTTTTCGTATCAGAAAATATTTAGTTAGGTAATATTCATGAAAATAACCACAAGTGTTCCGTGTGATAGAGTTCTTACGTGTCTGTCATCGATCTTTGGTTGACCAAACAAGTAAAAAGAAGATTTCTCGAGGACAAGTTTTTGTCACTTTCATTTTAGAAGCTAAAATTAGATATAATGTTCCTCAATGTGCTAACCAGCATCTTTCATGTTTGAAATTGTTACAGCTATTTGATTGGATGCAACAACATGGAAAAACGAGTGTGGCAACTTACACCAGCTACATAAAGTTAGTCGGGAGAAAAAGTACTTCGAAGGCTCTAGAAATATATGATAGCATCCGGGATGAATCAACCAAAGCTAATGTCTATATATGTAACTCCGTTCTTAGTTGTCTTGTCAAGAATGGAAAGTTCGACAGCAGCATAAAATTATTTGATAAGATGAAGCGAAATGGTCTGACACCAGATGTGATAACTTATAATACGGTATGCCAATTGAAATTCTATAAGAGTCAATTATAAGCTAGTTACCATGTCAATAGTCACGTTTACTTTAGATATTGGGTTGTCTATCAACAAGAACTCAATGAGGATTCTAAGTGATAGAACATAGAGGTCAGAGAAACAGATTGTTAGGATCCCACATCGCTTAGAAATGAGACTAAGTGGTGCCTTATAAGGCCATGGGCACCCTCACCCCATAAGCTAGCTTTTGGGGATGAGATCCGTGGGTCTTTACGGGATTGGTTTGGGCCTATTATGGGATGGGTTCTTATCAATTGGTATCAGAGCAATTCGATCCGGCGGGTATGCGACTCACGGTGTCTGTGGGGGGCCAGAGTGGGCCGTCAACGCCGTGGACGTCGCTGCTCTAACGGGGCGGTATTGTTAGGATCCCACATCGCTTAGAAATGAGACTAAGTGGTGCCTTATAAGGCCATGGGCACCCTCACCCCATAAGCTAGCTTTTGGGGATGAGATCCGTGGGTTCTTATCACAGACTTGCATAATCAGCCTGTTTTATTCAGTTTTTTTTTATATATATAATGGTGGTTTCTTTGCTGTCTTAGCTGCTTTCAGGTTGCATCAAAGTAAAGAATGGTTACCCTAAAGCTATGGATCTTGTGGGGGAGTTGCCACATAATGGAATAAAAATGGATAGTGTAATGTATGGGACTGTCTTGGCCATTTGTGCTTCAAATGGTCGATGTGGAGAAGCTCAAAGCTATTTCCAGCAGATGAAAGTTGAAGGCTATTTGCCCAACATATATCATTATAGCTCCTTGCTCAATGCTTATTCCTCAAATGGAGATTACAAGAAAGCTGATGAGTTGGTGGATGAGATGAAATCTGTAGGGTTAGTGCCAAATAAGGTTTGTTTCTGTAAATTCCCTTCTTATTATTGAATGCTCATGCGATCAGTGGAAGAGTGGTATCTTCACTCCCTGTGATGGTTGGACTTGTGTGCATGACTTGTCATGGCTCTGTAACATTCGTGATTGAGAATTACTGAAGACAAGGCCAAGAAGAGAACATATATCTATTAATCCAATGCCGCGTGTATATAGAAATTTTCAGTGTAATAATTATAACTCTAGCTGCACATATTTGCAGGTGATTATGACAACTTTACTGAAGGTGTATGTAAAAGGTGGTTTATTTGAAAGGTCAAGGGAATTACTAGCTGAACTTGAAGCTGCAGGCAGTGCTGAAGATGAGGTGAGACGATTCTGTTTTGAAGCTAATAGGGTTACAAAAGTTCAGTATCTTCCCACGAATTGGTGATTAGGCGCTAAAAGTTTAATGGTACAACTTTGGTTAAATGTTATACCATGATCAAATTGTAGTCAGTGTTCCAAATAAGAGCAATATCCGCGTTATGCCCCTGACTGCAATTTGGTATTTAATTCAAGAACCTTTAAAGGAGTAAAATGCAGTTTGATTGGTTATGTCATGATGATTAATGCACATGATAGAAGAAACATGATTTATCTGTATGTTATCTTGGTAGCTATCTCAACTAGCCTAATAATAGTATAGCCATTCCTATATACTCTTGGAATTTCTCATGTATGGTAATTTTCTTATCTAGATACCATATTGTCTGTTGATGGATGGTCTTTCAAAGGCCGGAATGTTAGAGGAAGCAAGATCGATCTTTGATCATATGAAGGGGAGAGGTGTTAAATCTGGTATGTCTTTCTTTTTTCTTTTTTGTAACTGTTAGCATGTTAGCTTTAGCATGGCATCTTGTCCATCTGTTGCAGAAATCATTGCCATTGAAGTGGGGTCGGGGAGTATACTCGAAATGATCTGTTTTGCCCTCTTGAGATATTAGATATTTGGGGGATTTCCTTTTTATAAGTTCATTTTTGTTGTATATCTTTTCACAGAAATTGATACTTATTTCATGTTTTTAGATGGTTATGCCCACAGTATCATCATATCTGCTTTATGTCGGAATGAGCTTTTTGAGGAGGCGAAACAGATGGCTCGGGACTATGAAGCAAATCATGAAAAGTGTGACTTGGTGATGTTCAACTCAATGCTTTGTGCCTATTGTAGAGCAGGAGATATGGAAAGTGTTATGCGAACGATGAAGAAAATGGATGATTTAGCCACTAGTCCTGATTATAATACTTTCCATATCTTGATCAAATATTTCGTCAAGGAGAAATTGCACTCGCTTGCGTATCGGACCATGCTTGATATGCACAGTAAAGGCCACCGTCCCGAAGAGGTAAATATCTTCTCATCAGCCTTGTACCCTCATCTTTCTACTCCATTTCTCTGTTTTAAAATCCTAAATTTTGTAGAGCTTCTGTTCATCGAGTTTGTTGATTCGATATTCATAGAAAATGGCGATGTTGATTTGATTTTCTACGTTGACACAGTCCGATAATCTCAGGATTCTAACTTTCAATCTCTCAAGTTCTGCAGGAACTCTGTTCAATCTTAATCGATCATCTCGGTAGAAATAGAGCTTATTCAGAAGCAATCTCAGTCTATAATATGTTACGATACAGCAAAAGGAACATCTGCAAAGCCCTCCATGAGAAAATTCTGCACATTCTAATACAAGGGAAGCTTCTTAAAGATGCATATATCGTGGTGAAGGTACGAAATCCTCTCTTGAGATACATTTTCCCTTTTATTCCATATGAGAATGGTCTAATTTGGTCGTTGTTTTCAGGATAATGCAAAGCTGATCTCACAGCCCGCCATTAGAAAATTCGGCAAGGCGTTCATACGTACGGGTAATATCAACCAAATAAACGATGTTCTTAAGGTCATACACGGTTCTGGCCACAAGATTGATCAGGTAATGCGTCAAACACGATAGATTTGCTTCATAGACGCAATGCGGTGTTATCTTTTATATTTTTGGAATTATTGTTTTTCGGTTGTGCTTAGATTTGATTTCACATATGGAAGTTTTTGTAGAAAATATGAGACCACAAATAGTTTTAGAGAACTTCTATCAACGTGATCTCTCATATTGAATTTGAAATAGGTTTAAACATATAAAAAATTCTTCATCCTCGAATTTTAAAGTTTTAGTTGACGACGCATCTCATGGATCATAACATCGTCTTATCGTTCTTGTTTTAGTTAACGACGCATCTCATGGATCGTAACATCGTTTTATCGTTCTTGTTTTTAGTTGACGACGCATCTCATGGATCATAACATCGTTTTATCGTTCTTGTTTTTAGTTGACGACGCATCTCTTGGATCATAACACCGTTTTATCGTTCTTGTGTTGCCATTATCTTTTGCTCATCACACTTGATGCTCTAGTATCGTTCTTTATATCTTCGATTTCAGGCACAATTCGAGATGGCTATTTTTCGTTATATCTCGCAACCGGAAAAGAAAGAACTGCTTCTTCAGCTTCTACAATGGATGCCTGGACAAGGATACGCTGTGGACTCCTCAACCCGAAACCTCGTTTTAAAGCATTCGCATTTGTTTGGACGACAACTCATCGCCGAGATCTTGTCGAAACATCATATGACTTCAAAAGCATTGAGATCTCATTCGGAAAATAAGTTGAGAGGTAAGAGATGATGATGATGATAAGATGACTATTTTTGGCCTTACCTTTTCTACAATCTAATCTCTTGTTTTTGTAGTTTACATGACATGGAATCGAACTCAATGTAGAATATAGTTTTCCTGAAATTTCAGTTTTTTCTTCATGAAATATGAAGATTAATATTTATAAAAGAACTTCAGATTTTCACAAAAAGAAATATTTAGGAAGATTAAATTTGTAAATTATGGCTGTACATTACAGTTAAAAGTGGAACAACATAAGGTTATGATTTCTATAAAGCCAATTAAAGAGTTTTACATGGATTGAAATACTATATTGTGAAAATTTATTTAGATGGTAAAATATCAAAGATAAGAGTCTTCTTGTTTCGTGCATACTTTGGAAAAGTCTAATGAATAATGAAAAAAATAGGAGAAGACATATGTGTCCTATTTTTTTTAGTGAAAATACATACGGTTTGATATTATTTCGAAACGAAATCTATTTTTAAGTTGAGAGGAAGGAGTTAAAAGGGATTTTGAAGTTGAAAGTAATTTTCAGCGATTTTCAGTGATATCCTGTGATTTCCAATGATTTAGCGCATGGATCGCAAGGCTCGTATGGTTAAGAAGTGTCAGTTTGAGTCGCATGGGTCACACGGATAATTTGGGATTATCAACATTATAAAAATAAATTGAAATTGAATTTTTGTAGAAAATGATAGGATATAGAAAATGGTAGAATTGAAACTAATAACATATCAAGAGTATTTTTGAAGTTGGTTCTAATAGATTTTCAATAAAAGAAATGTTTAGGAAGATTAAATTTGTAAATTATGGGTGTATGTACCGATACACATTACAGTTAAAAGTGGAACAACCGAAGGTTATGATTTCTATAAAGCCAATTAGAGAGTTTTACATGGATTGAAATACTATATTGTGAAAGATTTATTCAGACTCTTACTGTAATTTATTTTTATTACTATAATTAATAATATAATATTAATAAGTTATTATTTTTTTATTTTTTTTATGTTTTAATTATTTATAAATATAAATATAAAAATAGAAGTATCAACAAATTCAGTAAGATTTTACCATACCCATTACTTAGTATTAATAAAATTTAGGGATAAATTCCACTAAAGTTTTGATTTATTTATTTTTCTCTCATATTTCACATTTATCTTATTCTTTTTCATGTTAAGATTCTTTTTCATGTTTTGGTTCTAATTCCTTTTTCATTTCATGTTTAACAATTCTATCTAAAATCACATCTATTTAAATTTCTGTTCAATCTTTTAATTTTATTTCGAAACCCTAAAACCCACCAATATAACCCGATTTTCGACCTAATTTTGACACGACCCAAACAGGAATTAATTTTGACCTAGATCGACTCAATTTTGACTCGATTTATACTCAATTTTGACCAGAATTTGGGTCCAATTTTGACCTGATTTAGCCTCAATTTTAACTAGAATTTGAATCCAATTTTTATTTTCACCCGATAAAAAACCCGAATCGATATGAAAACTTCAGCAGAACTAAACCATAATATAAACAAAACCGATTCTTGTCCATTTCTTTTATTTTGACCCGAATCTGATCCAATTTTGACTCGGATTGGGTTCAATTTTAAGACAATTCGGTACAATTTTGAGGGATTCGAGTTTTAATATAGTGAAAATCAAAATCAAATCAAAATTACACTGAATTCGAGTCAAAATTGCATCCAATTTTGATCAGATTTAGATTTACACTTGATTAAAACTTGAATCACTCAAAATTACATCGAAATTGGGTCAAAATTGCACCCATTTCGAGTCAAATTAGACCAATTTCGTGTCAAAATCAAACAAAGAGTGATAAAAACAGTTTTGGTTTAAATTTCGATTTAATTTTGTTGAAATTTCATATTGGATTGGGCTATAATTGGATGAAAATCAAAATTGGACCTAAATATTGCCAAAATTGAGTCTAAACCGAATCAAAATTAGACCAAAATTATCGTCAAAATTAGACATAAATCAAATTAAAATTGGGTCTAAATCGGATCAAGATTTAACCTAAATCGGGTCAAAGTTGGAAGATTCAATGGAATTTAAATAGAGATGTTTACACGCAAAATTGCAAAAGATGAGGGAAAATAGAATTAGGACGAAACATGGATAACAAGATTAATACGAAATATAAAGAGAAAATAAAACAAGCAAACTTAAGGAAATCAAATCTATGTTATAATTTATAAAAAAAGATAACTAAAAAAGAGAAGAATTGAAACTAATAACATATCAAGAGTATTTTTGAAGTTGGTTCTAATAGATTTTCACGAAAAGAAATATTTAGGAAGATTAAATTTGTAAGTTATGGTTGTATGTACCGATACAAATTACAGTTAAATGTGGAACAACCGAAGGTTATGATTTCTATAAAGCCAATTAGATAGTTTTACATGGATCGAATTACTATATTGTGAAAGATTTATTCAGAATCTTACTGTAATTTACTTTTATTACTATAATTAATGATATAATATTAATAACTAAGGTTATTATTTTTATTTTTGTGTGTGTTTTATTTATTTATAATATAAATATAAATATCAAAGTATCAACAAATTAATACGAATCAGTGAGAGAACTGACCGTATTTTATTGATACCAAAGAATGAAAAACAGATTGTGATGCTTTTGATTTCCGAGCTCTTCCCTTTTTACATAATTCAAATGATAATCCAATGTTCTGAAATACCCTCCATATCTTTCTATTTATACCCAGTTATAGGTGGAACAACTCCCCCTACACAAGGTTAACAGACGCAGAAACTACTAACAACACAGACTCTATAACAAAGTAAAAACAACATACCATTTCTGTCTCTGAAAAACCACACGTAGTCCTCTGTCTCTTCTTCTCGAATTACTATGCCGTTCCCAGTTCCTGTGCTTCCCCTCTTGCAGATGCTACAACTGTTTGGTTCGATTCCTCTTCATCCGCTTTCCGACGACGGTTCTTCTTTCTAACATATACCACCATCGGGTTATCAATACCCCCTTTAACTCGAAGCTTGTCCTCAAGCTTAAAAGTAGGAAAGTCTCGAACAAAATCGTTCGCTAACACCCAACTAGCTTCATGTTCGGGTTAATTTTTCCAACAAATTAATACTTCCAAATAACCATCAGCAGTGTACCTGTCATCGCACACAGACTCCGACTCCAAAACGAAAACAAGATCACTTGATATGTTGTCGGATAAAGGCTGTACCTCCACCGATGTCCCTACCACTTTCTTTAGTTGTGATATGTGAAAGACTGGATGAATTTTGCAACTAATAGGAAGTTCCAGTTGATAGGTTACCTCTCTAACCCGAGCATGAATGAGAAATGGTCCGTAAAAACGTGCTACGAGCTTTTGAAACGGTCGATGAGCGAGACTCTACTGTCGATACGATCTCATTTTAAGGAAAACCATGTCCCCAACCTCAAAAGACAACTCACGCTTGGATGAATCAGCAATAGATTTCATACGATGCTGAGCTTGCTGCAAGTGTTGCTTAATCTGCGCCAACATCAAGTCTAGTTCCATGAGAGATTGCTCCAGAGTAAAATTCATCGTAGATCCGTGCTCAAATGGAATCAGCTTTGGAGGATCTCGTCCATAAAAAACTCGAAAATGAGTTGTTTGTAATGATGTGTAATATGTGGTATTAAACCAATATTCAGCCCATGGCAAAAAAATTTCCAATTTCCGAGGATGAGAACCTGCAAAACACCGCAAGTAAGTTTCGAGACATCGATTAACGACCTCAGTTTGGCCATCAGACTGAGGGTGAAACGCTGTGCTAAATCGCAACTTCGTCCCTGACAAACGAAACAACTCATTCCGAGACTTGCTCTGAAAAATCTTATCCCTATCAGAGACAATCTATTTGGGAAATCCGTGAAGTCGAACGATTTCTTTGACAAATAACTTCGCTACTTCCTCCGCCATGAAAGGATGCCTTAATCGAAAAAATGGATGTACTTGCTGAGTCAATCGACGGCAACCAATATGACATTAAACCCCGACGATTTTGGAAGACCCTCAATGAAGTCCATCGAAATATCTTCCCAAATATTTGGAGGAATTGACAGAGGTTGTAGCAGCCTCGCGGGTGACAATGTTGAATATTTCTGCACTTGGCAGACTGGGCATTGCGCCACATATTGTTAAATTTGGCGTCGCATACCTTTCCAGAAAAACATCTCTTGAATGTGCTTCATCGTTTTCAGCACTCCCGAATGACCCCTAATCAAATTGTCATGATATTCTGATAAAATCATCGGAATAAACTTCGAACCTTCTGGTATCACAATACGGCGTTTGTACAACAGGAAGGGATCGTTAATTATAAACCCCTCGTGAGTCACATGCTGTTCTACTAACTCCTCCCAAATTTTCCCGTAGACTAGATGAAGTCGAATGTCCTCTTGTAAATCCTGTAAGTCCAAATTACTCGGAACTGATAACTCACAAAGTTTCCACGAAAGAACATCTGCTACCTTGTTGTCTCGATATGGTTTGTAGGTGATATCGAAGGTAAATCCCAACAGCTTCATCAACCACTTCTGATATTCAACGTTAACCTCCTTCTGCACCAGCAAAAACTTCAAACTGCGCTGGTCGGTACATACGTTGAACCTACGAGCCAAAAGATAATGCCGACGTTTCTGTATAGCCAACACAATTGCCATTAGCTCTTGCTCATACACATGTTTAAGCTTCTCTCGATCCGATAATCCACAGCTGAAATAAGCAATAGGACGTCTCTTTTGCATTAGCATCGCCCCTAATCCTTATCCTGAAGCATCTGTTTCCACGATGAAAACATCCTGGAAATCTGGTAAAATTAATACGGGAGCTAAAATCATTGCCTCCTTTAATGCTCGAAATGCTTTCTCAGTGTCATCGAACCAACAAAATGCATCTTTTTTCAACAAATCTATCAAAGGCTTAGCAATAACCCCATAGTTCCTCACAAACCTGCGATATTATCAAGTTAACCCCAAAAATCCTCTGAGCTCTCTCAGAGTTTTGGGAGAAGACCACGTCCTTATAGCCTCAGTCTTCGAAAGATCCGTTGCTACTCTATCCTTAGAGATGAGATGGCCCAATTATTCAACTGTGGTCGAGCAAAAACTACATTTTTTCTGTTGGCGAAAAGCTGATGTTTCTGCAACGTCTTTAACATTTGATGTAAATGTTGTCGATCTTCTTGTAAACTCTTACTATATATGAGGATGTCATAAAAAAACACCAGCACGAAATCCCTGAGAAATGGACGAAGTATGTCATTCATTAGAGCCTGAAAAGTTTCAGGAGCGTTAGTTAATCCAAATGGCATAACTAAGATCTCTTAATGGCCATCGTGAGTTCGAAATGCAGTTTTCGAAACATCATTCTTGTTCATCAAAATTTGATGATAACCAGCTCTCAAATCCAGTTTAGAAAACCATTGCGCACCATGTAATTCATCGATCATAGGGAAGGAAAACTTATCTGCAACCGTTACTTGATTCAAAGCTCTATAGTCGACACAAAAACGCCAACTGTCGTCTTTCTTCTTAACCAGTAAAACGGGGCTGGAAAATGGACTGTGGCTTGACTGGATTATACCTGCAGCCAACATCTCCCTAACTAGCTTCTTGATTTCCTCCTTATGAGCATGAGGATATCGGTAAGGTCGAACGCTAATCGGTCTAACTCCTTCCTTCAAAGTAATATGGTGTTCATGTCTTATTTGAGGTGGTAACCCAGCCGGCTCCACAAATACATCTTCGAATTTATTCAGTAATGAATCAACTCCTAAAGGAAGGTTGTCAAGAGTGTTTCAGGTAGATTGTAGACTGAGTAACTCAACCCAAAACCCTTGCTCCTCCTTGTCAAATGATTTGATTAAATTCTTAAAGGTAACCAAGGTGTTTTGAAGAGTTGGATCACCCTGTAATATAACCTCAACTCCATCGAGATGGTATGACATCTCTAGCTTACTAAAATCCATCTGAATCATTCCCAAAGATTGGAGCCTTTGTACTCCAAGAATGAGGTCGGCACTACCCAATGATAAGGGTAAACAATCACACACTATGTTCGTTCCTTGCACATTCACTGTCACTTCCTTACAGATTCCCATAGATTTTACCGTCATTCCCGTTCCCAAAGATACGCCATACTCTCGGGTACTTTCTGGTGTCATTCCCAGCTTCTTAACCACACTTTCCGCAATAAAATTGTGAATTGCATCACTGTCTATCATAACCGCTATCGCTTGAATGCCCAGCTGTCCCCGTAACTTCAATGTAGAAGGAGTAGATATGCCCACTGCCGAATTGAGAGACAGTATTCCGACAAACTCTCTTCCGTCTCTTCAATAACATCCTCCTCCTCATTTACCAAAATAACTTGTAACTCTTGTTGTTTGCACTTATGTTCACAGTAATATCGTTCACCACAACGAAAACAGTCCTTTTTGCGTCTATCATCGGCCTTCGATTCTTACAATCGCCGGAAAGTAGGCCTACGAGTTACCCCTCTTCCCTCCTGATTTGAATCCCAAATCATGGGATTGTGAACATTCGGCTTCATCACGGCGCTACTCATCATCGATTGCCCCGAGATCTTCGGTCGATTGGAAATTTGAGTTCCCAGTCCTCTCGTGACCGAAAATGGACTGCGCTTCACAGAATTAACTGGCTTCGAAATCATCGATTCCGTCTCGCAATCATCTAATTGCAAAGTCATGTTAATAATTTCATCTAGCCCTTGCGGATTCAAAATTCGTAACACTTTCTTAATCTGTGATTTCAATCCCGTCTTGAACGCGCTAATGAGAACATTGTCCGATAAACGGGGAATCTGATAGACTAAATCTTCAAATTCTTGCAGATACTCATACACTGAAGCTGCGTAAGAACAAATAAGCAATCACTCGTTGACCCGATCTTAAATCCACCAAAACGATTGAAGATGCAGAGTTTGAAATCATCCCATTCGGCAAACGTTCTACGAGTTTTCTTCTAATTGTACCAACGTAATCCCAGCTCCTTCTAAATTCATGGTAGCTAATAACAACTTATCCTCCGAATAATTTCCTACTTCGAAATATCGTTCAGCTCGTGAAATCCATTCTAGTACTTTAGATCTATCAAAAATCGATATCTCTATCTTTTTACAGTACGATTTTGTGTTATGTAAATGCTTGAAATCTGTGTGTGGTTCTCCTCCCATCGGTGCAAAGGAAGGAGGAATGTTTACCTCTCGATTCTGATGAAGATCGACCGAAATCGAAATGCTCTCTCGATCTGGTAATTTTCCGATTACCTTCACTAGCTCCAACACCGATTTCTACAGGTCGTCCATCTTGTTCTTCAAAATCGACATCTCCTGGCTCTACGTTTCGTTGTAAGCTTGCTGCTCCGATAGTCTCTCGTTGATCGAATCAACCGCATTTTCTCAACTGTGTTGAGCTCCTCGTCATCCCTGTGTGATCGAAGGCTCTGATACCAAATTGATACGAATGAGTGAGAGAACTGACCGTATTTTATTGATACCAAAGAATGAAAAACAGATTGTGATGCTTTTAATTTCCGAGTGAACCACTCAACACTCTTCCCCCTTTACAGAATTCAAATGATAATCCAATGTTCTGAAATACCCCCCAAATCCTTCCATTTATACCTAGTTACAGGTAGAACAACTCCCCCTGCACAAGGTTAACAGACACAGAAAACTACTAACAACACATACTCTATAACAAAGTAAAAACAACGTATCATTTCTGCCTCTGAAAAACCACACGTAGTCCTCTATCTCTTCCTCTCGAATTACTCTGCCATTCCCAGCTCCGGTGCTTCGCCTCTTGCAGATGCTACAACTGTCTGGTTCAATTCCTCTTCATCCGCTTCCCAACGACGGTTCTTCTTTCTAACATATACCACCATCAGCTTATCACAAATTCAGTAAGATTTTACCATAGCCATGTCTTAGTATTAGTAAAATTTAATTTGGACGTTGTCCTATAAATTAGTTTTTAAAATGAATTTTCTTATTAATAGTATATGTAACAGTATTTTGAATTATTCGAATATCTGAAATATTTAAACCACATGAAATAAATCTCGGGTTATAATTTATAAAAATAATTTTAAAAAGAAGAAGAAAAGAAATAGATTGCAGCTGAATTCAGATTCATGCCCGACCTATTACAGCTCGACATAAAAATTAAAAAAAAAACACAAAAATGAAATGAATCCTTTGTAATTTACATTAGAATTGAAAGAGCTAAAAGTTACTTCCTAGGGATCATCTTGTAGTAGTAGTAGTAGTTTTGATTCACCAAGGTAACACTCTTCCCTCAGCTCTTATCTCAGACTCATTCTCTTCAACAATATCATAATTACCCATCTCAATGTCCATTTCTTCATCCACACATTCATCATATACAATATTTCTCTTATTCTTTGCTGCTCTTTTGTATGACAATGCTGGACTCCCATCGTCCTCCGCCACGTTCGGGCTCACGTTCTCATCTCTTCTTCGCTTCCCTGAATCAGGACTCTCGTTTATTGTACCGTTCATTCGATTATACTCCTTAACGGTTGATTCTATGGTTTCCAACAATCGATCGCCGTATTTGCTCACCTTGGCCCTGAAAAACAGTTCCAAAACAACATTAAACATTTTTTTTTTCTCTCCATGCTTCAAGATAGAACAGTTTGAAGCTAAAACTTACTTCCCAAGGCCATTGATCTCGAGGAGTTCTTCTTTTGTTCTCGGTACTCGTC
Source organism: Gynandropsis gynandra (assembly GCA_036759665.1). Lineage (NCBI taxonomy): Eukaryota > Viridiplantae > Streptophyta > Magnoliopsida > Brassicales > Cleomaceae > Gynandropsis > Gynandropsis gynandra. The sequence goes on from CM071864.1 coordinate 4,478,857, forward strand.
TACTAATCTGCTGAAGCGTAGCGTTGCTAAAACCAAAACGAAGAAATTTATAGATTTAACAATCGTGGTCGGACTTAACGTGACCCAGCAAAGAACGGCCATGGGAAATAGTCTAAAATTACCCGAAAATATGGTATGCCATGACGCCCTCGGGGGCTTCTTTAACGAGAACTGTACGAAGCTTACGCAAAGCTGAGTACAAGTTTGCAGAGAGATTCTAGGACAAAAATAAGATCAATGAATAAACCTCATAAATTCAAAGTCTCAGGCAAATAGATCTTGGAATGAAAAACTGAGGTACAAAGAGATATATACCAAATCTTCTTTTGATTTAGGTTGTGACGGGATATCGGTCATTGGAAGAGTATTTTGCTTTCCTGATGTTAGTGAACCTTTTCCTGGAGTTGCTCCGGATTTGTTAACCTTTGCGGCCGAAGGGAATCTGTAATAGATGTGAATCTCTGCTCAGTTATTCTTACCAAAACCATTACGGTATAACCAAGAGCACAAACTATCTGACGATAATCGCAAGAATGTATAAACGCTTTATAGAGCATTGACGATAATGACGATTTACTGAAACATAGAGATTTATGTCCAGACTCTTTCCCTTTGTTTCCTGAGCAGTATTAGTATTACCGAAACCCCCAAAAAAAAATTCTGATGTGAGAATTGTTGGACCATTATTCGGAGGTTCGAATCCTCGCGTCCCAGAATATAGTCATTACAGAATCAATCTTGTAAAACTCGGTCACGTTTTCATATTCCAATTTTCAGTTTACTAGTCCAAATTATGTGGCTAGTGACCGACATTTTCCTGAAGTAATGAATGAGAACAAAGAAAGAAGTATCAAACTTACCTCATCGTTATTATCCGTCCTCCTGAAAAGAGTGACTGAACCTTTGATTTATTCACCTAGATAGAAAAATACAGATGTATGGACGTCACACACGCAAACAACAGACATAAATATTCAGTGTTGCAGCTAGCTTAACATAACAATGAAATGAAGAAAAGGTCATCTGCTTCATACTCCATAAGCAATCATATCGAAACGAGAAGAATTATAACATAATAATCACCTTCAGCAAGGAAGATACAGATCCATACAGATCACTTTTCCTAACATCTTCGATTAGAATATCCTCTGTCACCAGATAATGCAAGATACGAGAAGCTTCACTTTTAGCTAATTGTTTTCCAGCTCCGTGCAGGCGCAAAGTTTCATGTCTATGTTTCTTGACCTAAATGCGGAAACGACGGTGATTTCAGGTAGTTGAACAGCACAAAAGACAGGGAGTGATTCCGAGTCTGTGTAAGAGAAACAGAAAATATACCATCTGACTTAAAGAACCCCTGAAGACTTCTAAAATATGAGCTGAAGAAAACCTTTCTCCTGTTATCTGCACCAATTCAGCCTGTGCAAGGTACAAAAAATTGCAGAAACATAATAATATCCAAAAAGTTTAGTCCATGGAGAAATTTTAGATGATTTCTATACCAATTGTCTTGCGATCATCGTGACATCTTTGTCAATTAAATTTTTGCCACTGCAACAATTATCACATGTTTTCTGGCAGTTTGCAGAATCAAATTTTTCCCCAAAGTGCACTAGCTGTAGGAAACGCCGGCAGTCCACCTCATTTTCGCAATAACTAACCTGAAGCGACAAAAATTTAGGGATAGATCTCTCGCAAAGCATGGCAAGAACTTCAAAAAAGAAATAAATAAAAGGTCTTCTATTAAATACCATGCGGAGAAGATTTTCTGTATTCGTTTCGAGTATCCTCCCTGAACTTGCTGCACGATTATACCCATTTGTCATGGAGCTTTGATCAATTCCTCCTTGGCTAATCATATGCTTAACTCGTATCTAGATTTAAAAATATTAAAGAAAATAGTGAATATCTTAAGAATAGATAAGTTGGGGGAAAACCTGAAACAAATGAATGATGCGTGGATATATACAACTTACATAGTCGCTGTAACTGTAATACAAAATACATGATGAACGTTGTCCGTCCCTACCAGCACGACCACATTCCTTGCGAGAAAACAAAATTAGAACGTGAGTTCTTCGAGAATAAGAAACCGAATTTCTACCTTTTATCAGGTTATAGCATACTGATGCGGAATCTATGAAGATTTCTCAATTTTTCAATCAATTACCTGATGATAACCTTCTATTGATTTTGGGAGAGAATGGTGAATAACAAAACGAACATCGGGCTTGTTGATTCCTAAAATACCAAAGTCAGCAAGCATCACCATTTAGTAAACCAAAGAGTCAGACAGGAAAAATCGATCATTACCCATTCCAAATGCCACTGTGGCACATATTATATTTATTTCATCCTTGCTCCATTGCTTCTGTACAAAGGCACGTTGGTTTGGATCCATGCTACCATGGTAGAATGCCGCTTTGTGACCAAACTCCTATAAATAATAAAACACAGCTATGTCTAAACATGATATATGCGGGTATACAAGCAATAAGCACCAACTGGGATGTGGAAGAGGGAAAAAAAACCTGCAGCTTTTCAGCGACTTTCTCGCAGTCCATTCTTGAAAGACAATAAATAATTCCACAATCATCGAAGTGATTTTCTTTAATAAACTTGTCAATATCTTCCAGACACTTTTTTGTCTTTGGAACAACGGAATACCTGCAAACTTCTTGATAAGCATTATTCTGGAATTCAGTATTGCTTTAGTTTTACTTGATCTCAGTTCTTACCATAGATTTGGGCGATTGAAACTCTGCCGAAACACTACACAGTTAACAAGGCCAAGAGCTTGTACAACATCTTCTTTTACGCTGGCTGTTGCAGTAGCTGTTAGAGCTAACACAGGAACATTAGGAAATTTCTGCTTCAAAATACCTAGACCCTGCATTTTCCAAGATTTTTTGGTGGAAAAGAACAGAAGGTTATGTTTCGTTGAAAACATAAGATCCGAGCAAGCAAGGTTATCTGCTGTCCACAAGCACGAAAACAGAACCTGGTAGTCTGGTCGAAAATCATGTCCCCACTGGCTCACACAATGAGCTTCATCAATAACAATCCGAGCAAGCAAACTACGGGAGTTTAAGCTTTCCAGATGCCTCAAAAGAGAATCGCTTCTGCAGTCAAGAAAGAGAGACTTCTCAAATATGTGTACCCAATAAATGTCTTTTAGAACTTAAAAATACTTTTCAACATTGCAAATGAGATTGCTTTCATTAGGGTGACAAAGAAAAAGGAATTACACCAAAAGTTAATTTTTTACTTTTCAACATTACAATATATGTCCTCCTGCCTGAATGAAGAAAAAACAAGTCAAATGTTTTGATGCCTACTATAAGGATAAACCTAGTTGGAATCGCAAAGAGGCACATAGATGGACAAGATTCTGCCATAAAATGGTTTATACATACACATGTTAATGAATTTTAATACATTTTCCTCGAAAATGAAGGATATCACATATGGCATCAACCACCCACATCTATGATAGCACCTAACCCAATACTATAACATGTAAGCATTTGCCCAAATCCTGCTATCATACATCCTAATATATGCTATTCTACACAAAATCCAAAACAATTCTAATAACAGGAAAAAAAATCAAGATATAAACTCACTTTGCCACCTTTTCTGGTGTAACATATAGTAACTTATACTTGGAGCGATCAGAGCCCAACTCCCTAAGGATCTCCAGTTGTTCCGCCCACTCCATGCTGGCACTTAGGTAAGCAGCTGATATATTGGTCTATAACCATGATTAAAAACCGGTGTCAGAGAGAAAAACATCTCTTCATTATAAATTATGATGAAATGGTAAGATACAAATAGAAACTATCTCACCTGCAATAGATTCATTATCTGATCTTGAATAAGCGAAACAAGTGGAGAAATGACCAATGTTATACCGGCACAGATCAATGCAGGGAGCTGCAGAGAGAAAAAAGAGAGATTATGAAACAGTTTGAGATCCTAAAAGCATTGCCAATCTTCAAACAGTGAAGAATATCCTCCATAAAGAGCATATACTAGTTCAGATTTCCATCCTATAACTCAAATTGAAACTGTGATCTCTTTTAGAGGGTTAATGCACATCTCAGCATAGAATGCTGAACCATATAACTCAACAGAAATTTTCGCTATGCATTAAGCCATATAACCCAAGTCAAAGTCAGAGGTAACTTGAGAATCGATGAAAAGAGAACGCAACAGTTAAGATATCTTTACCTGATACGTCAAACTTTTTCCCCCTCCAGTTGGCATCAAAACAAAAACATCACACCCACTCATTGTAGCGTTAATGATCTCTCTTTGGTTGGGCCGAAATGAGTGATTTCCAAATACTTTTTTATTATTGACCTGACAATAGCAGGCACACAGAGCTAAAGAAAGGTAAATGGATAAAAAGCTCATAAAAGTTAAGTAATCACCTCAAGCTTTTTCGTCCAAGGAAAATCACGGCTGCTCCACTTTTTGTCATTTGAACCCTCAATGTAAGTCACATCTATAATCTTAGGTACATATTGTTCCCTCTCTACAGGGCCAGATGAAAGACCATACCTATCAGCAGAAAAAGAATCTTTTGGCGTATTCCAGTTATCAAATGCATATCTACCCTGTTCATTAAAACGATCCTGGGCATCCCTTTGCACATGATCCACCTTAAAATCTATTTTTCTCGGTGTTTCATACTGAAAATTCCGAGTAGCTGAAGATGCTGAATACTGAGACTTCAGCCTTTCTTTATCCTGGATGTGAATCTCGAGCAGCTGAATTTGCTTTTTCAGCAGTAACCTAGCAATCAGCAACATAAACGATGAAACCCTAAGCAATTGATCCATAACTCAAAAGCATGCTCTAAGTGATAAGCAATTTAATGTCAGAATTCAATAAAGCAGATGTGATCTCTATCGTTTTTCTTAATCCTAATCCCTTTATGCTGTTGCCTTTCACAATAGAACTTGTTGCACAATACAACACAGCCTCCAAAAGGAACAAAATTATTATCCAAACATGATAGAAGTAATTAAAACAACAAAGAAAAAAGGGATATAAAATTGACTGGACATAAACCTCTCTTGACGAAGCTTTTCTGAATGATCGGGACTCAGGTCATCAGCGTTATCGAGCAGTTCATTTGATATTGCAAGTAACATGTCCTTCATCTGTTCTATGTGACTTGAAGCCTCTGGACACAGCCCTAGCTGCTCATTACATAAACCAGACAGAATGAAACACCAACGAAATTATGAAAAAACACAAGAGAAAAAATGACAGAACAGCTAACAATACCTTAAGTCCATGCGAACAGCTGGAACATAATTCAGGAGGCAAACTAGTCTCTTCTTCTATTCCGGAAAGACATCCATCCACAGATGGAGTGACTGGTGGAAACTTAGGTATTGATGGTTGAGGAGTACTTGTTGATTGGTAATGTTCCATGACAATTTGGTCCACATCAATAGTCTGCAGCCAAAAGTTAACACATGTACTCAACGGCATCTATTACCATAACGTTTTTTATGTATGAGCATCTATGCAATACTTTCATTCCAAACAGCAAAATAGTGCAGATTCCGAGAACTTCAATCTTGGCTGTGCGGAACTACAATGTGAAACATTTTTTTAACTGAGACATACATTTACCTACCACACAACTTGAAAAGCAAACTTAAATACTAACTAATACAGAAAAGAGAACTACTTTGCAACGGAATCATTACCTTGAGTATGTCATCATCATCATCATCATCAATCTCATTAGGAAAAGTTATGCTTGATTCCATCTGCTTGGCTGGGAATGTAGAACTCCTGGAGGACTTATTCATACCATTTAAATATGTGGAACTGGTTACTGAAGCTCTAACCTCATTGTTTCCCTGTGAAAGTTTTCCAGCCGTTATTTTATCATCATTTGACCGACTGAAACTGCTAAAACATTTTGCAGTTCCTCTCATTTGCATTTGACTATGGTTTTGATGACTGTGCACATCAAAAGTTCCATCAGCACGAGATGTATTTTTTGAAGATAATCTTCCTCTGCCAGCCGATGAACTAGTGATGACATCATCAATTGGAGTTATGCCAGGTCTCAGGTAGGTGTTATTCATTGAAAGATTTGAAAGAGAACGCCAAGCCTACCAATATAGGAGAATAACTCAAGTGAATTATTTGTACAATTAATAAGAAGGTGTGAAAAGAGAAGAAAACACGGAAAAACGATCCTCCCGTAAATAACCTCAAGATCAGAAATTCCCACTAGCCCAATTACCTTTTCAATTTGTGAGCGCTGCACATTTTGTATATTCACAAAATGAAAGGGAGTCGACCTAGACAGGAAAAAAAAAGGGTTTTGAATAGTCATTGTGAGTTACAGACATGAACATTCTGAAACACTATCATGCCCATCTAGCCTCTCCATATTATTTGCAATTGCTCATAGTCACCGAGAAAGAATAATACATAAGACAACTATTCAACTAGAAAGCTTTGTTTAGTTCAAATTTATTAAAATGCAGAATCAAAACAAGTGATCACACAAAGATTCATACTATGCAGGAAAGGTGATAATTGCCATGCAATGCAACACTATGCTTGAAATCTCTGATTATTACTGATTCTATAAAACCAAATAACAAATAATTCTGGACAAAAGTTGAACACTACCAAGTGGCAAATAGCATAACAAGAGGCTGATAGCTCCTGATAACAAAGAATATAAAAAAACAAATTGCGATACGAAAATTTACCTTTGTATCATTCTTCCAGGCTTTTGACTTTCTAGAGAGTAAAGGAAATTGGAGCTTAGTGATTTATTAGAGGATGATAAATTCCCAAGTGTCTGGGAGTACCCTAACCAATTTGTTTGAGGAAAATGGCTGCTAGGTTTTTGGGCTTCAGGGAGATGGCACTCACTGCATTTCAACGGTCAGAAATTACAACCATTAAGCAACTAATGAGGAAAACCGGCAATAAACCAAAAATGACAGGACAAAGATCATTCTTGCCTCATCTTCTTCTCATAGATCATCAGTTTAACATACTGAAGAGCTTCCACCAATCTTCTCTTCTTTTCAAACCCACAATTTACACACTTCATATAAAAAAAGAAAAATATTTGCATTATCGTTAATGGGTGGTGAATGACAATAAACAAAGAATGCAGTAATTATTCGTTAGCACAAACAATACAAACAACTTTCTAAATCTTACTCAGTTCTAGCTAATTTACACAGCCCGCTAAGCATAGGATGTAGTTCCGATTGTTAATATCGAGTACATGCTCCAAGAAGGCACTCCGAGATGGGACAAAATGCTTTCAAAATGATGCTAGAGCTGGAAACTTGGAAAATTGAAAAGCGAAGAACTATATTGTACATATCAAGGATTCTTAATTAGCAAAGATAAAGAAACCCAATAAGAAAATCAAGCTGAAATCATTCGAATTGATGTGTAGGTGACGAAAAGCGGAGAGAGAAAAAAACCCTAGAAATTATTGGGAAACCAGAAATCATAGAATTACATTACCTTGTGGGATTTTCACGAGCTTTGTTCCCGATGTCGAGTGAATCTGTTCCTCTAATCTTTGATTCTTCTTCCGATGAGAGAAAGCGCGCGATGGAGCAAAAGCTTTAAACCATTTGTACAGTTTCGTAATGGCGGGATAGTTTTTTCCCCCTCTTCTCCAAAATGCTTCCTCAATACACAAAGGGCAAAATGGTCAATTCACTCGGCGAAGTTATCAATGTTCGTAGAGTCCAATTCAGCTCTCTCTTTCTCTCTCTTCCTTATCTCCAAAAATCCCAAAATTTTCGGTCTCCAGATTCCCTCCGCCGCCATGTTCTCCTCTATGCCGCCGGCGATCTACTCATCCGCCGGAAAGTTCCATCGGCTTCAGAACCCTCTATAACTATCACTGTTCTCTAAAGTTTTGGCTTGGATTTGATCGTACACACTTACAGTACATCTCTTGCTTAAGACCCTTCAATGGCGTCAACGCCTCCGCACTGCTCGATCACTGCCACAAAACCGTACCAGAACCACCAGTATCCTCAAAACCATCGCCAGAGCCGCCAACAGCCCAAATACCACCGTCCATGGGTCCCGCAACGATTCTCTCCCTCAACGCGTGGGGGTGGAAGCGGAGGCGCGGGACCAACCCCGCCGTCCACCTCAGCTTCCGCCGCCTCCGCCCCCAGTTCGCTCTCACAGACTCCTGCCCTTTTCCCGACTTTATCTCCCCTTCAAGCCCCGAAAGCGGATCTGTCACCAGACTTCTCGGGTCGTCGATCTACACGGTTCGTCTCCAAGATGCACTTTGGGCGACCCAAAACCACCATGGCCACTCGACACAGCTCGGCCGCGGAAGACGCACTCCAGGACGCTATCCAATTCGCCGGAGATGATGAAGGGCTCCAGAAGCTGATCTCGAGCTTAGAATCCAAGCTCTGTGGCTCTGATGACTACACTTTTATACTCCGGGAGCTTGGGAACCGAGGTGAGTGTGAAAAAGCTGTTCGGTTTTATGAGTTCGCAGTTAAACGAGAGAGGAAGAAGAATGAACAAGGGAAGCTAGCAAGCGCCATGATAAGTACTCTTGGTAGATTAGGTAAAGTGGGCATTGCCAAAAGAATTTTCGAAACTGCTTTGACTGATGGATATGGCAACACGGTTTATGCGTTTTCAGCTCTAATTAGCGCTTATGGACGAAGTGGGTATCATGAGGATGCCATTAGAGTCTTTGATTCGATGAAAAACTATGGCTTGAGGCCAAATTTAGTTACTTACAATACTGTGATCGATGCGTGTGGAAAAGGTGGGATGGAATTTAAGCAAGTAGTGGAATTTTTCGATGAAATGCTGAAGAACGGGGTGCAACCGGATAGAATAACTTTTAATTCTTTGTTAGCTGTTTGTGGACGAAGCGGTCTGTGGGAGGCTGCGAGGAATCTGTTTGACGAAATGTCGAATAGAGGGGTAGAACAGGATATATTTACATATAATACTCTTTTGGATGCAATTTGCAAAGGTGGGCAAATGGATTTAGCTTTTGATATCATGGCACAGATGCCCAGGAAGAATATCATGCCTAACGTCGTAACTTATAGTACGATGATCGATGGCTATGCTAAAGCTGGTAGATTTGATGAAGCACTTAACTTGGTTGGTGAAATGAGGTTCCTTGGTATTGCATTGGATAGGGTTTCATACAATACATTGCTTTCAATTTATGCTAAACTTGGTAGATTTGAAGAGGCGTTGGATGTTCTTAAAGAAATGGAATCTGTTGGGATTAGGAAGGATGTTGTTACGTATAATGCTCTTTTGGGAGGATACGGGAAACAAGGGAAATTCGACGAGGTGAAAAATGCTTTCAAGGAGATGAAACGAGAGCGTATCTCGCCTAATTTACTGACTTATTCAACCTTGATTGATGTGTATTCAAAAGGGGGTTTTTACAAAGAGGCAATGGAGGTATTTAGGGAGTTTAAAAATGTAGGTTTAAAAGCTGATGTCGTGTTATACAGTGGCTTAATTGATGCTTTATGCAAGAACGGATTGGTCGAATCTGCTGTTTCGTTATTGGATGAGATGACAAAGGAAGGAATTCGACCAAATGTGGTTACGTACAACTCCATAATCGATGCTTTTGGTCGATCCGCAACCGCTGAATGTTTAGCGGATGGTGATACGAGTGGATCCAGTGGCTTAGAAGTTGAAAGTTCCTCGGCCCGACCTCTTTCTTCATCATCTTCCAATTTGTTAACTCTTGCAGTAAAAAAAGATTGCCCGCTAAATGAGTTGACTGAAAGAGAGGATAATCAGATTATAAAGATTTTTGGGCGGTTAGCTGCTGAGAGAAATCATCGGGTGAAGAAAGAATGTACCGAGAGTAAGCAGGAGCTTCTCTGTATACTGGAAGTTTTCCGTAAAATGCATGAGCTGAAAATAAAACCAAATGTTGTTACGTTCTCGGCCATCCTTAATGCTTGCAGGTTTGTCCCTCTTCGGATCTTCTTATGGATCTCAGCTAGTTATATGTATGCATCGTTGTTAGGGTCATCGTAAATTGATCTTCTCTCCGCGATTATGGATCTCAGCTAGTTATTTTGTTTTTGTTTTTGTTTTCGTTTCCCTTTCTTTCATTCTTTCTACCTAAATCATTTTTATTTGTCCTTCGCAGAGCTGTCAGATCGTTATATATATATATATATGCACCGTTGTTAGGGTCATCGTAGATTGATCTTCTCTCCGCGATTATGGATCTTATATATATATATATATATATATATGCACCGTTGTTAGGGTCATCGTAGATTGATCTTCTCTCCGCGATTATGGATCTCAGCTAGTTATATATATATATATATGCACCGTTGTTAGGGTCACCGTAGATTGATCTTCTCTCCGCGATCATACTTTTAACTGGGTAAAAATGACGAGATATATGTATATTTTTGGCTTACTCGTTGTTTTTCGGGTAAATTTTGGAGTAGTTACATGCTCTTTTAACTCTATGTGCTTTCGATTTGGCTCGATATGCAATTATGGCTGAATGATTGATGATTTTTACGGTACTTTTTAACGGATACAGTCGATGCAACTCGTTCGAAGACGCTTCAATGCTTCTAGAAGAACTTCGATTATTCGATAATCAAGTATACGGCGTTGCTCATGGACTCCTTATGGGCGACAGAAAAAATGTATGGCTCCAAGCTCAGACATTGTTTGATCAAGTAAAGGCAATGGATGCATCAACTGCATCTGCCTTTTATAATGCTCTTACTGATATGCTATGGCATTTTGGTCAGGTAAAAAAAGCTTTTTCGTCGGTTTTTCATTCTGTTTATCAACTTATTTTCTTACTCCTCGAATGTGTTAAAAGCAGTGTTCTAAAAATCACTCTAGGCGTCCGCCTAGGCGTTGGATGTTCCCTGGCCACCCGATTAATCTCTAGACGGTCTTTCAAAAAAAATGACGTCAAAACGACGTCGTTTTAGTAATTAAAGAAAAAAACTAACAATGACACCTATCCATGTGTTTGTCTTTTATCGACTTTGTCATCATCATTTCATTTGTCTTCTTCTATCTATTGCATCGTTTATTGTCTTCATCTGAGTCTTTTGTCCTCGTATTCGTATCTATTCTCGTCTTTGCCTTCATCCTCGTTTTCTTATCTTTTATCGTCTCTCGTACATTGTCATCGTCTTTATTTTTTGTCATCGACTTCATTTCTCATCTTCATATTTGTTTCAACTCCACCATTGGTTTCATCTCTCGCATTCACCCTCAACTTAGCCCTTGTCTTGGTCAAACATCGTCCTCACTCGATGCCCATTTTTTATATTTTGTTTGTTTTATAGTATTTGTCGTCGTATATCTCATATTGTGAAATTAATATTTATAAATATTTTTTATAAATACTAAACTTTATTTATTTATATGTGTTTTTATAAAATTATGTATTATAAATATTTGGAATTAGATATTTATATGATAATTATATTAAATAAAAATAAAATATATATATCCGCCTAGGCGCTCTAGGCGCTAGACGCTGGGTGTCCGCTGGCCTAGCGTCTAGCGCTTTCTTGAACCTATGTTAAAAGGTAAAACTTGTGAAGTAGCATAAAATTTTACGCTGTCGTTTTTATAGAAACAAGGGGCGCAACTCGTGGTACTCGAGGGAAGGCGTAGGCAAGTTTGGGAGAATGTTTGGTCTGATTCTTGCTTGGACTTACACTTGATGTCGTCTGGTGCGGCTCGTGCAATGGTACACGCATGGCTGTTAAACATACGCTCCATTGTTTACGAAGGTCACGAGTTACCAAAACTCTTGAGGTAAACTACACCGATCCCTCGGTCTTACTATCCCTTTACCCTAAAATCGCTATAAACTCGTCCTTAATTGTTCATTATTTCGTCCTACAATGGTGTAGCGAATCAAAACTCACTAAATATTAGAGGTAGGCACCTGCGGATACCCACGAGATAATCATTATATGAATTCACTCGTGCAGGATGGGTAATGATAATCGTTACCCGAATTGAAACCTGCAAAATGTGGTAACGGAAATTTGAATACCCTTAAAACCCGAATGCAATTATAATTCGCCGCGATTATCCCGACCTGCACGAAAAAAAAATCTTAAAAATAAAAAAAATGCATTCAAATTATACAATATTTAATTATCCACAACTACTCGTATACAATTTTAATTATCCACGAGTATGTGAGTTTGCACTCAATTCTTATAAATGCATGGTAAAAATGTTGTTTTGTATTATTTAGAATTAAAATTTAAAATAAGGGTATTATGGGAATTTCACATAAACTCTGTTTACCGTTAATGAAACTTGAACCGGAAAACGTTCTCATTTTAATACTTGAATTCGAATTTGAATCCGTAAATATTCAAATATTCGTATTGAATTATACACTAAAACCGTTGATTTGGTGCATACATTTTCAGCATATTGACGGGGTGGGGAAAACACAGCAAAGTAGTAGGAGACGGGACGTTGAGGCGTGCGGTGGAGGCGCTTTTGATGGGAATGGGTGCGCCGTTTCACGTGGCTAAATGCAATGTTGGGCGGTTCATATCGAGTGGCTCAGTCGTGGCAGCTTGGCTTAGAGAAACAAGGACACTCAAAGTCCTTGTCCTTCACGACGACAGAACTCATCCTCAATCCTCCTACTCTCTCCAACCTCTTCCATTCTAGGGTTTTTTACCATTTTGCCCTTTTCTATCTATTAAATGCGGTGTCTGAATTTTTTTTATTTTTGTAATAACTAGACAGAAGGAACAGAGTGAACGATACTAGTATCTATCCATGTTAAAATATGTTCTATTTAGAAAAAATTGTGTACAATTGTTTTTACTTAGGATTATGCGTAAAATTGAAATCCAGAAATTATATAATATTGCGTATAAAAATAGAAAAAGTCTTATAATTATATATATATATTATAATTACAAAAAATTATAATTATTATGATTATATAAATTTGTGAATGTTGAATATTTTTATAAATGGTCATATGGAATTTACGATTCTTTTATAAAGGATCATAACGAATTTACGATTTTTTAATTTGAATAATCATTTATTTTTTTATGTATAGTTAATATAACCATTCATTTCAATACACAATTTACATATACCAAAAAATGTTCAAGTTCTAGATAAAATATATGTCTTTTTTTCATTAGTTATATCATTCATATATATCATATATAAATATATTTATAATATGATATATATATCATATATTATACATATCATATATTATGTATATACACATCATATATCATGTTACATGTACATACATAGTTACTGTAAATGAAACTTGAAGCTGCAAACGTTCTCATTTTAATATTGCTTCGAGGGGAAAATGGATGAGGCACTCACTTTGGTTTATCAAATGGTAGAAATGGGATGTGAGCCCAATGACGTGACTTTTAACACTCTGGCCAAAGGATTTGCCATATCAGATAAAACTAAGATAGGTGACATTCAGGGCCGGCTCAACCAAAAAAACGTTGGAAAAGAGGTCATGTGCCATAAAATTAAAATAGACCTTTTTGTATTTTTTTTTAACATACAATTATTCTAAATATTAATTATTTTTTTGAAAATAGTAGGCCCTAAATTTATTGAGGCCCTGTTCGAATGCTCTTGTCGAACATGGTCTGAGCCACCCCTGGTGACATTGCTTTAGTCTTAGATTTCATCCGTAAGATGGCCGAAAAACATATCAAGATGAACATTGCAATATACATGTGATCTTTGATAGTCTTTGCAAACACGGACGTTTCAAAGATGCTCTTAATCTTTTTTTGTGAGATGGATACGAAAGGTGTTGGGCCAGATATTTTTACCTTCAACTCTGTTATAAACGCCTCTTGTAGCTTTGGTAGATGGAATGAGGCCTCTCAAATTTTGAATGAAATGATCAAAAAGAAAATTCTTTCTGATGTTGTCACTTTCATGCTTTAATCAATAATCGTGTCAAGGACGGTTGGCTTTTGGAGGCTAGGGAATTGTACGAGGAGACTATCAAAAGAGATATTGTTCCGGATGAAATCACATATAACACATTGATCTATGGATATTGCAAGGATAATAGGGTTGAGGATGGTATGAAACTCTTCCATAAGATAAGTCGAACGGGATGTGTTGCTCATACAATCACTTACACAACTCTCATCCACGGACTCCTCAAAACAAACGATATTTATGGTGCTCCAAAACGTTTCAAAGACGCTCTTAAGCTTTTTTGTGAGATGGTTAAGAAAGGTGTTGGGCTAGATATTTTTACCTTCAATTCTATTATAAACGCCTATTGTAGCTTTGGTAGATGGAATGAGGCCTCTCAAATGTTGAATAAAATGATCAAAAGGAAAATCCTTCATAATGTTGTCACTTACAGTGCTTTAATCAATAATTGTGTCAAGGAGGGTTGGCTTTTGGAGGCCGAAGAATTGTACGAGGAGATGATCAAAAGAGTTATTGTTCCGAATGAAATCATATATAACACATTGATCAACGAATATTGCAAAAATAATAGGGTTGAGGATGGTATGAAACTCTTCCATAAGATGAGTTGAATATGATTTGTTGCTGATACAATCACTTACACAACTCTCGTCCACGGACTCCTAAAACAAACGATATTTATGGTGCTCCAAAACGTTTCAAAGACGCTCCTAAGCTTTTTTCGTGAGATGGTCAAGAAAGGTGTTGGGCTAGATATTTTTACCTTCAATTCTATTATAAACGTCTATTATAGCTTTGGTAGATAGAATGAGGCCTCTCAAATGTTGAATGAAATTATCAAAAGGAAAATCCTTCCTGATGTTGTCATTTTCAGTGCTTTAATCAATAATGGTGTCAAGGAGGGTTGGCTTTTAGAGGCTGAGGAATTGTACGAGGAGATGATCAAAAGAGGTATTGTTTCGAATGAAATCACATATAGCACATTAATCAACGAATATTGCAAGGATAATAGGATTGAGGATTGTATGAAACTCTTCCATAAGATGAGTCGAATGTGTTGCTGATACAATCACTTACACAATTCTCATCTAAGGACTCCTCCAAACAAACAATATTTGTGGTGCTGCAAAACTTTGTCAAGATATAATTTCTCGTGGTGTGTCTCCAAGCATTACATACAACGTTTTGCTGCAGGGCTTTTGTAGAAATAAGGAACTTGAAAAAGCATTGAAATTATTCAAAGAGATGATGAAGAGTAAGATGAAAGTTGATATGGTTTCTTATAATACCATCATTCACGGCTTATGTAACGCCGGGAAAGTGGAAGATGCATGGGATTTGTTCTGTGGCCTCCCTTCCAAAGGAGTGAAGTTGAATGCTATAACATACACTATAATGATAGGTGGGTTTTGTTCGAAAGGTGCACTAAAGGAAGCAAAAGAGTTGCTCAAAAGAATGAAGGAGACAAAGAATTTCCCAAATGAATGTACATACAATATATTGATTGGAGGACACCTTAGACATAATGAAATAACCAGAGCTGCTGAAATCATCCGAGAAATGCAGATTGCTGGGTTTTCTGCAAATGATTCTAATGTTAAATTGGTTATTGAAATGTTATATAATGGTAGATTGGAGAAAAGCTTTTTGGATTTGATTTCTCCGTGACCATGGCGTCAAATCGATGGCCCGAATGGATACATTTTGTAACGCCCGATGCTGCTTAAAAAGAGAGGTGAATTAGGTATGTCTCACTTCCACTTACACTTCCTTGGTTAATCTCAATTTTGTGTTTGTTCCATGGTTTATGTATGTGGGCATTTGTATCAAAGGATTCGATCCTAGAAATTGATCCTTACCTTATCATATGATACTTTCATATTTTGCCATACAACTCTTATATAATGTACTTCTTTTTCGCTTGTAACTGAAATGGGCCTTATATTTGTCAATTCCCAATGGAGCTTTTACCATTAATAGATCCATTTGTAAGCCGACAGTTTGATGCATTTATATTTAAATACTTCAATCTAGAACTTAAACAAAAATAATTGTATTATGTTTGTTTGATTTTATATTAAAATTCGTACGATAGACTATTTTAAATGATTTGTAATATTTAATGGCACTTGAACATTTTGTTTTATAAAGATTTAAGTTTTAAAATTCCTATAATAGATTCTTTTTAATAATTTTATTATTTTATAGACTTTTTAAAAGATATACATCTATATATTTTATTTTTTATTTTATCTATAACTAATTTACCATTTGCATTTATTTCATTTGTTGATTTCTTTTTTCACTAATTCAACTATTTTTCTAATTTATATTTTTAAAATGAAATCATTTTAGATTTCTCTCTGAAACTTAAAGTATATCGATCACATGTTTGTTTTATTAAATTTTTCTTCATCGACACACTTTGTTCTGTTCATCTCTCTGCTCGTCGTTTCCCATCGTCATTGCCATATCTAATTGTTATGCCACGATGTTTAATTGGATATGTATTTTCATTTGATTTTGTTTTATGATTTTTTTTCATAACACTTCTTTTCTTTTTCATACATTTTTATTAGTTGTTTGTACGATGGAGAATGATTTTTTATTAAGAAATAAATAATTAAATAAAAAATATAAGAAAAATAAAAATATCTCATGAATATATTTTACAATAATTATACTTTGAAATCTATATATAATAATGTCATTCATGTTTCCTTAATCTAAATATTTTTCAATAAATCACATGAGACAATCGCGTATAAACGTAATTAATTATGAAAAATCAACATATCTAAAAAATGGAGGTCAATTTTTTCTTTTGACAAAAGCGATACAAATTCTATCATAATACAATTATGTAATGATATTTTAATAATTTACCATTGATTATGTTTGTAGACAATTGTCACATTAGATCAACTATACTATATAACAAAATAAACTATTATAATAAATCTCCACTCGAATATTGCCTTACCATACACATTGGAAGAACAAAAGATCATACATTTGCAAAATATTGCAATATTCAAAAGGAATAAAGTTCACCATAAATGATACATTATTCTATCTAAAGTCTCAAAGAAACTTATTGAATGTTAAAGGTTTTCACAATTGGAGGTACGACGATATCATGAAACTTTAAGAAGCAAACATTAGTTGCAACATCTTCAACTCACTCTGAAATCATTGCACTCCATGAAGCAACTAGATAATATGTGTGACTCAGGGCTATAACCCGATATATACAAAAAATATGTGGATTATCGGTTAACATCGATCTAACAATATTATATGAAGATAATACAACATGTGTCGCCCAAACAAAAGAAGGATACATAAAAAACGATAGGACGAAACATATCCATCCTAAATTTTTCTCATATACCTGAGATCTTGAGAAGAAGAAAAAACTTGATGTTCGTTACATCAGATCAAATGAAAATGTAGCTAATCTATTCACAAAAACGATCCACTTCAACATTGAGAAAACACATTCATAACATCGGGATGCATCACCTTCGAGGCTTATAAAGAAACAAATGGTTGACATATCGTGGAGAAGTTTTTTATGGCTGCACTCTTTTTTCTCGTCATGGTATTTTATCCTAATGAGTTTTTCCATGATAAAGTTTTTAACGAGGCAGTCGATACATTAAATGAGGAGTATTATAATTATAAAAAACTATAATTATATAAAATTGTGAATGTCTGATATTTTTATGAATGATCATATTGAATTTATGATTTTTTAAATCGAAAAATCATATTTATTTTCCTATAAATAGACAATCTAACCATTCATTTTAATACAACTCACAAACTCCAAAACTCTTTTCATTTTCTCATACTCTTTCCATTCTAGATAAAATTTCTATTTTCTTCATTAGTTATATCATTCATATATATCATATATAAAATATAATTATAATATGATATATGTATATATATGATATGTGATATATTATGCATATCATATATTATATATATACACATCATATATCATGCTACATATACATACATACTAAATATATGCTAATGTATAATTATATAACATATATCTATATATATTACGATTATAGTATTATTATTAATTTTTCAACAATATAATTTTTTAATATATTAGAATGGTATTTAGATTTTTATTTTATTTTTAAATAAAAATATATTAATTATGATTAATATTTATAAATTTATTTATAATTGTTATGTCACAAGTATGATTATTTAGCCAAAATATATTCTTTATTAATTTATAATTGTTAAGTAGATATCATTTCACGACGCTATATACAACCAATACGAGATATAGAGATCGCAATGACAATTGCCATTTGCTAATATAGAAATTGCTAATATAAAAACTTGTCTAGTATTGAATGCATAAATGTTAACATAAATTCAAATCTAAACCATTCAGATTACTTTTTTCAACGCACTCTCAATATATTTGAGATCCGTCTCAAATATGACCGACCATGTATGATTTCCTCGCCAATAATCTTCTGTTTTGACCATTTTGACGTTTTTGAATAATCTGAAAAAAATTAATAATTATTTGAACGTTTTGATTAATGAGAGTTATCACGTCATTTTGCTTCTATTCATACAACTTTGTAGATCCATCCTATAAAAATTAGTAGTTCAATAGAATTTGGAAATAATTGAAAATTTTGTACCAATTTTTTTTAAAAAAAAACCTATTTTCCCTAAATTTTACCACTTTAATCCTATTCTCCCGAACTTTAGAAATTCATCATACCTCCGAACTTTAAAATCCTATTCTCCCATCCGTTAACTTTCTCTTAATTTTTCTGTTAAATATTTTTAAAACAACCTATTTCTCCACAAACTATATGATTTCCAACATAAAAATTTAAAAAGAAATATGATTAAAATAGTAAAATTTAAGGAAATAGGTTGTTTTCCCTAAAAAAAATTGCAAAAAACCTAATTGAAAGCCGTATACTTGAATTTTACAAAATATTTATTCAAACACAAAGATGTCCTCATAAACCCCATTTGTTCTACTATTTTCACAGTGACTCCAAAACATATAAAATCCCAAAAGCAAATAAGATTATGCAAACACAAAGGAGCAAAAAGCAAAACTCAAAAGAAATACAGTTTAAAAGGCAAGCAAAGCCTTTATCTTTTTGTTCTTACATTACCATACTTTTAACTAACATGAACTTCTCCACTTGCATGTACCTCTTTTACCGTCTTATCGTATTCATCTTCTTCTTCGTCATCCTCTTTCTCTTCCTCCTCTTCCGCCTCGTCTTCATCATCCTCCTTTCCCTCGGCGTTTTCCTCTTTTCCCCAACCAAACGCCCCAATGGATCGTGAAACTGGAGGCGGGACTTTTGCCTCCTCCACGATCTTCGCGATTTCTTCAACGCTTTGGAGCGAAAATGTCGGGTTTTCTTTCTTGTAATAAGCAGCTTGAGCTGTCTCTGTCAATTCCCTTGGAAGGTTCTTCAAGAACCATGGGTGTTTTTTTATTTCAGCAATGGTAATCCTCTGCAGAATTTCATCAAAAAAGAGAAAAAAAATGAACATATATCATTTTCCCATCTCTTGATTCATTCGGTTCTCATTAATAATTTACATCTAATCGATACCTTTGATGGGTTTGCGACAAATATGCGAGAAAGAAGATGTTTGCACTCTTGGGTTACATGAACGTAATCCGGAATCTTGTATTGTACAGCCATTATTCTCTGTAACAAGACAGTAAATTGGTAATTAGATTTATCGAAATCGAAATAAAAGAGAAGAATACGAAAAACATACTTGAATCGTTTTTCTAAAGTTTTTCGGGTCCTCTTGATCTTCAAATGGGTATGCCCCAACCAACATGACATAAAGCGTTACACCGCAAGACCATACATCAGCCATCTGAAACAAAAATGAAGATTATATAAGTATGTAATAAAGTGCATAGATTCAGAAAACATTTGCATTAATCATGGTAGGTACTTGGATACATTGCATTTCTAATTTCTTTCACTCATCTCTAATCCAAAACTGTCGAGATTCATTATTAAGTGCGAAAGATTTAAGTTGTTTGTTTGATACTTTCAAAGTTAGAGTTTAGATCTAAATTTTAAATTTAGTTTAGTTTTTTCCATAAAAATTAGAGTTTGAATTAAGATTTTGTAAGAAAATTACCAAAATATACATTTTACATATAAATTATATTTATTAATCATTTTTATTAATTTCACTTAAAAAATATAATGATCATAATTATTATTATTATTTATAAGTTATATTTTAAAAAATATAAATTAATCATATATAATATTAATTATACAATTTAATAAAAAATTATCAATTTTGATATTTTAAGGGTATTTTAGTAATTTACATATTTTGAACTCGAAATTCGAGTAAGAACGCTGAACATTTCAGCATCCAAAAAATTGTAACTCAAAGTCTGAGTCGAGACTTTGAATTTGGATTTCAAAATAAAATTGACCAAACAAACATAAAATCTAACTTTGAGTCTAACTCCGACTCAAAATTCTACAAAAAAAAACATACCCATAATATGTCTCATCCCAACAAAGAAAAAAAAGAACATGTTTCTCAACCTCATAGCACTGAAAAAATCGAGAATAGGTTGAATCAAAAGCCTTCAAGTTCTAATCAGAGGCATCAAGAATGAGTATTTGAAGCTATTAGGAAAAAATGCAGAACAGATTCATCGAGGCTTAGATATCAAAAAGAGTACCTTGCCATCATATTCACGGCGAGAAAGGACTTCAGGAGCAATATAAGCCGGAGTTCCAACCGTTGATTTGGGCCTTGAGTGTAGCAGAGAGGACTTCCGAAAAAAATAAAAGAAGATCAATTTAAAGCGTTTTTAAGACAAGGGCACTCGTAGAAAGACAAAACAACAAAGGAACTGTTAAGACATGCAATAATAGTTCTTAAAGTGCTTGAAATATCTTCTGAACCTTAGAATAACCAAAATCACAGATTTTCAGATGTGGAGCGGGACTTCCATCCAAGAGGGTATTCTCTAACTTCAGATCTCTGTGACATATTTGCTGCAAAACGTAAAAGAATCGTGTGATCACAGGACGGATAAATGAAAATAATTCATGTTAATGGCGATTTAATAACCTATATATATATATATATATATATTTATACCATAGTATGGCAATAGCTGACTCCTGATATAAGCTGCTGGAAAAAGTACCTTGCCTGGGAAAAAAGAGAAGGATGTGAAAAATGACTGTAGTAAACTTGAATTTTACAATCCGAGCAGCTGCTACAAATGCAAGTTACATGTTTAATTAAGATGTTAGAATACTTGATAAACCGATTTTATATCACATATGTAAATATCTAAATGTCTTTCTCACTTTACTTTATTCTTAATGCATGTTAAGGCCCTACGAAATTAGAAACCGAACCTAAACGATTAAAGTCACCAAATTTTCAATTGCGAAGCTCACCTCATCTTCGCTGAATCTTCCAGCGCTACATATTCGCTCAAAAAGCTCACCACCAGCAGCATATTCCATGACAATGGCAAGATGTGTAGGTGTCAAAACCACCTGTAAAATCAAGAAAACCCTCAATAAGCAAGAAGATTTTGGATTTACGAACTTCAGCTAAGCCTTCTGTTCATATCTAAAACATAGGATAATCTTAGGACTATTAAACACATCTACCTCCTTAAACCGAATAATATTTGGATGTCGAAGCGATCTGTGGTTTATGATCTCTCTTGCTACATTCTCATCAATCTGCACACAAGATCAAAACATAATCAGAAACATTTGCCATCAGTTATATCAATTTCCTATCCATGACAGCTTGATTTTGAACAAGTAAAGCAACACTAAACCCAAAAAAAACAAAAGATTTCAGTTGCCCAGATAACTAAAACAACAAGATCACTTTCCTCTTTCATAAAACCAGACAACAATTTGCACTCAAATCGTAAGAACAACTATCCTATGACAGCAATAAACATGTAACATTCCTAACCCATGTTCACTAGTCTTGAAGTGTCTACCAAACACTTTCAATTACGCAGGGGAAGCAATTGTTTAGTTAAAATTCAAAGCTATAAATGAATATTTAGAACAAGATATACACATGCATATACAAGAGAGCAATTCAAGGACCCAGAAAAAAATAAAAAGCAAAATTTTTGGAGCAAAAAAAAATACTAATAAAACCTTTGGGCCACGCTCGATGTACTTCATGGCGACGAGCTCCTTAGTGTTTTTGATCCTCATCAGCCTAGCTACACCGAAATTCCCAGCACCTATGTCCTTCACCAGTTCGTACTTCTCCATGTTCTCACGGAAAATTCTAGAACCCTAACCTCAACAAAAGGACCAAAAATTTCCAAATTCTCCGGAAATTCAGCTTCAATTCGTACCCAACCGGCTCAAACCCACATCGATTTCACGCGAAATCCTAAGAAAAAAACGGGAAATCAGAATCCAACAATCAAAATCACATACACGATTCGGAGATTCCGCTATTCCCCAAAATAGAAGAACAGAGGAAGAGGATGGAGAATTAGAGGAAGGTGAGAGAAGAGATTGAGGAGATTTGAAGGCAAAGCAAAGAATCGTCTCTTTTAGGATTTTGGATTTTGAGATGAGAATTTGCTATTATGATGACGAGAAGGAAAAGAAGGAATCTCCCTCGCTCATCATCATCATCATGTTTCTTTTTTTCCTAATTTAATTAATTTAATTAATAGAGATTAAAAAAGTGGGACCCATACAAGTTTTCCATGCGATCATCCCTGCTGTACGGACAGAATATATTTGTCTCCTAACGCTCTACAATATTATTGTACATGCGTTTTTTGTTCACATTTATACTTTTTTTAATAAACATTTTATAAATTTATAATGTTAAATGGCATGTGTTTTCTCATTGATTATCAAACAAATGTAGATATACAAGACTTAAACATGGTTTAAATGATCTTTTGTTTTTCTGTCTTGATTGAATGTGATTTTAGGAAATGACTTGTATAACAATTCTCATGTAAAATACAAGCCGGCTCAATTAGAGAAGAGACTCTATGTAATAAAACTAAAATAAATCCTTTTGAAACGAAATATTCGATGATAAAAAATTTCCTTTACATGTAATAAATATTTACAACATTCATTTGAAAATAGCTATTCTATTTAAATGTTTTGAAACGAAATATTCGATCAAACTTTCCACATCTAAATCCTCTAGGAGACTCCTTTCAATTGCCATCAAAGCTAATTCATTCAATCTTTCTTGCGACATAGTGGTTCGCAAGTACGACTTCAATAATTTGAGTTTCGAAAAACTTCTTTCTGCAGAAGCAACAATAATTGGAATAGTCAATAAGATTCTATACGCAATTATTGCATTCTGAAAACAATTATACCGTTTCAATAATTATAATAAAGCAATTGTTCTTATCTTTTCATTTGGTAAAAATTCTCTAAGTAACTTTAACTCAACAAAAAGCTCATATCCATTGATATGTAATAAATCATCCTTTTAATAGAATTTTCAAGATTATTACAATGAAATTTAAGGTCTATATCATTAAATGATAGTAGCTTAGTTGAGTTTAACATAAAACCGAAGATAATATCATAGAACTTATATTGTTCAAACCTTTTATCCAAAGAAGCAATAGATTGATCAACTATACATATGAAATACTCAATTTTAAAGGTTTCTTCTAGAAACAATGTTATTTCATGACTATCAATCTCATCATAATGTTTTTTTCTACGTATCACACTTTTTGGATAAAATACAGGATCAATATCAATTTCAAGTGCAAATTTCTTCGCAGTAGTCACTACACTAGCAAATCCAGTTTCTCTATAATTTATAAAGTATGAAGTCAACCTTTGTATCTGAACCATAACAATATATCAAACCATAGCAATATATCTTGTGACTGTAACTGTATACTAACCAAATTCACCGCATGCAATATATCAAACCAAATATTCGTAGATAATAAAAATTCAAAACTACTTAATTCATTTATAGCTAATGAATTAGCTTCACTTTGTATTTTAGCATCGTTATCAGTATCCACTACTTGTAGTAAAGCTTCTCGTAATTCAGCTATTTGAATCTTATAGCTTTGATACTTTCAACGCGACTTTCCCATCTTGTCGTTGATAATGCTTTTAGAGTTAACCCTTTCACATTTTCTTTCAAAATATTTCATCTCTTTGTAGAATTAGCAAATAATGTATACAAACGTTGAACTACTCCAAAGAAATCTCTTGCTTTTACAGAAGTGTTTGCAATATCACATAAAATTAAATTCAGACTATGACAACCACATGGAGTATAAAATGCTCTAGGATTTATATCTATAAGTTTTCTTTATACACCTTGGTTTTTTCCTTTCATGTTAGATCCGTTATCATACTATTGACCTCTCACATTATCAATATCAAGATATAACGATTTTAACACATCTTGCAACACTTCAAATAGTCCTTAGCCAGTTATATCATCAACTTTCAAGAATTCAATAAAAAATTCTTCTAATTTAAAAGAATCTGAAGTAGAATCGATGCATCTTAGGATTAAGGACATTTGTTCTTGATGACTTGCATCTGGAGTACAGTCAAGTGTATCACAGAAAAATATTTTTGCTTCTTTTGCTTTTGTGATGATTTTAGATTTAATTTTTGAAGCAATCAAAAGTAGGGTTGGGCACGGGTCGGATACCCGAATTTTTAAGAGTACCCAAACCCGAACCCGAACCCGGACGGGTAGGTATATTCCTACCCGAACCCGAACCCGAGGGGTTCGAGTACCCGGGGCTCGGGTACCCGCCAAATGCACTGGGTACCCGAACCCGAATCTAGCAAAGATTAAATCCTAAAATCGATAACTATTCAGTCGATACCAGAGAGATTTTTGAAGCAAATCATATACCAAAAGATCAAATCCCTAAAATCTAGTCAAGAAATCTGCATTACATCGATGTAGCAAATGAACTAACATATACGAAAGCAAATTAAATCAAAAGGATCAAACATATAACGATATAAAAGAAATTGAATTGAGTTGGAAAAGAGAAGAGAAGGAGGGCGTCGAGAAGCGGCCGCACGAGCAGAGGCGAGAAGCGGCCGCACCAACCGCGTGAGATGGAGAAGCGGTCTCAGGGAGGGAGGGGAACACCAGCCGGAAGGAGGCGAGCACAAGAAGGAGGGAGGCAATCACCAAGGAACCAAGGAGATGGAAGGAGGCGAGCACCAAGGAGGCAAGAAGAAGGAGGCTACAGGTGGAGGAGAAAAAGAAAGAAGAGAAAAAAAAAACCCTAATGGCATTTTCGTAAATAACTTGATATATATGGCTATTTTAATATTTTTGAATGTATATGCCCGGGTACCCGCGGGTACCCGTCGTAGATATAAAAAAACCCGAACCCGAACCCGAACTCGCGGGTAATGAAATTTCATTACCCGAACCCGCGGATTCGAGTAATTTTTCGCGGATTCAGGACAGGTTTCGAGTCGGGACGGGTTCTTCGGGTAATTTGCCCACCCCTAATCAAAAGTATCAATTCATTTTGAATATTATGACTAAGATAATGTTGATGACTACTACTATCACTATGAATACGGTTAACATGTTCTTGCATCACTGGATCAAACTCTACTAACATCTCTATCCTAAAAAGTTCTCATTATTATTGTAATAAAATCTTTCATTTTTTCCATGAAATGCTAAGTTGTGCTTTGCAAGATATTTTACAACTACAATAATTCTAAACAAAACATTTTTCTACTAAGATATGGTACTTCAGGACCAAGTAATTCTTCATTTTCTTCACGTGGTCTAAAGACATCTTTATTAATGTCTAATGACCTTACTACTATAGGAGTGATCCAAGTTTTCATATTCGATATATGTTCTATACTTGTTTCATGTTCTCTTAACCTAGCACTAAGATGAGCCCAATCACAAAGACCTTCATTTACTAGGAAACCTCTTATAGGACCTTTTTTAAAAATCTTACAACAAAAACAAAAAAAATTTACCAAGCTCCTTTGAATATACTAACCATTCTCTATCACAAGTTTCCTCATTTGATAAAATTTTTGTGTAAAATGTTTTTGAAAATATTCTTGAATATTTATCTTTCGAACCTTTTTAAATAGATAAATCTCTTTAAGACCATTAATTGCTAACATGTCAATTGATTTTGAATCAAGTTTATCCCAATTTTTTGGATCATAAATATCAAATAAATTGTTGTCACCACCACTAGACCCAACATCATGTTGGAACAATCCTTTATTCTGTAACAATATAATATGATAAACAATAAAATAGAAACATAAACAAATCAATATAAATACTGACGTTCGATCGAGGCCTGCAAGCAGTGTCCTAAGACAGAATTTGTTTCCGCCCAGAGGATTCAACGATCACAGAATAGCCTTCTCTCAACTCTACATTGTATGTTTATTTTTTTATCAGAATATAGCAGAATGAGATGTTCGTTTCTTCAATGGCAAGTCTATATTTATAGAGCACTTAGGAGCCAAAATTCGGTTCATAAGGTTGTGACTGTTGATGGAATGGTTGTGTCTCTTCGGTTCAAACTCAAAGGTTGTGTCTCTTTGTCCAATAGTTACATCTGTTCAGTTCTAACTCAAAGGTTGTGACTGTTCATAATCCAAAAATATTTAAAAAATTAAACTCAAATTTAAAAAGTAAATTCGAATTTAATCAAAGACCCCAAGGCCCAATGCACTATCTTTGACATTTAATATATGTTAAATGTCCACAAGCCTTTTTACATGCCCATTCCAAAACCCCTCACCAAGCCTATGTCATGGCTAAGACGAGAAAACATTAATATATTGTACTAATTACTTTCCATTTTCCAATGTGGAACTATTTCTCTTCATATTCCCTTCTCATTTTCTATCACATCATTGTTATATTGTTCATTGTTAGTTTCATTAAAGCCTAAAATTCTCTGTAATTTCACACATCATTCTCATTATTTTCTTTAACAGCTTTATCAACAACAATTTTTTTGCATAAATCATTAGATTTTATATCCTTATTTTGTGCTTCTCTAGTGATAAATTTATCTAGAGCTCCTTTTTGAGATTGAATCAATTGTTCTATTCTTTCCTTTTTCTTTCGTTTTTTACAACCCGAGTCATATTTTTTAAGTATAGTTATCAACAATTAAAATTGCAAAAAAATATAACTTGAGATATGAAGATGAGGTCTATCTGGTGCTTGAAGAATCCTCTGGTCCGAAGATAAAACGGAGTAAAACTAAAAAATCCAAACAAAATCGTTGCAGTTTTACCTGATTTTACTTTGTCCAGAGCATCAAGAAGAGCTTTCTTTTGGAACACCTAGAATCAAACCAGATTACCTCAGGAACAGGAAGGTCCTAATGTACCGACCAAGTATACCCAAATTCCTCTATAACAACCAAATACAAATGCAGGTCCTAATGTTCTTGTCGGATTCATCGATGCTCCAGACACCGTTCTGATTAAATTTCATACACGTTACATTTTATTTAATTTTATACAAAATATGTTAATAATTGTATAAACTAATTGATTACCCTGCTAATATGACAAACAGAATTAGAAAGACATTTTCTTTCCTCTCCTCTCGTAACAATCAACCCATTCGTTTGGCGGAATCCATGGCGAAGTTCGCTTGAAAAATCACATCAAAGAAGCTTACCGTGTGAAGAACCTTTTCCAGAAACGAAAACGATGATGAAGAAAGTACAAACGGTAGCGATAACCCACGTAGGCATCTGGTTGGGCGGACTAAGCAAAATCAAAGAGGAGAAGGAACAAAATCAAAAAGAGCAAAATCAAAGAGAATGAGGAGGAACAAGATCGATAGGAACTTTTAGGTTTTTTTAGGGTTTCTAATTCTAAAATTCATGGGCCCTAAACTATTAAAATCAATATTAAATTTTTTAAAAATAATGGGCCTCAAAATTAATTGAGACCATGATCCATTGCCTTTATGGAACATGGGGAGAACCGACCCTCGTAAAATGAATACATTTCTTTTGGATTTAACTATACCAATTTTGTACACGATTCAATATAAAGAAAAAGACCCACAACACCTCCAACTTTTCCGTTATGCGCCAATTCTCTCTGAACTATCCAACACATCTATTCCTCCTTATCTTACAAAATTCATTCGATTCCTCTTTTAATTTTGTTAATTTCAGCCGATTTTCCCTCCGTTATATAAACTGTGTAATGGCGTTACAACCCGATTTCAACCGAGTTTGACCCGATTTTAACCCGGATTCGACTCAATTCGAATACTCGATTTTGATCTGCATTACAACAGATTCTGACCCAACTTTTGACTCGATTTCGGCCCGTTTCACCTAATTTCAATCCGATTTCACTCAAAATTTATTTGATTTTACCCAAATTAACTCTATCTCACCAAAATTTAAACCAATTTCACCCAATTTTAACCTCATTTCACCAAATTTTTACTCGATTTCACCGAATTTCAACACAATTTAACCTAATTTTATAACATTCAACACGATTTGCCTAATTTTAACTCAATTTCACCCAATTTAACAGAATTTCATCCGATTTAATCCAATTTTAACTATATTTCACCCAATTTTACAGAATTTCAACCCGATTTCACTCAATTTTAACCTCATTTCACCCAATTTTAACTCATTTTAATCTAATTTTAACTCGATTTCACCTAATTTTAGAAGTGAGCGTTTCGGGTTACCGGACCGACCAGGCCGACCCAACCCGAAAAATCCAATCCCTGAGATAAACGGGTTTTGTAGAAAACCCATATGAGTTCAATCTAAAATCCAAATGGGTTTGGGTCGGTCGTGGTTGGATTCGGGAGAACCTAAGGAACCCGAAAAAAACCCTAATCCTTATAACCTAATTTTTTATATGTTAAATTTGGAACTCGAATTACCCGTTTAAACCCGAATTACCCGTTTAAAACCTCAATTACCCATTTAAAACCCGAATTACCTGTTTAAACCCGAATTACCCGTATTTAAATAACCCAAAAAACCCGAAGAACCCGAGAATCCAAAATAACCCAAATGCAATTTGGATTTTTTGGGTTTAATGTTTCAAAACCCGAACAACACGAACCCAACCCGAAACTCAAGGAACCCGTCCCGAAAACCAAATGGATTTTTTTGGTTCAATTTTTTAAAATCCGAGGAACCCGAACTCGAACCGAACCCAAGGAACCCATCCTAAAACCCGGATTCCCCACCCCTACCTAATTTCAACCCGATTTCACCCAATTTCAACACGTTTTCACCCAATTTCAATCCGATTTCACCCAATTTTAACTCGATGTCACTCAATTTTAGAGAATCAAGTTTGTATTGGATTTAACTTTTGTTGAATCAAGTGTGTATTGGATTTAAATTTTGAATCAAAATATAAGTTTTTAGATAATTTCATCAAAATAAAGTTATTTATTCGATTTAATTAATTTCGAATCATGATTGAATACGATTTTTTTTAATTATATCAATTAAATCAAGTAAATCAATTAAACAGTCTGATTAACTCGATTGGATCTAATTTTGTTATAATTAATAAAATCATATTCAACTTTGACTCGAAATCAACTAAATTGAATGATTAACTTGATTTATTGTTGATATTCGGACCAAAATTAAGTAAAAATTTGGGTTGAAATCGAGTCAAAATTGAGGTCATAATTTAGGTCAAAATTGGATCGGTTTTTTGTTAAAATTGAGTCAAATTG
Organism: Gynandropsis gynandra; assembly: GCA_036759665.1. Classification (NCBI taxonomy): domain Eukaryota; kingdom Viridiplantae; phylum Streptophyta; class Magnoliopsida; order Brassicales; family Cleomaceae; genus Gynandropsis; species Gynandropsis gynandra. The sequence continues at coordinate 4,508,665 of CM071864.1, forward strand.
GGGTCAAGTTTGGGTAAAAAGTTATTTCAAGTAAAAATCGTAGCCAATTTAACTCGAAATCAATCAAAACAAGTAAATCAATTAAATTGAATAATTAACTTGATTTATTGTTAAAATTTAGGTTAAAATTAAGTAAGAATTCATATCAAAATTGAGTACAAATTCGAGTTAAAACGAGTTAAAATTGAGTCAAAATTAGGTCAAAATTGAGTCAAATTCGAGTCAAAATTAAAGTCAAAAGTGTAACAATTTCGGGCCAAAATCGAGTCGAATTAACAGTTAATTAACAGATAAATAATAGAGGGGTTTTAGGCAATTTTTTTTTACAGTTGAGAGGGGAATATGATGAAAACTAAAATTCGATGGGGAAATAGGATGAGGGTAAAAAAAGGGAGGGGGGGGGAATAGGATGAGGGTAAAAAAAGGGAGAGAATATTACTATTCAAGAAGATTTCTCAAGTGTACATTTACAAATGAAGTTGCCTCTATTTATAGGCTTACAAGGATAGATGAAGAGACAAACAAATAGATTAAGAGATAAGGTAGTCATAATTCATAGAATTAAATAGAAATAAAGTGGGAGAGTAAATAGAGAATATGAAGAGTTGGAAAACTCAAAAGACATTCACATAATATTATTATTTTATAATACTCCCCCTTGAATGTCTATTGAGTAATTGGAATATGCTTTATTAAAAATTTACTAGGTAAAACCCGTAGAGAAAAACCCTAGTAAAGAATACATATCCTTAATGATATGGAATAGATATGTTGCCTCGTTAAAAACCTTTATTAAGAAAACCTAATAGGAAAAACTTAGTAAAAGGGAAAAAGAGTGCAACACATATCTTTTCTCCCCCTGATAAGATCATTATTTTATATCTTTCAAACGACGCATTCCAATTAAAGAAACCATCTTCTCAAATGATCTCGAAGGTAATGCCTTAGTGAATAAATCAGCTGGATTCTCACTAGACTTTATTTGTTGAACATCTATTTCACCATTTTGTTGAAGATCATGAGTAAAGAAAATTTAGGTGAAATATGTTTTGTTTTGTCACCCTTAATGTAACCATCCTTTAATTGAGCTATGCATGCAGTATTATCCTCAAACAATATTGTAGGGATATTTTTATCAATTGGGAGACCACATGACTCCCTAATATATTGAGATAATGATCTCAACCAAACGCATTCACGACTTGCCTCATGAATAGCTAATAACTCTGCATGATTTGTTGAAGTGGCTACCAATGTTTGTTTTATAGAACGCCATGAAATTGCGGTTCCCCCACAAGTAAATACATACCCAGATTGAGATCGGGCTTTATGAGGATCTGACAAATATCCAGCATCTGCATAACCAACTAAATTTGGTTTTGATAAGTTATTATAATATAAGCCCATATCCGTGGTCCCTCGAAGATATCTAAAGATATATTTTATACCATTCCAGTGTCTTCGAGTGGCGAGGAACTATATCTTGCCAATAAACTTATTGCAAAAGATATATCAGGACGTTTATTATTAGCAAGATACATTAGTGCTCCAATAGCGCTAAGATATGGTACTTCAGGACCAAGTAATTCTTCATTTTCTTCACGTGGTCTAAAGACATCTTTATTAATGTCTAATGACCTTACTACTATAGGAGTGCTTAAAGGGTGCGCTTTATCCATGTAAAACATTTTAAGTACTTTTTCTATATAAGATGATTGATGCAAAAATATTCCATCTTCCAGATGCTCAATTTGAAGACCTAAACAAAATTTTGTTTTTCCAAGGTCTTTCATCTCAAACTCTTTCTTTAAGCATTGCATAGCTTGTGATAACTCTTCAGGAGTTCCAATCACATTTAAATCATCAACATAAACCGCAATTATAACAAACTTTGATTTTGATCCTTTTATGAATACACATGGGCATATAGGATCATTTTTATATCCTTCTTTTATCAAATATTCACTAAGACGATTATACCACATCCGTCCAGATTGTTTTAGCCCATACAACGCTTTGTTTAATTTAACAGAGTATATTTCTCGAGAATTATTACATGCTTCTGGCATTTTAAATCCATCAGGGATTTTCATATATATATCATGGTCTAACGAGCCATACAAATAAGCCGTGACCACATCCATGAGGCGCATTTCAAGTCTTTCGGTCATTGCCAGACTTATCAAGTATCGAAGCGTTATTGCATCCACCACAGGCGAATATGTTTGTTCATAATCAACACCAGGAATTTGGGTAAAACCTTGAGCAACAAGTCTTGCTTTATATCTAATGATCTCATTTTGTTCATTTTTCTTTCGTAGAAATACCCATTTATTTCCAATTGGTTTGATTCCTTCTGGTGTTTGGACAATTGGTCCAAAAACTCCTCTCCTTTTAATAGAGTCTAATTCAGACTTGATTGCCTCTTTCCACATTGGCCAATCATTTCTATTTCTACATTCCTCTATAGAGGTAGGTTCATGATCCTCGTTTTCATTTATTATATCGCGCGCTATATTTTCAACAAAAATATTGTCGACAATTATTTCTTTTCGGTTCCATCTTCTTCCTGTATTGATGTAGTTAATTGAGATCTCTTCATTTTCATTGGTTTCAGGTACCTGATTACTTTCATCATTAACCATATCAATGATCTCTTCTGGAGATACGTCATCATTTTGACCATCAAGATTAGTTGCTCCTTTTCTTTTTCGAGGAAGTTTATCTTTGGAACCAAGTGGTCTACCACGCTTCATGCGCACCTTAGACTCACTAGCAATTATAGGTTGTCCTTCTGGGACATGTATTTTAATTGGAGCATTCACAGCTGGAATATGAGATTTTGTGACTTTTTTTTTGGGTCAGCGAATGCGTCTGGCAATTGATTCGCAATACCTTGTAAATGGATTATCCTTTGAACTTCTAAATCACTTTCTTTTGTTCGAGGATCTAAATTTGTCAGTGATGATACATTCCATGATATCTCTTTCTCCAAATGTTTGTTACTTTCCCCTAATGTTGGGAATAATGATTCATCAAAATGACAATCTGCAAATCTTGCAGTGAAAATATCTCCAGTCATTGGTTCAATATATTTTATTATTGACGGAGATTCATACCCAACATATATTCCCATTCTCCTTTGAGGTCCCATTTTTGTTCGTTGTGGTGGATTAATTGGGACATATACCGCACATCCGAAAATCCTCAAATGAGAAATATTTGGTTCCTGACCATAAACCAATTGCAAAGGGGAATTATCATGATAACTAGTTGGCCGAATGCGTATAAGTTGTGCTGCATGTAAAACAGCATGACCCCAAGCCCAAATGGGAAGATTGGATTTCATAAGTATTGGTCTTGCAATCCATTGAATTCGTTTTATAAATGATTCTGCTAGACCATTTTGAGTATGAACATATGCTACAGGATGTTCTACTCGTATACCAATCGACATACAATAAGTCACAAAAGACTGAGACATGAATTCACCGGCATTATCAAGACGAATTGTTTTAATCGGATGATCAGGAAAATGTGCCCGTAATCGTATTATTTGTGCAAGTAATCTCGCAAAAGCCAAATTACGAGATGATAATAAGCACACGTGTGACCATCTTGTTGAAGCATCAATTAATACCATGAAATATCGAAATGATCCACACGGTGGATGAATCGGGCCACATATATCACCGTGAATTCTTTCTAGAAATGATAATGATTCATTTCTTATTTTTGCTGAAGAGGGTCTTGTTATTAGTTTTCCCTTTGAGCAATCAACACAAGAAAATTCATTGGATTGAAAAATCTTCTGGTTTTTCAATGAATGACCACATGAATTTTCAATAATTTTTCGCATCATCGTTGAACCGGGATGGCCTAACCGGTCGTGCCAAACTTTGAAATGATTTACAACATCAGTAAACTTCGGGTTTACTGTATTATATGCTTCAATCATCTCAATAGATGTGTAATATAAACCAGATGATAAAGCATGTAACTTTTCTAACACACACCTTTTACCCATTATAGTTGAGGTAATACAAAGATACTCAATGCCTTTTTCATTCATAGTTTCAATGTGATATCCATTAATACGAATATCCTTGAAACTTAACAAATTTTTTGAAGACTTTGGAGAGTACAAGGCATTGTAAATGATAAACTTTGTGCCATTTGGCATCGCAAAAATTGCTCTTCCGGAGCCCTCAACAATTTTTGCACATCCTGATATGGTATTGACATATGCTTTATCATTTCTTAAGTTTGAAAAATATTTCTTTTCTTTTAGAATGGTATGTGTAGTAGCACTGTCTGCGAGACATAAATCTTTATCTTGGATCTTCAATTGATTCATATTCCAAAATCTCGAAAGATTGAAAGGAAAACAGAGCTTCGTGCTGATAACGTATTGTAAAAGAAATAGAACAATATTAAGAGAAGAGAGCAGGAGAGAGGAGGAGATAATTCTTATTGAAGAATGATTCTCAAGTGTACATTTACAAATGAAGTTGCCTCTATTTATAGGCTTACAAGGATATATGAAGAGACAAAACAATGTAGATAAATAGATAGAATTGTCATAATCACATAGGATTAATGATGGACAAAATACGAAGAGTTTAGAATCTCAAAAGACATTCAGATAATAATTATTTCATAATACAGTATTTCCGAGGGGAGAATAGACTGTTTTTCCTAAAATTTATTTGTTGTTTGAAGTTGAACCAAAGTAGCTTGCAATTAAATGATGACAACAAACTGTAACAACAACAAAAATCAAATGTAAAAGTCTCATAAGGAAAACAATGACGACAAATACTTTAGAGTTTAGGTAGAAAAACTTATGAAAATCTAAGATCAAGCTTAAAAACTCTTAACTAATGCAGATCCTCTCTCCTCGATCTTCCATCTTGGCTGATGTTTTAATTAGGCCTAGTCAAATCGATTTCCAGTTCGGGTTTCGGTTCGGTTATGATGGATATAGGTTATTCGGATTTCTACAAATAATAACCAAATTATGATCAAATTTAAATCCGTTTGGTTCGGCTCGGTTTTATTATGGTTCGATTCGGTTATATGTATAAAAAGGATAACTAAAATAAAACTTGAATTCTAATGAAGTCGGTTTGCTTTGGTTATTATTCGGATATTGGTTAAGTCTTTTCAAATCTAAGATGAAATCATCATTGTTTAAGAAAAAAAAGTTATATATAATAAATAAAATAAAATTAAAAAAATAAACATAATTGAATATCACAATTACAATATCTTGAAAAAAATATTAATTTATTTAAATCTAAAAAATTGATCATTCACTAAAAATAACTCTAAAACTTATCAACAATTACATAGAAAAACATTAACGAAGATGACACAAAACTGAAGAATTTGAAGTTACTTTGAAAAAATCTATTGATCGATGAATGAAGTGAAAAAAGAAAAAAAAAAGGAAAATCACGAAATAAATTGGAGTTAGAATTTTTTAATAATATATTTTAATAACCAATCAATCGATGAAAATTACTATATAATATTTTTATTAGATTTACTATGCGTAAAGTACTGAAATTAAAAATATATATATATTTTAATTAGTTACTACTATTTTAAAATAGTAATTAATTAACATAGGCTAATGACTGAGGAAGGTATATTGCACCTTATTAATGGGCTAGCAACTAATGTGGCCCATATTCAGCCCGTAACATAATATAAACCATAAAACAAGGCCCATAAAATTAGAACGCGCGACTTGAAAACGCTATCGCTATTCGTTACCCATAGAGACTACAAAGCGAGACTAAGGAAAAAAGGATCTCGGCTAAAACAGTGTTGTTCTCTCTCTCTCTCTCTCTCTCGATCTCTCGCTCGTTGCAGAGGACTAGAGAGGGGCAATATATATATGCCACGAGGATCATATCACCGGGACGAGTCATTGCCCTGACGCATTCTCTCCTCCAGATCCGATCCTCATCTTGATTCCGCCATCCATGGCGTCTTCCTCTGCCTTCCGATCTATCCTGTCGGTATTCTCCGCCATCGTATTCCTTCTTCTCGTTCCAGTTCTCGCTTCCGAGTCAGAACACAAGGTTAGATTCGGATCTCTTGTGGCTAATGTTTTGGTTTTTGGTATGGTATTTGAATCGAGCTATTGTTTATTAGATCTCGTCATTTGCATGGTGTTTGTAGTTGATTTATCGTGGATCTGTTCGTTTTCGTCGGTGTTAGGGCTTGGAGGTTTGATCCAGTTGCTTCTTGGTTGCTATACTGGATAGTTTTGTTTCGTTCTTTCGGCATTATGGGTTAGGTTTCCATTGTATTTGAGTCAGGTGTCTGCTTGACATGCCAGTCAATTCGATGTGGAAACTACTGGGATCAGTACTTAGGCGCGTTTCTTTTTGGGGATAATTGCCGTTGATGCTTTTTATTTGGCCGTTTGACTTATGGAACATTTCTAGAGATTATTAGCTTCTTCCACTCTTTGTCCACATACTTGGGAGCAGTGGGAGTGAGATTTGCACCTGTGATTTTTTGTTATGAGGCTATTTAGATCATATAGATCTTAATGATATAAGCAATAAGGTCTGAAAATGTTTCTAAACTCCTCTGGATTGAGATTCCACGGTGAGATATTGAAGGCAGAGTCTAATTTTAGTGATTTTCCTATTAAAATTAATCCTACCAATTTCTCATAGTCGAATTCATGAAATTTGGGGTGGTGATATTTTTCTTTCTTTCTGCCTCTTCTTTTCAGAAGACCTTTTCTTAAATCAAGTTTACTCTTACTAGTTGTATTTGGCCTCTATAATGTATCTAGGAGATAAATTCCATGTCCAGTTAATTTTATCCATTTGACAAAACTATAGATGTAAGTGAACTGTGAAGTGATTCCAGCAATCTGGTTGTGTATCTCGAAAAAAGTAGGTTTTCTTAGCATACATATATATTTCCAACGACCTGAAAGCAAGGTGAAATGTTTTCGGTGATCTTTTCTAGGCTCTACCCTCAAAACGAAATATGTATTTTATTTTTAGTTCTCAACATGTTGCAGCTGCAGAATGGATAATATTTTGATTTATTTTTCTATTTTCCCCAAACCCTACTTTTAAATGTTGTATGGACTTGTAATGTTTTCCCTTTTCATTTCAACGAAAAGGATTGATGTTCTCTCCCAGATTGCATATGCATATTTTGATGATTCACCAACTCTAGGCTGTGTAAAAAATATGACATGAGATTAGCTGCAATGCATATGTAAGCTTGATTGTCCATTCCTGTATCCTTATTGGACTGTCTCTTTTCTGCTTGTCGTAGTCCCATAAGCTTTGCTTTCTTTTCATTTTCCTCAACTCCGTAAATTGATATCCTTGTAATTTTCTAGTATCAAGCGGATGAACAAGTTACCCTGTGGGTGAACAAAGTTGGCCCCTATAACAACCCACAAGAAACTTATAACTACTACAGTCTTCCGTTTTGCCGCCCATCTCAAAATGATGTTCACAAATGGGGTGGTCTTGGCGAGGTTCTTGGTGGAAATGAGCTTATTGACAGCGAGCTTGACATCAAGTTCTTGAGTATGTTGTATTTTTATGCATACTCACATTTTTCTTGTGATAATGTAGCTGTGCTCGAGTTGACTTACATTTTGTTCTGGTTTTCTCTCCAGAAAATGTTGACAGAAATGTGATCTGTCAACTGGAACTCACTGAAGCAAATGTCAAGCAGTTTAAAGATGCCATCGAAAATAGTTATTGGTTCGAATTTTTCATGGGTATGTATTCTACTAACATATACATGTTACAGATGAATCGCAAAGGTTTATAGTTTTTATTAATAAAAAAACTGTTGAATATTATTTGGAAGCCCTGGTGCGATTATAGAAGTAATTCAGTTGGAAACATAACAAGCTTTGTTGAATTTGGAAGCATCATGACATGCTTTAAGACATGGTTCCAGATTTCATGTTTCTTCTGTCAAGTCTAAAGGATCCATATTCTTGATTTTCACTATGATGTTAAATTTTCCTATGGCCTTGAAACATGTAGGTTTAACAAACGTTGTATGTAGTTTCCATTTTTAATTTTAGTGAAGCTGAATCAAATCCTTCTTAGACTGCTAACGTGTCCCTTTTATGTCTTTCTTCGCTCATCTGATGCACATCGCCTCATATTTGCTGGATGCAAGTTCAGATGATCTGCCATTGTGGGGTATGCTCTTTTGTATATTTTTGAAGAACATTAAAAAACTACAGTTCTCTTTTTTTTTAGACAAACTGGTTCTAGGTATCTTGCTGTTGCTGTTCCAGGCTTTGTGGGTGAGCTGCATCCTGACAAAAACAGTGATAACGGCAACCTCTACACGCAACAAACTGGTTCTAGGTATCTTGCTGTTGCTGTTCCAGGCTTTGTGGGTGAGCTGCATCCTGACAAAAACAGTGATAACGGCAAGCATGTCCTCTACACGCATAAAAATATCAACGTTCAATACAACAAAGACCAGGTCAGTAGTTTCCCGTCATTCAAGCCATATTATGGACTTTAGGTCAGCACTTGCTGATGACGTCTTTTATTTGTTCCCTGTAGATCATTCATGTTAATCTCACTCAAGATAATCCAAGGCCATTGGAAGTTGGGAGGAAACTTGACTTGACATACTCTGTGAAATGGGTACCAACAAATGTCACGTTTGCTCGTCGATTTGATGTTTATCTGGATTATCCTTTCTTTGAGCACCAGGTAAACTCTCTTTTACTTTTCCATCCTTCTGCATTTTTTTCATAGTTCTGCATTGGTTCGTAGTTTGATACTGTACTGCAGACAATGCTTCATGTTTTGAGGGCTGAATCCTGTGTGTCTAGATGTTTCACTAATCTTTGTAGCCTTACCAAGAGCTCCTTTCAATGTGCAGATTCATTGGTTCTCCATTTTCAACTCATTCATGATGGTTATTTTCCTCACTGGTTTGGTGTCGATGATTTTAATGAGGACTCTCAGAAATGATTATGCGAAATATGCTCGGGAGGATGATGATTTGGAGAGCTTGGTGATGTCCTCACTTTCTTTTACGCCTCATCGTTTCGACAGCTTGTAAAGTGCTATTTTAATGAGATCTGACAGTCGTTGTTTCTAAGCACAGGAACGGGATGTAAGTGAAGAGTCTGGTTGGAAACTTGTGCATGGGGATGTGTTCCGTCCACCCCGCAGTCTGGCTCTCCTCTCGGCTGTTGTTGGAACTGGTGCACAGTTGGCATTACTGGTTCTTCTTGTAATTTTACTGGCAATTGTCGGTACACTCTATGTTGGGTATGTTTTCAGTGCTGAATTTCTCTTGCTGTCAACATTTCTGGTTTACTAGTTGAATTTCTTTCTCACATTATGAACCGCTTACGCAGGAGAGGAGCAATTGTCACAACATTCATAGTTTGCTACGCCCTGACTTCCTTTGTCTCTGGTTACGTGAGTGGTGGAATGTACTCGAGAAATGGCGGTATGCATTCATTTATGATTTATCGAGAAATCACTTCCATACCTGTTTTTTTTTTCGTGGATTGTTTAAGTTTGTTACTGTTTTTTTAGGCAAACACTGGATCAAGTGCATGATCCTCACAGCTTCTCTCTTCCCATTTATGTGCTTTGGAATTGGCTTTCTCCTTAACACAATCGCCATATTCTATGGATCTCTCGCGGCTATTCCTTTCGGAACAATGGTGGTTGTTTTCGTAATCTGGGGTTTCATTTCATTCCCTCTTGCCCTCCTCGGAACAGTTGTCGGAAGAAACTGGAGCGGTGCTCCAAACAACCCATGTCGTGTGAAGACCATCCCGCGTCCAATTCCCGAGAAAAAATGGTACCTGACGCCATCTGTGGTCTCGCTCATGGGAGGTTTGCTTCCGTTTGGCAGCATCTTTATCGAGATGTACTTTGTCTTCACGTCCTTCTGGAACTACAAGGTAAGGAAGAGCACTCTGGACAAGTAAAAAAAAAAAAACAGCGATCATCTCGTTGACGTTACTTGCTGACCGTTGTTTGTTCAACAGGTGTACTACGTATATGGGTTCATGCTGCTGGTGTTTCTGATTCTCATCATCGTGACGGTTTGCGTGACAATTGTGGGCACGTACTTCCTTCTGAACGCCGAGAACTACCATTGGCAATGGACATCCTTCTTCTCCGCAGCTTCAACGGCAGTTTATGTCTACTTGTATTCCATCTATTATTACTACATGAAGACCAAGATGTTCGGTTTCTTCCAGACAAGTTTCTACTTCGGGTACACTTTGATGTTCTGTCTCGGTCTCGGAATCCTTTGCGGTGAGTTATCCATTCTTACGAAATCCTCGTGGCTTCAATATCGCTTAAAACAGATCGGACGTAAAAAAAAAATAATCGTGCAGGAGCGGTGGGATACCTGGGATCGAATTTGTTCGTTAGGAGGATCTACAGAAACATCAAGTGTGACTAAGGAAGAGAATTAGGATGGGAATGCGCAGTGGAATATGATGGGAATGGAATGGTAAGTCTTTATAAACCCTAAAAACGCAAAAAAAAAAGGTTTTTCTTAAATTAGAATTCAGAGATAATACGCAGCGTTTTACCCCTTTTGTTCTTCATTGTCCGGGAGAATGCGTATTTTTGTGCGTTAGGTTTCTTATATGTGTTGTTTTGATGCATTTTATTATGCAATAGGGGACACGAACATTAATGTTACGTCGCAAAATTTCGAATATTTGTACCTTCATCGCATAGTATATAGTTTTTCCCTAACCATTTTACATAAATTTTCTTCAGAGCCCATGAATATACCTATATTTGCCATGTATTACTTGATCCTTTCATATGCAGGAAACTGAATAGCAACATCACTTAACCCCCGCCAAAGAAGGCAAAATGACATTCTCTCAATGCGAAGAAAATAATTAAAAACTAAAATTTGAAGCATAAGTTCAAAACATCACATCTGGTTTTGTCTGAATTCATACTCAAATATGCGATTGCACGACCTTTATTAGCCAGAGTTTAATTTCTACTTCCAATAACAAAGAGTTGTTTAGCTGTACAAACGTCATAATCCTTTAGTTAACAAATCTATATATAAAAAGTTGTAAAATCTATCAACTCTCATATTGACACACCTCATCATCCTATTATTATTTTATTTTATTTTTTATTCTATATTAATTATTATTCATAAATTACTGTAAATAAATTATATATTATTAATATTTATATTTTATAAAAACACAAAATATTTATATTAATTAGAGGATATTTTAGTTAATATATATGTGAACAAATAAAAAATCAGTAAATTAATAAATAATAAAAAATAGTTTATTTGAAATTGAAATAAAATTTAGTAAATTATTAAACTTGAACAAAACAATTATTAACAAATATTGATTTTTTATAAATTCTCTTTTCTCAAGCTTCCATATCATTAAAATCTTTTTTTTTTGTCTTTTATTCTACATTAATTACCATTCATAAATTATTTTAAATGAATTATATATTTGTAATATTAATATTTTAAAAAATACAAAATATTTATATTAATTTAGATGATATTTTAGTTATTATATATATAAATAAATAAAAAAATAGTAAATTAATAAATCTATATATAAAAAGTTGTAAAAATCTCTCAATTCTCACACTATCACATCATCATCCTATTATTATAAAACTTTGAATACAAATTTAAAATAATTTACGTTATAAAATAATTGAAATTATTAGAAACTAATGAATTGAGATAAATAAATAAAATATAGATAAATAATCATATAAATATGTTATATAAAACTATATAAACTATAAAATATTTTAATATTTCAAATTTTGAATTTTATATGTATTTACATAAACGTTGGGTTATAAAAAATTGAAAAATATTGGAAATTGATAAATCTATATATAAAAAGTTACAAAATCTCTCAACTCTCATGTTGACACCTCATCATCCTATTATTATTTTATTTTTTTATTCTACATTAATTAATATTCATAAATTACTATAAATAAATTATATATTATTAATATTTTAAAAAAACACAAAATATTTATATTAATTTAGAGGATATTAATATATATATATATGTAAACAAATAAAAAATCAGTAAATTAATAAATAATAAAAAAATAGTTAATATTTATTTGAAATAAAATTTAGTAAATATTTATAACGTTGATATCACTATCATAAATTATTGAGTTATAATAATTAGATCTTGCCAATTTTTTATGATTTTTTTAAAAAAAATCTATTTTTTCTTAAAATGATATAGAAAATATATCATCACATTTAATTTTTTATCTTTCTATATAATGATGCATTTGTGATATATAAATTCTAATTGTATAATTAAAAATTGATAAAACTCCGCGCATCGAGCGAGTTCTATTACTATGTAAATATCATCTAAATAGATGGTGTATTTTCACTGAAAATGGATTGAGACCGAACTAAAACTATTTTCATATGTTACTTTGTTGATATTGTGATTCTTCCATGGTAAATCAACAATTATTATCATGTGTATCACATCAAAAGATGTTTTATCATCGAACGACATCATCATATCTTATGTCGAACATGGTTTAGAGAAATTCTCATTCACTTATTATCCAAAATGATTGGATGTGGCATAAATCCGAACAAAAATGAATATAAGGGTGTTTGTTTGGCTCTTTGACAAAGTAGAAACAAAAATCCGATTGAACATAGAATCACCATGCGTGAAAGTAGAATAATAAACTTTACTCGGTATAAAATTATTCTTGATTCAAGCTTTTTGTATGTGATACTAAGAATTATTGTTTTATATGGTAAATAATTTGTTTTTCAAGTTGTTAAGAAGAGATTGGAGTGGAAACAAATGAACAACATCAAGTCTATAACATCTCATAGGAGTTTAGAAGCTTTGAACATAAAGAATAGTAGAAGACGAGTGAATTATAAATTTGAACTAATTAACTATACTAATGAGGTATGCTTTCGGTGAAATGATAGGAGAGGATGGAAGAGGAAGATGAAGATAGAAGAAGAAACGATTCATTTGTTCATGTGGATGATATGATAAATCTTTTGAAATTTCTTTGTCATTACTCATACAAAAAACATGATGAAGTTTTGATTCCATTTTTATTATATTCTATAATGTAAAATAAACATAAATAATAAAAGAAAATGCAGAGAAAATTTGAAAGAAAATGGAAGAAAAAAAATAAAGATTGCAAAGTTAATCAAATTCTAACTAATAAGTACCAAATACTATGTATCACTATATAATAATATATTATATATGTTACATTTTTTAATTTTTTTCAGTCTAACTATGAGTCAGTGGATTCAATTATTTTGTTTTTTCATATGATTTTAAGACATAGAAAAAATATTATAACAATTAATTATATTTAGAAAAATATATTCACATTCATAGTTTAATGCAATATATTTCACCCCATTGATATTCTATTAGCTTCATATTTATTTTAGTTATCATGTGTTATTAAAGATTATTAAAAATATATTTTCCACTTAATATTATTATTAAAATAGATCAATTTATGTTATAACATTATGTAAATTTTTATTAGGATCTATTACCTATTATTCGATAAAATAATATATATGCAATACCATGAACCAAAATTCTTAATATTTCTAATATATCGATTTATTTTTAATAGATTAATTTTATTATATATTTGCAAATTTTTAACATCCCGCGCATTGCGCGGGTTCTTTTTCTAGTCCTACTAAATATAGATAGTACACTTCGTAATGAAGACATATCTAGAAAGTAGGGTGGATAATCCGAGTTATGGGACGGGTTCGGTCTGGGTTCGATTTTTTCGGATTATAAAAAATTGAACCCGAAAAACTCATTTGGTTTTCGGGACAGGTTTTTCGGGTTCCGGTCCGGATTCGGGTTGTTCGGTTTTTGAAACATTGGTTGAACCCAAAAAAATCCGAATTATATTTGGTTTATTTAGATATTTCGGGTAATTCGGGTTTTTTGGGTTATTTTAGTAAGAGTAATTCGGGTTTTAAAGGGTTTTAAACGTGTGAGTGAGAGAGAGAGTGAAGAGGACATCAGACACCAGGACGACCCGAGAGCCGAACATGCGGGCGAGGAGGTGACCCGAGGCACCGAGCAAGTGGAATCCTCCCACGGCCTAATCACGAGGGGCCGAGCGCGGACCTTACGGACCAAGGCGGCCGAGATTGTGAAGGAAGTGTGGGAGGCTCTCCTCCGTGAAGACCACTCGTCTGTGGCCGTCAGACGGGCCGCGATCGTCTTCAGCATCAGCCCGGGCGCTTAGGACGCCCAAATGACCCAGACGACCTGATGACGTCACTTCCGCGCTCACAACGGTCACATGACGTCACGGGGACGCTCCAGCGCGTTCAAACGGTAACGTGACGTCACTCCTGCATGCCCAACGGTAACATGACGTCACCCCCGCGCGCCCAACGGTCAGATGATGTCATTTGGCCATTCCAGCAAGTTTTTGGCCCATTTTTCCATTTTCAGACTATTTTCGGCCAATAGGGGCAATAGGGAAATCTTTCATGTATTTTGTCTTCTTTTAAGGCTTGAGACTTGCCTATAAAAGCAGTCTCAGCCTTCATTTGTAATCAGCTTGGTTTTTGGAGTGAATATAAGTTTGAGAGAATTTTTACTTCTATTCTAAAACGCTTCTAGGAAACGTCTTTGCCTTCAATTCGTTCTGAGAACATTTGAAGTGCGTCTAGACTGTATCAAGAAATTTCTGCACCTCTTGTGGTGTCCAATATTCCATCCAACTCAAAGAAATCCCGCTTAACAAACGAGGATTTCGGTTCATCGAATACGCGTCCCGAGCCGTTTAACCCGAGCGCGTATTAGTTTTTGGTATCAGAGCCGGGTTCAAGGACCAAAGGTACGCTTCCACCCCTTTTAATTCATTTTAAACCTAATCGTTCTTGTTTGATAAAGGATGGTCGAACGAGGAGAACACTCAACACAAAACAACCAACTCGATGCGATCATAGAAATGCTCCAAAGAATGGAGACAAGGATGAATCGCCTTGAAAGTGAACGAAGGCAACATATACCGGAAGCACCAGTGGTTCGTGATAACTGTGCGGATCAAGATGATCGACCAGCTCCTCAACATAGACGACGTGAACGTCGGAATGACCCCGAAGATGAGGACGAAGAGTTGCCGAGGCGAGCAAGGCGACGACCCATCATCCGGGATTATGAAACTTCGGAAGAGGAGCAACCCCGAAGGCGACGACCCATCATTCGTGAAGACGAATCTTCGGATGAGGAGCCACCCCGAAGACAGCGGCAGAACCAGGATGGTAACAGGTTAAAACTAAAACCGCCTACCTTTTCAGGCCGCATGGATCCAAAATCTTATCTCGACTGGGAGAGGCGGATGGACAACATCTTCGAGTGCTACAACTTTACAGAACGTAAAGAAGTACAGAATGCCGCAACCCAGCTCACAGAAGGCGCGCTCACTTGGTGGGATCGCGAGGAGAGCAGTAGGCGGCGAACCAGGGTTGGAACAGTCTCGTCATGGGGAGAGATGAAGGCCCTCATGCGGAAGAGATATTTCCCTCCTCACTTCCACATGGAGCTTCAGCGGAAATATAGGAAGCTTACCCAAGGAGGCAAAACGGTTGAAGAGTATTTCGACGAATTTGATCATCTTCGCAACAGGGTGGAGCTAGACGAAGATGAGGAGACAATAATGGCTCAATTCCTTGATGGGCTGAACGAAAGGATCGCAAGGAAGGTAGAGAGGCAGCACTACCACGACTTGCAAGACATCCTACATTTGTCCATTCAGATAGAGCAACAGATTCGACGGAAGAAAATAGTAAGCCGCGGAAGGATGCAACCCACTAGGACAAGCGAACAACACCCAAGGTTGCCAGAAAGACCAAGGGCCGATGTGCGTTGATTGCCGGGCGATCAACAACATCACGATCAAGTACCGTCATCCGACCCCACGGCTCGATGACATGCTGGATAAGATGAATGGGGCCACAATCTTTTCGAAGATCGATCTCTAGAGCGGATACCATCAAGTCCGCATGAGAGAAGGCGACGAATGGAAGACAACCTTCAAAACGAAGCAGGGACTGTACGAGTGGCTCGTCATGCCCTTCGGGCTTTCCAACGCCCCAAGCACGTTCATGAGGCTAATGAACCACGTGCTGCGAGCCTACATTGGGAAATTTGTGGTGGTTTATTTCAACGACATATTCGTGTATAGTCGGGACCTTAGCCAGCACCACGAGCACCTTGAGCTGGTACTAGAGACGCTTCGGAAGGAACAACTCTATGCCAACATGAAGAAGTGCTCCTTTGCCACAAAGGAGATCGTGTTCCTCGGATTTATGGTAAGTTCGTAGGGACTGCGAGTGGACGAGAGTAAGATCCAAGCCATACAAGAATGGCCAACACCGACGACCGCAACACATGTACGAAGCTTTCACGGGCTAACAAGTTTTTATCGCCGGTTCGTGAAGAACTTCAGCAGCATAGCTGCACCCCTCACTGCGGTTATCAAGAAGGACAAAGCTTTTGAGTAGGGAGAAGCGCAAGCCAAAGCATTTGAGGCGCTCAAGGCGAGCTTAACCACCGCGCATGTCCTTGCCTTGCCAAACTTCGACAAGATGTTCGAAGTAGAGTGCGACGCCTTAGGAATCGTTATTGGAGCAGTTCTCGTTCAAGAACAGCGACCGTGGCCTACTTCAGCGAGAAGTTAAGTGGAGCCACGCTCAACTACCCAACGTATGATACGGAGCTTTACGCTCTTGTTCGGGCCTTACAGACATGGCAACATTACCTTCTGGCGAAGGAATTCATCATCCACACAGACCATGAGACCCTAAAGCACCTCAAAGGTCAAAACAAGCTCAAGCGACGGCATGGCAAATGGATGGAGTTCATCGGGACCTTCCCGTACATAATCAAGTACAAGAAGGGCAACGAGAACGTGGTGGCCGATGCCTTGTCACGAAGGCATGTTCTAATCACCACAATGGACGCAAGGAACCTAGAGTTCGAGCACATCAAGTTACTCTACGACCAAGATCCGGAGCTCGGCGAGGTGTTTCGAATGAGCAAGGAAGGAGCCCACAGACCATTCTACGTGCACAGAGGATACCTTTTCCGCAACAGGAGGCTCTGCATCCCACAAAGCTCGATGAGGGAGTTGATTCTACAAGAAGCTAATGGAGGGACTCTTACGGGGCACTTTGGCGTAGAGAAGACCTTGGCCACAAGCAAGGAGCATTTCTTCTGGACGCACCTGAAAAGGGATGTACAACGGTTTTATGCACGATGTATCACGTGCCACCAAGCCAAGTCCCGTAGCCAGCCCCACGATTTGTATCTTCCTCTACCAATTCCAACTTATCCGTGGACTGACTTGTCGATGGACTTTGTTCTCGGACTCCCGAATATCCGAAATAAAGATTCTGTTTTTGTTGTAGTGGACAGATTCTCCAAGATGGCGCATTTTATACCGTGCAAGAAGACCGACGATGCAACCGACATAGTGGACCTCTTCTTCCAGGAGGTCGTACGCCTTCACGACCTACCAAGGACCATTGTGTCCGACCGAGATAGCAAGTTCTTGAGTCACTTCTGGCGGACACTTTTGTGGAAACTAGGGACCAAGCTGTTGTTCTCCACAACATGCCACTCGCAGACGGATGGTCAGACCGAGGTGGTCAACCACACCTTGGCAGCGCTCTTACGGTCACTCATCGGAAAATACCCGAAGAAGTGACTCGAGTATCATTTCATGTATTTGGCCATTCCAGCAAGTTTTTGGCTACGCGCCCCCAATGGTCAGATGACGACATTTGGCCATTCCAGCAAGTTTTTGGCCAATTTTTCCATTTTTCAGACTATTTTCGGCCAATAGGGGCAATAGGGCAATCATTTCATGTATTTTGTCTTCTTTTAAGGTTTGAGACTTGCCTATAAAAGCAGTTTCAGCCTTTATTTGTAACCAGCTTGGATTTTGGAGTGAATATAAGTTTGAGAGAATTTTTACTTCTATTCTAAAACGTTTCCGGGAAACGTCTTTGCCTTCAATTCGTTCTGGGAACATTTGAAATGCGTCTAGACTGTATCAAGAGGCTTCCACATCTCTTGTGGTGTCCAACATTCCATCCAACTCAAAAAAATCCCGCTTAACAAACGAGGATTTCGGTTCATCGAATACGCGTTTCGAGCCGCTTAACCCGAGCGCGTATCAGCGAGGGAGCATGACCATTTCAATTGTGTATTGAACTCATATGAATTTTCTATAAAACTCATATATCGCATGGATTAGATTATTCGGGTTGGGTCGATCCGGATAATTCGAAACGACTAGAAAGTTAACTCATAGGAAGAGACTTACCATCAGTCTTGTCTTGACAACCCAAAATAAATTAGTGGCAGTGGCTCTGGAAGGCCCAGCACCAACAGCAACTATCATGTTAGGCCCAAAGTGAGTGAATTTAATAAAACTATTAGTTATTAGTTCACCAGTAGAGTAGAAATAAGACGATCAAGGGTTTCTTCGTTGGGGTTTTCTCCGGTGACGTTGAAGTATCTTCTCGCACAGTTTCTCTATATGATCTCTGATGAAATCTTCTCCCTCAGCCGATTGAAACTCTCCATTGAATCCTTTAAATTCTTCCTCGTATCATTGAACCACCGATGTCAAGGTCCTGTCCGAAGGCGATCTGGGTCCGCAAACAGGCAGGCGAGAGCTGAGGATGAAGATGGGAGACGAAGGCGAGCACGAGAGATGAAGGCGACGATGGGAGACGAGAGACGGCGGAATAGAGACAACGGGGGACAACGATAAAACGCCAGGATGAAGGCAAAGGCGAAGGCCAAGGCGCGAGACGATGATAGAAGACGAACGCGAGACGACGGCAGAAGACGAACACGAGACAACGACAGAAGACAAACGCGAGACGACGACAAAATGCAGAGGAAGGCAAAGACGAGAGATGTCAGAAAACAACCGACACAGGAAGGCGAGGACGAGACGACGTCAGATCTCTTGAACACGAGGATGAGGCACAACACATGGTAGGGGAGAGTTATGTTTATTTCTTCTTTCACCACTAATAAATGGCTGCCTAGGCGGCCGCCGAGCGACCGTTCAGGCCGTTCAGGCCGCCTAGACAAATCGGAGCAACTGGTCGACGCCCAACCCCTAAGCCGATTTTAAGAACCCTGGAAATTAACGAATCAAGGATGCTTGTAATCAAAGTAGTTGTTTTGTGATGAGGTGGTCGAAATTATAGTTGGTAAAACAAGATGACGAGTAATGAAAAAATAATAATCAAAGGTTAGCTTCATTTTGCAGTTATTTTTTTGTATATAGTTTTATTTGATTTGTTTGTTATGTATATTACTTTTTAGGTTTTTATAGGGGTTAGATAAATTATTTGTATAATTTTAAATCGATTTTAATCTATTTCAAAAAATAGAATATTTGCAGATTAAGATTTTAAAACTAGAGGATCCTTGAATTTGGTTTTGGATTTCGTCCAGTATCTTTCTTTTGTTCAATACACAATTGAAATGGTCATGGTTGCAATTATGACTATTATAAAAATAGCACAAACAAAAAATATAGTGTAAAATGTGGCCAAGTTTAGCATCACCAAAACACGAATGCCACGTTATTCACAAAAAAAAAAAACTCCTTTTATATCTTCTTCACGAGTGCAACATACGACTCATCCACTCTCACTAACAACAATGGCTTCCACTCTTATCTCCGACACCATTGTCCTCTCTGATGACTATGTTCGACGATCTCTTCCGCGGCCACTTGTGGCGGAAGACTCGTTGACATGGCCACATACAAGGTCAAGTACTGCCCTTGATGAGACCAAAGTTGAAAGCGAAGAAGACGTCTACATTCTTTACACGTTGTTAGCCGACCTTCTGTCATCTCATTAGTGACAGTTACCATATCAAGATCCAGTTGAAGCTCTTTGCTCCGAGTAATTGGCAAATGTGGTATACCTAAAAACTCATTTATAACTACTGCACTGAATTTTAAAACTCGACCACGAACATACGTGGTGCCAAACATAGCAGAGCCGGAGTCTTCGATTTCAGGGGCCAAATTCGCATAAAATTCATAGACAAGTTCTTTACAAATCGGCGTTACAGTAGTCACTGTACTTGTCAACTTTCTGTCCACTAATAACTTCCACACCGATAAATGTTGAAATTGTTGCACACTGAGTCCCTTTTCCGAAAAAATTTCCCTCTCCTTCAAAGTCCTAAACCTACTTATGTATGATTCCTTTATATAAAGTATGAGAGTAGGCTTTTGAAACAGAAATCGGGGTACCTCTTCGTGAAGGTTGAGGAG
Source organism: Gynandropsis gynandra (assembly GCA_036759665.1). Lineage (NCBI taxonomy): Eukaryota > Viridiplantae > Streptophyta > Magnoliopsida > Brassicales > Cleomaceae > Gynandropsis > Gynandropsis gynandra. The sequence continues at coordinate 4,529,073 of CM071864.1, forward strand.
ACCGTGTTTCAGAGACCGGAATATTCCGCTCAGTTTCCGGTGAATGCTGAACATTAGACGGTTCGGGGCTTGAGGAGGGAACTGACAAAGGACTGGGAGACCGTTGCAAAGTAGACGCATCTCTAGGTTCTGCAGACCGAGTCTGAGGATTTGTCTGTATTACTGGATAAACTGGCACTCTGATGTCGCTGTCAGAGTGAGTACGCAGATGAACAAGGGGAGAAGCACCTGGTCTCAGGTTCTCTTGTTTGTTGGGAGCGAAAAATTTGGTAGCCATGACCTTATAGCGACGGCCATTCACCCGCGGGGGATTGCGAGTGAAGATGAGATCTCTCATTTTCACTTTTTTGCCATCAACAACGAGAGAATCATCCGGTGAAAGACCGAAGTGAGAACTACGCGTCTGCATCTTTTCTGTGTGAGGAAAGTAATCTGCAGATAGAAGAAAATGCACTCTCTCGTTCGAGAAGAACAGATTAAGGTTTCCTAAATGCGCTCAAATGTGAAAGATGAAACGGTTTGAGAAATGTGAAGTGCAGTTATAGAGAAAATTCAGGGATTTTTGAAAAAGTTTGAATTTAATGCCCACTCACATCAGCCCACAAACATCCCATCTCATTAAAACAAACCGTCGGTAAATTAAAAGGAGAGAAAAACACTTGAGTGTAGCTACAGCTTGTCAGATCAAAATAAAACAACTTGACATAAAAACATGATGAATGGTTTTAAAGCAGTAACAAATCATGAAAAATTAGTCAAAGACTGTAAACGGCTGAACGTTTAAGTACACTTAATGGAATTTGTTCTCCACTTTAATGCAGTCTGTTTTATTTCTTTTCATTTTCCTTCTTTTTTTATTAATTTTTTTTAAATTTTTCAGGCACTTAGTCACAGCTTCTAGGACGTTGTTTAGATATCCTTTTGTTCATATAACAAGCTCCTTGACTACCTTTATTTAGGTATACTCTTATGTATACATAGAGGAGTATTTAAGCACGATTTTTGGCTTTGTGTCATAGGACGTTATACCTAAAACTGAATATCTCCCAACTTAGACCCGAGCATATACTCATGACACCACAAATTCTATTTTTGCATCAAAAATGCATATAAACGATGTCAGAGGAGTAAGTGTAGTTTTAAGTGCATTTAAAAAACTGAACCTTTCAGAAATAAAGACAGTGCTAAAATGCCAAACAAAGACCATTTAAGTGTACTTAAACCGGGCAGACATGACAGTAATTTTCTTCTTCTTCTTCATAGGATCGTTAAACACTCCAAAAACACAGTTTCATCAATGCAATATGCAAGATACGATCAAAGCTCACACACACCAAGAGATTTTCTCAGAGAAATAAACCGGTTTAAATCCAGAGGTTTTGTGAAAATTCTGCGAGTTTTGTGAAAATGTCTGCGAGTTGGCGTTCCGTAGGCACATATTCAACTTTCATTTGTTTTTGCTCAACTTTTTCTCTAAGAAAATGATGCAGTATCTCTATGTGTTTCGTTCTAGAATGCTGAACAGGATTTTTAGAGATATCGATTGCACTAGTATTATCGCACCATGCAGTAAAGGTTCTGGATTTCATACCGTAGTCCATAAGCATTTGATTCATCCATAGCAATTGAGTACAACAGCTTCCCAAAGCAATGTATTCGGCCTCAGCAGTAGAAAGTGACGTCGAGTTTTGTTTTTTTGCTGTGCCATGAAACCAAGTTGTTTCCTAGAAAGAAACAACCCCCTGAAGTACTTTTCCGATCATCCGAATTTCCTCCCCAATCAGCATCGCTAAAACCTGCAAGTTCACAGTTAGTATCGTTGGAATACAATATCCCATACTCTGCTGTACCCTTGACATATTTGATGATCCGCTTAACAGCAAGTAAGTGAGATTTCTTTGGTTTAGCTTGATACCTGGCGCAAATCCCTACACTTAAGCATAAGTCAGGTCTACTTGCAGTAAGATACAATAAACTACCAATCATACTTCTATACAACTTAACCTCGACATCTTCACCATCTGCATCTCTTGTCAGCTTTGTTGTGGTCGACATGGGGGGTACTTGCTGACTTATTGTTAGGGGTGGGCGTTTCGGGTTACCCGGACCGACCCGGACCGACCCAACCCGAAAAAACCCAACCCGTAAGATAATGGGTTTTGTCTAAAACCCATAT
>CM071864.1:4541312-4574415 GCA_036759665.1 Gynandropsis gynandra
ACTCTTTCCATCTTCCTCTATATATACGTACACATATATACATGTAATATATATATATATATATATATAAGCATCAAAAATTCAATAACCGGAAAGAGTAACAAACATGAAAAGACACTATAAGTTCAAATCTTTGGTAAAAGATTTCACCCTAGGTATGAAGAATCGATCGAGTTTTCAATACATTTACATTTTAGCCACAGCGATTTTCATATTGTCTTTGGCATCTCTCGTAATTCTCCTCACAATTTTTCTCAACCAACGCCTCAAAACGTTCGTTATCTCAAACGAAAACACATTCCTCTCAACGTTGTCACCATCCTCCCTCTCTCCCATCCTTTGTCGCAATACTAACACTCTATCCCCGCCCTCTATTCCACGCCCTTATGCTTATAATTTGACGGATGAAGAACTTATGAGAATGGCGTCAACGTTGCCACGTGAGATGGAAAATAGGGTTCCAAAGGTTGCATTTATGTTCTTGACGAGAGGAAGATTGCCATTGGCACGACTGTGGGAGTTGTTCTTTAAGGGAAATGAAGGCTTATACTCAATTTATGTTCATACTTCGCCGGAGTTTGACGAGGAATCACCGGAATCCTCCGTGTTTTACAAGAGACGGATACCGAGTAAGGTATGATTTATGGTTATGATCGAGGTAATTGATGACGTTGAAGTTCTAATCAACGTTTTCATGCAAACATAACATGTTATAATCGTAGCAAATATTAAAAAAAAACAAATTAATACAAAAGTATAACCAAATGTATATCTATATGTCTTTGACTATTGTTTTTATATGTAAATATTATATGTATTGAGACTATAGTATGTTAGAGACGATCCCAATAGCCAAACCAAAACTCTATCTAGGAGACTTATTGTGATTTTTTTTTATATTCTGATCCATATGAGATAGAATATAGTTTTTTTTTAAATTATAACTATTAATATTAATTTTTAATAAAAATTAAAACCAATAGGAGCATTTGACACCAATGGTGATACCTAGATGAATCCGTCACCTTATATGACATTGCGACAGCGATACAATTTGTTAATAATATAACGGTGGTTTTTCATATTTTTCACTATGTTGCAAAAGAGATGTCATTTTACTTTCACATCTCATTGATGTATTATTCTATGATAATGATGATAATGGAGAAAAAATAAATTTATACGAACTTTATATTATTTTTATCTCATATTTAATATTATATTGTATTATCATATATTTATGAAAATATAAATTATTATATATTATATTAAATAACCGTAAATTTTTTAAATTTTTTCAAATTGAATTTGTTACGATAAATTGTCTCACATGAGTCAGGACATAAACTTTAGACTCATATATATGGTATTGGACAATTCTAAATTCTAGAACTAATTTTTGAAATTATTTAGACATAAACTCATATTTGATATGATATTAGAGCTAATATCGTCTTGATTTGAATATATCGATGTTGGACTTTCGATTGCGATATTCACGCTCTAGAACAGAGTCTAAACGTGAGAGAGAAGATTATGATAAATTGTCTCACATCGATTAGGACATAAACTTTGGACTCCTACATATGATATTGGATAATTCTAAACTCTTGAACTATCTTTTGGGATTAGTTAGATCTAAACTCATATTGAAACATATTTAACATTATATTGTATTATCATATCTTTATTAAAATATAAATGATGAGTTATTATATTATATTAAATAACCGTAACTTTTTTAAAAATTTTTGAAATTGAATTAGCTCAGAATTCATTTGACAGACTATTTTGGTCAAAATATTTGCAGGCCGTGGAGTGGGGAAGATCATCGATGATCGATGCTGAGCGTCGTCTTCTCTCTCACGCCCTCCTCGACCCCTTCAACTCTCGCTTCGTCCTCCTCTCCGAGTCTTGCATCCCTCTCTTCAACTTCACCTTCACTTATAATTACCTCACGCGCTCCACGCGCTCTTTCTTGGGATCTTTTGACGACCCAAGGCCCATGGGTCGTGGTCGTTACACCCCTAAGATGCTCCCACACGTGTCGCTCTCTGATTGGCGCAAGGGGAACCAGTGGTTCGAGATTTGTAGGGCTACGGCCGGGCACATCGTCTCCGACAGTCGATACTACGTCGTTTTTAAGGAGTATTGTAAGCCTCCATGTTACATGGACGAGCATTACTTGCCCACTGTGGTAAATAAGGTATTATTGGTAATTTTTTCTGGTTTTTCTTTCGTTTTTTTAAATTTTGATTTTTTTCTCATCTATAAATATTATTTAGAAATACAACGAAATATAATTAATTCCGTACGGTTTCTAAAATTCATCATTTTCTAAAACAATTTAAATTTTCTGATTAATTAATGTAATTTTGATTTGAACACAAAATATTGTCGAAATAAATCAATTTGGATTCTTGGTCTGGATATTTTTGGCCATCCAATGACTAAATGCGTCTCAATTTCTCTTTTTTTACACAAATAGGGAATTTTCTCAAATAATATTTTATTACCAACTTTGTTTAGAATAAGTTCATTTAAAAAAAAAGTTGGAAAAGTTTGTATTTTAAAATTTCACTATTTTTTATTTAAAAGCTACTTTATCATATAAATAATTATTAAAAATTATATTATAATAATGAATAATTGATAAAAGAAAAAGTATTATTACATGTAAAAAATATTTAGATAATAAAAAACTCAAAAAATATAAAGAAGTACCCAAAAAACAACATCATATAATTTCTCTAAAATAATATTTCTCTACAAATCCAAAAAGTGATAGATTTTCGTTAAAAAAAACAAGGAAACATGTATTACATCACTCATATTTTAAAAAACATCCCGGCAGGTTTGTCCGGCGACGAACACAAACCGAAGCGTGACGTGGGTGGATTGGTCCAGAGGTGGGTCCCATCCGGCTACATTTGTCGGGAGGGATATTCGAGTCGGGTTCTTGGACCGGATCCGGTTCGGGTTTAATTGTAGTTACGAAGGTGAGTATACGAATTTGTGTTTTCTTTTCGCCAGGAAATTTCATGCAAGTACGCTTCTACCCCTCTTGAAGCTTGCTCCTTACTTGTACGGGTTTTAGATTTTATTAATTTTATTATAATGGAAATAAAATATATTTTAGGTATTTCTCTCTATATATATTCGATTTTCTTCGGTCAAATATGGGCTGGACCTAACTAATCCAAAAGCTAGCTCAAGAGTTTAGGGTTGTCCAACACCATATATACAAGTCCCAAGGTTCATGTCCTAACCGATGTGGGACAACTTATCATAACACTCCTCCTCACGTCTAGACTCGATCCTGGAGCGTGGACATCACAATCGGGGGCCCAACATCGGTATATTCAAATCGGGACGAACCGGGCTCTGATACCATGTCAAATATGGGCTGGGCCTAACTAATCCCAAAAGCTAGCTCAAGAGTTTAGGATTGCCCAACACCATATATACAAGTCCCAAGGTTCATGTCCTAGCCGATGTGGGACAACTTATCATAACATCTTCGCTTTAATATAACTCTTACGTTATTTCAAAATATAAAATTAACCGTATAGATTAAAGATTTGATCACATCCATTACAATATATAGCCAAATCGGATTTCCTTTTTTCTATTTACTGCCAAAGACTTTACAAAAGAAATATATACATATGCAATTTTGACCTAGCCAATTAATCTAGCCAAAGAATAAAAAGTCAAAGAATAGGCGAGTTAGCAAACAGAATCAATCTCAGCAAACAAAATCAATCTTGAATCCTAACTTTCTGTAACACCCCAAGTTGGTGCCTGGAGATCTCGAACACCCAACTTGCCGATGAAATCGTTGAACTCTCTGCGTCCCAAAGCCTTGGTAAAGATATTCGCGAGTTGTGACCGAGTAGAAACATGTCGAGTAATAATAGTGTTCGCAAGAATAGCTTCTCGAATGAAATGACAATTAATATTTATGCGTTTAGTGCGTTCGTGAAAAACCGGATTCGCCGTAATGTGAAGAACCGCTTGACTATTAGAATACATCCACATCGGTCGCATATGTTGAACTCCAAGATCATGAAGTAATGCCTTCAACCATATAAGTTCACAAGTCGTCATTGTCATGGTTCGATATTCGGCTTCTGCAGAAGATCGAGAAACCACATTTTGTTTCTTCGTCTTCTAAGAGATACGGGAATATCCTAATTGTATGAGGCACCTTGTTAATGATCGGCGACTTAAAGGACACTCGACCCAATCAGAATTTGTCCAGCTATAAATCTGTATATCTGAGTCTAACCGGAGAAATATTCCCTGTCCTGGATGCCCATTGAGGTAGCGTACTACACAGAGAGCGGCTTCCCAATATGCTCGGCGAGGTGAATGCATGAACTGCGCTAAGATCTGTACGGAATATGAAAATTATGGTCGTGTTACACCCAAATATATGAGCCGACCAACCAACCGACGACATGCAGCCGTGTCACCACATAAATCGCCTTCGACCGAGAGTAGAGTATGGTTTTGCTCCATCGAAAAACCAGCAGGCTTGGCTCCAAGAAGACTAGTTTCGGCTATAATAGCCAACGCATACTTCCTTTGACATAGGTAAATTCCCCTCTAATTTTTTGTAACTTCGATACCCAATAAGTATTTGAGATGCCCGAGGTCTTTCATATGAAAACATGATCCTAAATATTGTTTGAACACGGAGATAGCTAAAAGGGAATTACCTGTAATGATGAGATCGCCAATATAAACCAAAACATGAATTCAAACCCCACTAATCGAGAAAGTAAATAATGAGTGATCTGAAAGTGACTGCCGGAAACCATAGGAATTCAAAGACGTGCCTAGCTTGGCGAACCAACAGCGAGGTGCTTGTTTTAAGCCGTAAAGGACAGAGAAATCTGCACCATGTTTGTAACAAAATCATGCAGCCTTGTTGAAGGGATTTTTGACCGTTGACCTTTGCCTAGTTGCAGCAACGGAGTGTTTTCAGAATTTTCTGCATTCGGTGAAATAGTGGAGGATGAGGATCATGCCTTATTAGTTGTCACAGGTGGAACAAAAAAAGATGAGCCCCTCCTGTCTTGGCAAGCCAGAAGAAACATCTCACGAAACTGAAAATCCGTGGGGTGATGCGTCATCTTCATAATCTTGCCGTACACATTAAGAGACCGACAGTAGACGTGTGACAATAGGAGAATACGTCAATGCAGAAAGATAGGGAAATAGATTTTCTCGGAAGACAATGTCGCGAGATATCAAAAATATTTGACGATCCAGATCATATAGGTGCCACCCTTTCTTTCCCATAGGATATCCGACAAAGATATAACGTCGACCCCGATTAGCAAATTTGTCCCCATGAGTATCTTGGTTATGAGCATAACAAAGAGATCCAAACACGCGCAAATGATTGTAACTTGGTTTGGAACCATGAAGAATCTCAAACGGTGTCCGTCCACCAATAATAGGAGAAGGAGTATGGTTTATAAGATGAGCGGTCGTGAGAATGTTGTCTCCCCAAAACTCTATCGGTAAGTTTGCTTGAAAGAGTATAGAGCGAGTGATGTTGAGAATATGGTAATGTTTGTGCTCTACCCTTCCATTTTGTTGAGGAGTACCCACACAAGATGTTTGATGCATAATTCCTTGGTCCAACAAAAACTGTTCGAGAGCCATGAACTCACTATCGTTGTCCGATCAGATAAGCTTAACCTTTGTATCAAATTGTCATTCATTGCTAAGAATTGACGAATGTGAGTTGACACTTCATACTTAGATGTCATTAGATAAATCCATATTCCCCGCGAAAAATCATCAACGATTGTCAAGAAGTATTTTGCACGACTAAAGGATGGAACACGATATGGACCCAAAACATCATAATGTAGAAGTTAAAAAATAGTCAATGTTTTATTTGAATTTTCAGGAAAACAATCTCGTTCTTGTTTAGCGTGGATACAAATCTCACACACATTATTCAATGAAGTAGAACTCTTAGAAAAAGGCAACTCGGAAAGCAAATAAAAAATCTTCCAAGAGGGGTGGTCGAGCCGGCGATGCCATGTGTCCACAGAGCAAATATCGCGTGTCCTCATATAGCTGCGGTGACCTCCACATTCTGAAAATAATAAAGTCCATCTCGTTTTTCACCTGCTCCAATCAGCGTTTTGGTAGATTGGTCATGAATAACGCAATACTTATAAGCAAACTGTACCAAACAATCCCATTGTTCCAACAATTGAGAGATGGAGATAAGATTAAAACTGAGCCCTTCTACAAAAAACACATAATTCAATTTCAGATTCAAACCAAGCTGAACATTCCCTTGTTTGCAAGCAACACTCTGTTTGCCATCGGGTAAAAGAATCGAGCAAGGACACATATCGGAGACATCCGTCAAACATGATAAATGACATGTCATGTGATGAGAGCAACCAGAATTGAGAATCTAGTCAATATCAAATGGCTTACCAGACTGAGTTTCTGTGACACCAATTTTTATTGCATTCAACACAACAACAATGATTTTCCACTGCTCGTCGCTTATTCCGCTGAGAGTAGAGCTGAATCCTGAAGCGAAGCAGAAGATGTCGCAGCAGGTGTAACAGCAGTCGCTAGAGCAACAGCCTGCACCATTTTTTCACCCGGACCGAAGGTTGCATTCATCTGCCACGACCAGAAACAGGGGAAGGAAGAATACCACGTCCTCGCCCCAGTCAGATTTTGGGGCGATCCGCCACCATTCTAGGTATCCCACAAGTTGAAAACATCCCTTCGAAGAATGTCCCGAGCGGCTGCAATTGGAGCAAAAAAGTTTAGCTTTATCTTCAGTCGAGAAGCGAGAAGAATATCATGTTTTCACACCAAAAGCCATAACAAACGAACGAGCATCAAAATTTTTCAGATTAGCATGCGAACTTTCATCCTGGAGAACAATATTATAGACGGTATCAAGATCGGGAAGAGGTTCCCGTGATAGAAGGTTCAAGCGAACAATCCTATAGACATAATCATTGAGACCCATGAGAAAGTCATGGACTCTATTTTCATTTCGACCCTTTTCAAGCTGTCCCGTGAGGTTGTAGGTGCATTTTCTACAGGTACAAACTCGAAGAGGATGGGAGTTCACCAAGTCACGCCAAATTCTGTTGAGCTTGCCATACTAGGCATCAATGCTCATCCCATATTGTGTCTAATGAGCCAATTCAGATTGGAGCTGATGAACACGAGGGCCATTCTTGACAGCAAATCGACCTTGCAAGTGTTCCCACAGATCCCGAGCCTCCTCTCGATGGGCGACGTCGGAACGAAGCTTCGATTCAATCGTATTCTTGATCCATGAGACAGACAACCAACTAATTGTTTGTCTCCCAAACTTCAAAATCCGGAGATTCTGGCGCAGGTCACGAAATTTTTCCATCAACAAAGCCAAATTTCTTCCGAGATTTGAGGGCATGACGAATATTGATTGCCCATTCGTCATAGTTATCCCCACGTAGAAGCGGTTGAGAGAGAACAAGTCTAGGATTATCGCTTGGCGTAAGATCGTAGGGAGAGATTGTCCTTTAGTGAACAACTGATCCTTCGGGAGTTGCAGCAGTATTGGAGTCGGGAACTTGGTTCGTCGTAGACATTGGTGAGACAAAGAATTTTGAATTTAGGTGAGGGGCTCTGAATCTTCGGAATCGAAGGTTCGAGGTTATTAGATTTTATTAGAGTTGGATCGATGATGAAGGAATCAGGATGGGTTTCGAAGGTTCGGGTTCGATGGGTTTCGGGGGTTTCGGGTTCGGTGGGTTTCGAGATCGGTGAGTTATCAAGAGAGGAATCGGAGATGGAAAGAAGAGGGGTTAGAAGGTTTCTAGGTCGATGAAATGGAGATACGAAATCGGAGGTTCGAAGATTTCTGGGTAAGTGGGTTTCAGGAGACGAAAGAGATGTAAAGAAGGTGAAAGACTCAATGGAACAAGATGAATGAGTCTGTGAAGAAGATGTTTTTGCCTTAAAGCTCTGATACCATGAAATGGTGAGTCAAATCAGATTCATTTTTTCTTATTACTGCCAAAGGCTTTAGAGAAGAAATATATACATGTGCAACTTTGACCTAACCAATTAATCTAACCAAAGAATAGGAAAATTAGCAAACAGAATCAGTCTAAGCAAACAAAATCAAACTCGAATCCTAATTTTCCGTAACAATATATAGAGTATAGAATTTTATATACATAGTGTAGTAAAATTTTAAACTTTAGTCATTCTACCGTTAATTGATTAAAATTTGAGAGAATATTTTAAATCGAAGACTTAAAAGTTTTTTTTATACATATAATTATATTATATTTGTATTAAGTTGATGATTTGAGCAAAAATTAATATTAAACCTAAATTTTTGGATTGAATTATATATTTATATATATATATATATATATATGTGCATCTAAATATTTATATAAATAACAACACTTTTTTCTTATTAGTCTGTGATGCATGTGTTATAAAAGCAATTTTCATGTAAAAATGTGTTATATTGTGTTAATAAATATATAAATATATATAATATTAAAATTTTGAACTAACTTTTTATTCATTAAATATAAATATATTTATCTTTTTCACAGGGACTATTAATATTAATAATGTAACTTGAACCCATATACAAGATATAAGAGTATTTATACATAATATTAAATTTGATCTAATTATATTTGAATATGAAAAATTATATGTATATATTTTATATCCGTGATGATTTCGATCTTTGGAACATAATAGGTCTTCCTTAAATATGAAAAATTACATATAGTTCTTGTACAATGTTGTTAAAAAAATAGAAATCTCCATTTTAATTATTTATAGATAAATAAAAAAAACGTTTTTATTCAGACAATATTGTAACCTAACTTGGACAGAGACATGATATTCAAGATATGAATAAAATACATAAGCGTCTCATAGGCATACATAAGAGTGATCATACACTGCTTTTCTTAGTGACAATTACTTCTTACCAATATAAATCCAACTTTTACAAATAATGATAATTACCATGGAAAACGTGTTAGTCATTACAAAAAACAAATCCATTGGAAAAATAATAGCCATAAAAATTCATTTACTTTATTTTAAATATAAAATAATCCCAATGATTAAACAAAAAATATTTTTATTATGCAAAATTTTGCTCAGGATACGTTCATTTCCATCTATAAATAGGAACGTAGCAATGAAGAAATCAAAACCAACACAATAACCCAAAAAAAAAAAATTGCATTATCTTTCATAATGAGCATGAATCTTGAAGACTTCTTAAACCCTAACCCTGAAATGGTAATGGAGGAAGAGGGCATGCGAGCCGCGAGGCTAGCCAATGCAGTGACCTTTCCCATGGTTCTAAAAGCCGCCATGGAAATGGGTGTCCTCAACACTATCTCCGCCGCAGGTGAGGACGCGTGGCTCTCACCTTCCGAGATAGCGCGTGGTCTTCCCACCAAGCCCACCAACCCACAGGCACCAATGCTGCTGGACCGGGTGCTACGCTTGCTCGCTAGCTACTCCATAGTCAAGTGCCGTATGGTCCGAACCGGAGACACTCATGAGAGAATTTACGCGGTCGAACCGATTTGCAGATTCTTTCACGACGAAAAGGAAGACTCGGCTACTCTTCTTCCTTTGTTCATGTTGTTGCACACTAATATCTTTATCAAGACATGGTATATATATATATATATGTTAAATATGGGCTGGGCCTAACTAATCCAAAAAGTTAGCTCAAGAGTTTAGGATTGCCCAACACCATATATACAAGTCCCAAGGTTCATGTCCTAGCCGATGTGGGACAACTTATCATAACACTCCCCTTCACGCCCAGGCTCGATCCTGGAACGTGGACATCGCAATCGGGGGCCCAACATCGGTATATTCAAATCGGGACGAACCGGGCTCTGATACCATGTCAAATATGGGCTAGGCCTAACTAATCCCAAAAGCTAGCTCAAGAGTTTAGGATTGCCCAACACCATATATACAAGTCTCAAGGTTCATGTCCTAGCCGATGTGGGACAACTTATCATAATATATAGGTTTATCAATTGAATTTTGATGACTATCGATTTTTATGTTTGTTATATTATACTGTTTGACATCATGTCAAATATGGATTTGGGTCTAACTAATCTCAAAAGTTAGTTCAAGAGTTTAGGGTTACCCAACACCATATATAATTGATCAAGGTCCATGTCCTTAGCCGATTGACAATACATCACAACACGTCCACTAATATATATATATATAATATTTATACAATATATATAGTATTTGATAATATTAAATTTTAAGTTTTTTGGATTGAGTTAAACTTAAATCCATTTCATAAATCTTATGATTCAATGATGGATTTTGTAGGACTCATTTGGGAGATATGATATTACATGGAAGAGATGCATTTACAAGCGCCCACGGCATAAAAGTTTTCGAATACTTGAGCAAAGATAAGGAGATAAGTAGTCTTTATAACCGAGCAATGTGGGGACACTCCCTCATGATTGTGAATAAGGTTCTTGAAGTTTATAAAGGATTTGAAGGTGTGAATTCAGTGGTGGATGTAGCAGGAGGAGTTGGTACTTCAATTAGCCTAATTACTTCAAAATATCCAAACATTAAGGGAATCAACTTCGATTTAGCCAATGTTATAGATGGAGCTCTACCTTATCCAGGTTTTGAATCATTTGTATTATGTTTCTTTTATTTATAATTTTATATATTCATTTGTATTATGTTTCTTTTATTTATAATTTTATATATTGCATTTTTAGCTTCTGAGCAAGTATTGTATCCAAATTTATTTATCTTCTTCTTTTTTTTAATGTTGTGGTTCAAGGGGTGGAACATGTGGCTGGAGATATGTTCGTCGAAATTCCAAAAGCCGATAACATTTTTATGAAAGTAAGTTTTATATTCTCAAATATATATCTGAATCTAACTAAACCATGAAAATCAATGATTTATGTAATAACAGATACAAGACAAAACAAAATAACATCGTCTTTGTCCAAATTCAATCCAAAATCAAAATATATATGATGAAGCTAATACGGCATTTATCAAATGAAATATAGTGGATCTTGCATGATTGGAATGACGATGATTGTATCAAGATTCTTAAAAACTGTTGGAAAGCTCTCCCCAACAAGGGGAAAATGATCATAGTAGATACAGTTGTTCCGGATCATCCGAAGGCGGGAGATGTGTACTCGAACGTAGCCTATGACTTGGACATGGCAGTGCTAAGTATATACTCGGGAGCCAAAGAGAGGACACGATCTGAATTCGAAGCTTTGGCAAAGAGTTCAGGGTTCATTCGTTGCGAGTTCATATGTTGCGCTTTTCATTGTTGGGTCATGGAGTTCCACAAAGATGCTTGAAGAATCCAATGTGTTGGAATGAATGTTATGCTTTACTCTTTCTCTACAATATTCCCATGTTGTCTATCTATTGTGAGCAAGTAATTAATAAAACGTATATTCGTGGCTTCAACCTTTTTGTTTCACCCCAATTAAGTGCTTTTATATTCTTCTTCCTTCAATGATTGTATCTTTATAGTTAATAGAGCTAATATTTGTCAAATATAGATAGTTCTAGCTAATTTAAATATTTTTATATGTTTGTGCAACATCATATATAGGAGTCTAATTTATATACTATCTGATATGAAATAACATAACATAACAATACCCTTCGCGTTTAGATTTGATCTTGAATCGTTAAATCACAACCGGTGGTTCAACATCAAAATATTCAAATCATAACGAACCATGCTCTAATATCATGACAAATATAGACTTGAGTTTAACATCATGACAACGTACCATGGTTGTGAGATATAAAAAAATGTGAGAATAACTTTCCTCAGTTAAGAGCTCTAGGAAGAGGTCTATATGACTCAACCTACAAGTTTCACAATCCTGGTCATGGATAGTATGGTATGTAAGCTATAGAGGTCCATTTACGGACTTAAACAAACTTCTCGTAGTTAGAATCTTCAGTTTAAAAAGATAGTTAAAATGTTCAACAAGCCTTGTGTTTACAAGAAGGTTAGTGGGATAAGTGTTATTTTCTCTGTGTTATATGTGGATGACATATTGCTAATAGAAGATGATGTACCATCGTTATGAAAGACTAAAGAATGGTTGTCCGAAGAGTTCTCCATGAAAGGCTTGAGAGATGCATCCTATATTCTGGAAATAAGAATCTATTGATTTAGATTAAGAGATTGTTATGACTCTCCCAATCTATATACAACAATACCAATATGATTCGATATAACATGGTAAATTCCAAGAAGAGATATCTATCGATTAGCACCGGAATTCCTCTTTCTCGAGATTATTTCCTTATACCTAGGATGAGACAGAACGCATGAATAGGATCTTGTACGCTAGTACAATAGGAGTCATCATGTATACCATTACATGTACATGATCTGATGTTGCCTTCACACTAAGTGTGGCGAGTTGATATCATGCAAATCCTGGTGAGTGATATTACAAATTTGTCAAAACTATTCTTACGTACTTGAGAATGACCAAAAACAAATTACTTATCTGTGGGGACCAGAGTTTGGAGTTATAGGGGTTCACCACTGTTATATATTCATCGGATAATAACGACAAAAGGTCTATGTCAAAATTTTTATTTTGCTTGAATGATGGAGCGGTCAATTGGAAATATTCTAAATAGGCTACAATAGCGGACTCGGTTATAGAAATAGTATATCAGTACATGCAAGGCAATTAAGGAAGTGGTCTGGATAAAAAATTTCAGTAGTGAATTTGGTGTGGTCCCAATAATGAAGGAGCTCATTCTGTTATTATGTGATAAAATTGGAGCGATGGCTCAAGCAAAAGATCCAAGGTTTCAACAAAGATCGAATCATGTTCTGTATAAGTACATGATACGAGAGATTGTTGAACGTGGGAGCATTCAATATCTAAAATTAGACGAGAAACAAAATTTAAACAATCTGCTCACAAAGATGCTCGAGTCATAAGAGTTTGACGAACATAATAGAATTGAGAAATGTAACGTATTGGAACTAGTTCCAGTATAATTTCAAGAGTATAATTTTTTAGAGCTAGTATACATTCATGTAATGTTTGAGCATTTTATTTTAATAACATTTATTTATTTACATATGATTGTTCATATATAGGTATATATATTGCATATGAGATATTCAACAGACCATGCTTAATATTAGAAACTCATCATCATCATAAGGATCGTGATAAATACATATGATTTTTTCACTATAAGAAAACAAGTGAATATCAACGTCAGGATCTATGGATTTGTCCATTGACATTTATTCACACGGATGTCGCACGGTTATCAACGGACGCATATTCGTTGCAATCCGTTGCCATTATCAATGAAAATTGTCTGTTGGTATTTTACGGAGAATCCGTTGAAAATTCATTGGAATTCTATTAAATATGTTCAACGGATGACCGTTGATAAATTTAAATGTTCAATGCAACCGTTGGAAAAAAATTCGACTATTAGCGATCAACTATTATCCGTTGGCATTTTCAACGAATATCTGTTGAAAATTTCATTATATATACACCAAACTCGAAGCCCTTATCACCAAGTCAAAAATAAGAAACATACTTTTAAACAATATTGTCTTCTTCAAATAAAGATATTTATATATCGAGAGAGTAGATGTATAGAAGAAAAGATCTTGTAACAGTGGAATAAATCTTACAAGAATTACAGCAATCCATGAGTTTTGCATCGATACAAACTTGATGTAAAGTTGAAAGAAAATGTTATGTCCTTACAAAAGATACAAAAACATGAAGCAGTAAAGTCAAGAAATTGTTAGCAAACACATTTACAAGGTCGGTTTCATAGAGAATTATGAAGTTTGGTTCTTTCACGGTGAAGATTGTTGCTTTAGAGATATGAGTGTGCAAAAAGCATAAGCAATGGAAAGAAATGAAGAGCTTTATACTGAAAATATGACGTATGTCAAGCGCTCTTCCTGGAGTTTTTGAGCAAACGTAAGAAGAAATATCCAACAATGAGGCATGCCAATTTTGTAACTTATTGGATACGGTGAAAAAACCTACATATGACGGTTGTCATTAAGGTCAATCTCATTTTTCCTTATCATCAAGATTGATGGGTAAAAAAGCAGACTGTAATATAGGTGAAATTTATATGTATTCATTTTGTCAAATAATGTATGAATATTCAGCGACAAATAATCTAGCTAATGAAACATGTTATGAAAAAAGAATGTTTTTAAGGATTTGGGCATGCCACATGAGAAGATTTATGTTTGTAGAAATAGTTGCACGCTTTTTTGGGGAGGAGATAAAGACATTTTGGAATATAAATTTTTCGGTGCAAGTAGATTTCGTACAAAAAACAATCTTCACAAAATATATATTGTACAATAAGATGTTCTATATGCCGATAACAAACACGTTAAGGATGTTATACGAGTAAACATCCATCAGATGGTAAGGCCTGGAAGGATTTCAACGAAATGTTTTCAGAGTTTTTGTATGAAATGAGAACTATTTATCTTTGTATATGTATCGGTTGTTTTAGTCCATTTGTACAATCTAGAAGTCAATATTCTCTATGATCTATAATTTTGTCTCTCGACGAAACAGAGAAGATCAAAAGAAGATCATACAAACTATATATATATATATATATATATATATATATATCAACATAACCTAGTTTGGTCGAATCTCTGAGATCTTTACACCAATTGGACGTATGATAGAGAAATCCGAGGAATATTGCCTAATACCATAAGAATATAATCTTGTCCACACATATATATTGTTAAATTTTCAAGAGCTATTACTTTTCGGAAAGTATAAAATGATGACAATCCTTTCATTTCATTTATAAATATATATATATGTATATATATGTTAACATGTTAATTAATAATTTTTTTCATTACAAGATCTTTGATGAAGAAGTAATGAATATATATTCTCGTCTAAACGCATATAAACTCAACAAAATGAAAGTTAAATATTATACCTCGTGGTTAAGAGATTATGTAAATATATATATATATATATATCTCGTACTTTTGTATATATATATCTTAAAATTATATATTTTATAAATGATCATTCATTTTTATATTATAGGTTCAGAATTGCGATGAGAGACATCCTACTTGGTTAAGATATTCGGCTAACAGTCTTTCTACAAATGTATTGTGTTGGTCAATTATATTTACTCGGAGATACGCATTCTACACATACGAGCACGAAAAATAAAATCACCGTTTCCAATTTGGAAACGGCTCAATCCGTTTCCAATTTGGAAACGGCAACAACCGTTTCCAATTTGGAAACGGCTCAATCCGTTTCCAACTTGGAGACGGCACCAGCCGTTTCCAAATTGGACACGGCTCCAGTTTCCGTTTCCAATATTTGGAGACCGATTTGGGACTACTTTTCCAGTCCCTAATTAGGGACGGATTGGGTACTACGATTTCCGTCCCTAATTAGGCACGGATTGGAGACTGGAAAAAATTAGAGACGCGCGATTGGATACTACCACTGGTCGTCTCTAATCCGTTCCCAAACTGGTTTAGGAAC
Source organism: Gynandropsis gynandra (assembly GCA_036759665.1). NCBI lineage: Eukaryota > Viridiplantae > Streptophyta > Magnoliopsida > Brassicales > Cleomaceae > Gynandropsis > Gynandropsis gynandra. Next base: position 4,556,957 of record CM071864.1, read on the forward strand.
GGATTGGGAACCGATTTCTCAGTTCCTAAAAGCGATTTTTCTTGTAGTGATATGTATATATATGTTAACATGTTAATTAATAATTTTTTTCATTACAAGATCTTTGATGAAGAAGTAATGAATATATATTCTCGTCTAAACGCATATAAACTCAACAAAATGAAAGTTAAATATTATACCTCGTGGTTAAGAGATTATGTAAATATATATATATATATATATCTCGTACTTTTGTATATATATATCTTAAAATTATATATTTTATAAATGATCATTCATTTTTATATTATAGGTTCAGAATTGCGATGAGAGACATCCTACTTGGTTAAGATATTCGGCTAACAGTCTTTCTACAAATGTATTGTGTTGGTCAATTATATTTACTCGGAGATACGCATTCTACACATACGAGCACGAAAAATAAAATCACATACAGTTACGAAGTTTGCATCAATAGTGAAATAGAGGATAATACTTTCTAAAAATTTTGCACCAAATCCTACAGAGTTGAATATATTGGTATGGTTGGATTGAAGATAATGATTTCAAATATCATAATTTCGACCATCCATAAGACATGGTACACGAAAAAATCAATGGGGAGAAATTAACATCAACTTGGTACGATATTATGCAAAGTATGATACAATCATCACAATAAATCAAGCAGATTATGTATGTTACTGTAATATCCAACACTATTGAAATGTCGAAGAGAAAAAATGGTGGAGGATAGTTAAGATTAAACTGCGTGGTAGTATAAACATAGAAAAAAGAATGTCCATAGCAAACTAACATCTCTAAGCCAATACGCTTAATTGATACTGAAAATCATGAAGAGATTCTCGAAAGGACCGATATAGATGGTGAACACATTGATGATTATAAATAAGTTAAACTGAAAAATGCAGAGATGAACATGATGATGAATTCAATGCACCACAGAATGAAGATTCACCAAAAATCAGCAGAAGAGGAATTGTGAATTATGTAATTATAATATCAAAGTTTTGTAATCTAAACTTTCTTTTAATTCCTTTATTTCATTTTGAATGTGTATCTGTTAAAAATTCTAAAGGATGCATGTTCATTATTAAAGCAATATTCAGGACTTTTAAGGTTTATCAACTTCATACATGTATCTGTTGCTTATTTTAACGGATGCACGTTGAAATATATCATACATTATCAACGGAAATCTATTGGAAGATGCAAAGGAAGACCGTTGGGAAGTTTAAACTAGCATCTGTTGCTATTTTCTATGGGCCTCCGTTAGAAAAAGCAATGATGATCTATACTGCACCTAGCTAGAATGTGCGAGTTCGTTACCTTGAGAACATAATTTCCAATGGATGCTCGTTGACATGGTAGACGTATAGCCGCTGAATGATTTTTTTTTTGCGCCGAGTACATAATTTCCAATAGATATCCATTGGAAACTAAAATATCAAGTCAATAGATGACGTTCGTTTGTTAGACGTTGAGCAGTACCATTTTCAACACAATCTCAAAACCGAAACTACAAATTCTTTCAAATTATTACCACCTATTGTGAAAAACTATAAGATATATTTAAAGATAAATGGCATTTATCATTTATAATAATATTCCCTTTATAAATATATAAATTGATTTTCTAAATTTTAATTGTTTCTATTGAAGTTTATTAGATCGTATAAGATGCGCTTATATGCTTTAGATTCTCTTCAAAAAGATATTAGGATGCCACGACGGTACCCTCCATGTTCCAAGAAATGTACGCGAAAGAATGACACATCGAGCAAATCGGGACTACACTTCAAGATATTGTGATGAAGATGCTTCATATGTAAAGCATCATGAAAATAATGACTGGTCAACCATATCAACCACCACCATCTAAGAAGAAATCACCACCAAGACATGAATAGACCATCGATTCCGATTCGACCCCTTCTCGAGGCACCGAAGAAGACAAAAACGAAAACGACGATGGTGGTTTAACTGACATATAGGCTACTTTAGTTTTATTTGTATTTTATTTAGTTTTAAATATTATAATAACATTTTAAATATATTAAACTTAATTTTTACTTTTTATATTTAAATAATTCGCCATACTATCAATAGATGTCCTTTGATAGCAGAACAACATTATCAACGAGCATCCATTGACAACATTTAAAATTTTCCGCCAAACACCAACGGACATCAATTGGTAAACCCTGTGAAGATATTCAACGGATATCCATTTGTTTTGGCGAATGATCTAACAGATATCCATTGGAATTTTCAGTGGACATCAATTACAATTTAAAACGGTATCCATTACAACTTGCAACGGGGCATCCGTTGCAATTTTGAATGGGAATCTATTGAGATGTTCAATGGCATCATCCATTATAATCTATTGATACATTTGCAACAAATAGTTCTCGTTGAAACACTGTTGAAAATTGCAACGGAATAGGTTTCCCAACGATCGATTTCCAACGGTCAAAAATCCATTTAAATCCGAGTTTACAACGGAACAACCATTTTAAATGGATTTTTTTGTTGGAAATGGCTTGGTTTCTCTGTAGTGTTAGTGTATATCAATCAGAATGTGTTCTTGATCGTATCATGACTAATGGAATGTTAGTTATCTGGATAAATCAACACACATGTGATAGTTTCTATCGGATAAAAATTAGTAATCACTTTTACTAAGTCACATATATAGATGATGAACATGAGGAATATAGTTAACAATCTAGAATGATAAGACAAAGTCGGTTGTGATTGACATGGAACATATTTGATAATGTTATAGGGTTTTATAGTCAAACCATACCTTAAGATTATCTGAAGCTAGAAAACGAAAAGAAATATTGTATTGTCCTTCATCGTGGTTCTACAATGTAAAAGATGTTTATTCATGTTATCTGGTTTGTTGAGCATTGTTAGGCATAAACTTCGACTAAGGCGATTAGTGAGACTAATCCACTAATAATTTAGTGTTGAATCCATGAGGTTACACATTTACGAGCAATTCGATAGTCGTTGATGATTTTTGGACAGTTTGTATAGTATTCAATTATGTATTTCACTAGCACCGAAAATATAATTGATGGAAAAAATTGGTTCATTAATAATTGTTTTCTATAATGTTTGCACGTGTGATATCCTTGATGGCATATATAGGAATACATATATGTAATTATCGAATAATTCACACTTGGGGTAAAGGGAAAATTTTGAATATACCCTCAGTCGAATTAAATAATAATTACTCGTTGATTAAGTAATTAACTAAAAGTTAATTGATTTCATAATGGTACCTAAATAATATATATATGTATTGACTTATATTAATAACTAGTTTACATATTAAAAATAATTAGTGAAAATCAAGAGAAAAGGTTCTCTACGCATTCATATCATGTCAATCATTAACGATGAACCAGAAATCGGTCTGAACTGTTTGTGGAGGTCACGTGTTATCGGTACTACATCCAAATCCATCCTTATATCCTTAAAGATTAGTGTATTCGTACTTTGGTTTGTTAGTTTAAAAAAATAACTAAACCTCGTGACAATTGATATCATAAAAACATGTTAGATCAATATTTTGTTAACAGAAATTGTTTATACTTCCAAACAAACAACCCTGCACTCGGTTTTATGGTGTGCACATCAAAATTAGAGATACAATATTGAAATATTTAAAGCGAGATGAAATAGACTGTGATACCATGCAAAATGGGTTTTGAGTCTAATTAAACTAAAAGTAAACTCCAAATTTAAAAGTTGCATAATACCATACATATATATAAATCTATGATTCAGTTCTAATCGATATTAAACAATATAATATAAAAAATTAGTCGAGATTAAAAGTTGAGTTTGATATTTCACTTGACTTGCTGCAAAATATAATTTTATGCAAGTACTGTTCATTTATTCAATTAACAAATAGATTTAGATCTAATCCAATTTAAATTTAGTTGTCCAATAATATATATATATATATATATATATATATATAACAACACAGTATATCCTATGTGCATGAGCATTGTTATGATTGCATTTTCTTTGCAATAATATTATAGGCTAAACAAAAAAATAATTCTTAGAAGTATACAAACGACCTATGCTTCATTCATTTGATTGCCATTATAGTGGACAATATTCCACAACGTTAAACAATAGGCATTAGTCCGATGATGATCTAACATCTAGTCGACACCTGGGTTGTATATAAAGGCATGTTTTTTTAGAAAAATGTTTATTTTTATTTGATTTTTTAGTTTTATTGTCTCAAATAATGAATTTTAGGAAATTATTAACATTTTCGTCATTTATTTGACAAACGAGACACATATAGACAAAAAGAAAAGTTTCCATATATATATATATATTCAGAAAGTTAGATGTATATATAAAGGGTTATCGAATTCAATTTCGATATGATTTTTTCGGATTTTGTTTGGATTCGAGTTAAAAAAAAAAATTAAACCCAAATTAAATTCAAATATTTTCTCTGGATTCGATTTGGGTTCATCAAATAATGTGCCTAATTTAAGTTAGTTTGGTTTAGAATTTTAGGATGGTTCGGGTTTGACATAAAAAATAAATATCAAATATAATATATAAAAACATAAAAAGAAAACCTATTATAATTTTTTAAAGTTTAAATTTAGAAATTTTTTATTTTTTTAATTATATTCCTTCTCGAATTGAATCATCTCGAATCTAAACAGTTTCTGAAATTTAAATTTATATGAATTATTTGGATAACTCATATTACAATCGTTTCATGTTATTCGGATCGATCCGGATAATTTGAATTATATACATATTTTTTCAAATAAAAATGTTTCTTTTCTTTTTAAAATATTTATATAAGCCACATTAATTTTAAGATATGGATGTATCATGTTATCCAAACCGGTGCTGAAGAAGGAAATTTGCAAATATATACAACTCGGAGAATTACAATTATACTTCATTTCTAGACCTAATTATAAAATGATTTAAATGATACTTTACCCTTGATGCTTGACTTTTTAAAACATGTTGACCTTTTTAAAAATTAAAAAATTAATTTCTTATATTTTATTAATATGTAAAAATATATTATTTATATTTTTATCATTCAAATATATAAAATGTTTAAGAATAACATTTTTTCATTATTTCTTGTTCATTTAAAAAAATCATTTTTAAGATAAAATATTTAGTTATATAAAAAGAATATTAGAAATTAGGGAAATTTTAAATGATATTTTTTATAAAGAATTGATATAGTAAAATGAAATACGATTATAATCCACCGAATTACAAAATGTATCTTTACAAATGTCCCTTGTTAAGATTGCATAAAAGATTTACTTAACCTTTAATTTTTTTCGTGACTATCTTTTAAAAAACTGAAAAAAATGTGAAATTTTATATGGATCTCAATTTAGCACCAAGATTTAACTGCAATAATGTTCCACCATCGTACAAAATAAAATTATTTTATTTATATTGCAGTATGTTCAAGTACAAGTACTTATCACCTGAGTACACTTAAACTCATCCGAAATATACCGCACCATCCTGAGTTATTTCCAGATTATACCCAACCGTAAACCTCATAATTCACTTTCCCTTAGTTCACTATACCACATGTGTATGAATCTTACAGATGAGTCTTCTCACTCACCAATCCAACACACTTATTGTTGTGTGTTTAAGAACACTCGTGTAGGCTCAAATGTTTAGCTTTTTGCACTTAATTGCTCTTTACTCTCTTGTTTATGAGTTGTGTCTATTATTGTTGCATTCTTCTCATTTTATAGACATTCCAGCAGATTTATCTTGTTATTTGTTTCATTATTTGAAGAACGACATATTCTTTTGGAGGTTGTTATTAGAGTTGCTATAGAAAATATGTCAAAATTGTTACGTTGTTGACTTGTTCAAACCATTTGTTAATCCTTGTGCTCTTGTTTAATCTTTATGTTTGCTTATTCAATCTTTGCATTCTAACAATCTCTATTGCATTTGTATTATCACAATGAGCCACGAAAGTACCCATATTGTTTTCCTTGTTCTTCTTTAGTATGCTTTGGTACTCTTCGAATAATAACATCAAGCTATTGATGTTATTGATTGAGTCTACCACTCATTGCTTACAAACAGTTTTGTTCATTTCTCCACACAAAACAATTGATTTCTCCTCTTATTCCTGACAACTTAATTTGTCGTTAGTATAAAAATATGACATTTTTCCTTTGAAAATTGTCTTGAAATCCTTTTGTCACAAAGTTGGTTGATGCTGATCAAATTTGTTTTTTGTCCTTCCACATAGTATACATTAGCAAGTTGTAGTTTTCCATTCGTTCCAAGTGATCCATTTCTCATGAATCTTCATTTTTCGTCATCACCAGAGGTCATATGTCCATTCTTGTTTTAAAAAAAAATCTGAAAGTAATTATTTTATTCTTGTTGCATGCTTGGAACAACCACTATTGAATACCACGTGACATCATAATTGTTGTGAATAGGAGCATGAGCAATATTGTAAAGCAAATAATATTTTTTTATCCAAACTTGTTTAATATTTATAGGCTTCCAATATATATATATATATATATATATTATTTTCTCACCCATATTTGTTTAATAGTTTTGGGTTTCCAGTGAGAATATTTATATGTATATTACATTCTCTTATAATATTGGTATCATTTCCAAAGATGTTCTAGTTATGCACATGAGTAGCATCTTTGTAAAGGTGTTTGTCATTTTCTCCAAGTGGATTACAAATTTTTTGCTTGAACTTCAGTTCGAACAATTTATATTATAGGTTGCTTTGAATGCATTGTAGGTTGAACAGACTGGTCAGCAGTTTGCTTTGATTGTACTGTAGACTGAACATTTTGAATTACATATTCTAACAAGCCATCAATAGCAAAAGCTACCTTTTCTCAGTACTATCTCCGTTGTTGGTGTTTTTTTTTTCTTAAAAACAAATTCGAAATGATGCTTATCTATTTTCCAATGGTGAAAAGATGACATAACTTTTCAGTACCATTGTTAAGCATTCGCAGATTCTTCTGAGTTTCCTCCAATTAATGTTTGATTAACATCACTTCTTCATTTTGTTGGTCCAACTATAATTCATTATGTTTGAGTCGCTCTTTAAGCTGTATATTTTCTTTGACCAGCTCAATATCCTGCTTACTTATCTTCATCTATGATTCATGCATCGACTTAAGAGTAAGATCACATCACTTTCACTTCCAGATATTGATTTTTCTTCTAGAAATGCCACAATATTTTCATCATCTTTATCGGTATCGGATTCACACCAAGTTGTTTCATTTTTCTTCTTCATGGTTTTTCCACATTGACTTTTTTCTATCTATACCCTTTGCATTCAAAGCATTGAATTTCCTTAGTTTTTTCAGCATTGCTTCCCTTTTTAAGATGTTTGGACATTCGGCTTTGAAGTGACTGAAACCTTTACATTCTTGGCATTAAGTGGAAAATTTTCTCTCCTTTGAACTTGGTTGAAAATTTTTTGAATTTTCACCATTCTTGTCTTTATGATTTGTTCGAATGCCTTCATCATGTATGTCATGCCTTCTTCCAAGACAGTGAGTTGATTTACGTTGTCCGCTACCTGAAAAGCAATTGCTTTATTTTTCAATCTATTATCATGTTCTAAACTCATCTCAGGAGTTGAAAGAATTTAAACAACTTCTGCAAAGTTGATAGTGTCATCGTTTATCGCAATTTCCATTGCGTTTTTTTTGCTTCAAACTTCTTTGGTATACCACGAATAAATTTCTTCACTGACGTTTTCTCATTCTATGTATTTCCCAGGTTATATGCCTAATTGGCTAGTGCATTCAGCCTTGCACTAAATTCAATGATCTTCTTGTCTGTATTCATCCTCATGTTTTTGAATTGTGAGGCGAGAATATCTAGATGAGTTATTCTCATCCTCGTTCTTCTGTTGTGATGTATTTAAAGTTTGTCCCAACCCTCTTTTGTTGATTCACATGATTGAATCTGTTTGAATTTATTCATGTCACCTGATGTGAAGATAATAGATAGTGCATTTGCATTGTACGTTGGAAGACGTTTTTTCTACTGGTGTTTATAATGATTTTGGTTTAGGAACTGCCTTTTCTTCCACATCCGGTTGCATTCGGGGGCTCCAACCTAACTTCACTATTGTCCAAACATCTTCATCACTGCCTTTGATTGTTGCCTTCAGCTTGACATTCTACTAGGCATAATTTGTGGAATCCAATAAAAGAGGTTTCAAAATTGAAATAAGTTCTCTGTGTGAATCCATACATGTTACCTCAATCGCGCACGAATTGATCTCTTCTTGTTCGCGACCTTCTCTTATACCAATTAAAATTTTGTATATATCTCAATTTAGCATCAAGATTTAATCGTGGTGATCTTCCATCACCGTACAAAATAAAATTGCTTTATTTACGTTACAGTATGTTCGATTACAAGTACTTATCATCCAAGTACATTTGAACACGTCCCTGAGTTATTTCCAGAATATACCTAACCATAAATCTCACAGTTAATTCCCTCTTAGTTCACTATACCACGCGTGTATAAATCTTACAGATAAGTCTTCTCACTCACCAACCCAACACTTATTGTTGTGTATTTAAGAACACCCGTGTTCAACTCTTTAGTTTTTCGCACTTAATTTCTCTTTGCTTTCTTACTAATGAGTTCACTACAAGAAAAATTAAATTTCCATACAGCAAAATCAGTCCCTAATTCGTCTGGAAAATGGTTTTCAGACGTTTTCCGGACGGATTTTATTCGTCCGTAAATGAACGTCGCTAATTCATTTCTGTTCGGAATTCGTCTGAAATTCCGGACGGATTTAGTCGTCCCTAAACCGTCCTTAATTTTTTTGGATAAAAAAATTCCGGACGGTATTTTTTTCCATTCGGAACTTTTTTTTCAAAAATAAAAATAATTAAAAATAAAAACATTTATCCTCTATCGCCTCCATCGCCACCTCTTCTTCTTCCGTCTTCATCGTCGCCTCCTAATCAACCGTCGTCATTGTCTCCGCCTCCTTGCCGCTGCCATCGCCATCTCACCTCCACCGTCGCCTTCATCACCGCCATCACCTCCACCTCCGCTGTCATCGTCTCACATGCTTTCTTCTTTATTTCACTTTCTCTTTCTTCATTCTCTTTTTCTTTCTCTTCTTATTCCTTACGAATGAATTTATAAGATTAGATTTTCAGACGAATTCAAATATCCCATCCCTAATTCCAAACATATTAAATAATTTGTCCCTAATTCTAGACGGATTCAAATAATCCGTCCCTAATTCCAAACGGATTAAATAACCCGTCTCTAATTCGTCCCTAATTCCAAACAGATTAAATAATCCGTCTCTAATCCGTTCCTAATTCCAAACGGATTAAAAAATTTTTCCCTAATCCGTCCCTAATTCCAGACGAATTAGGGACGGTTTTTTTAAATTTTTTATTTTTAAATATTTTAATATTATTTGGAAAAAAAAATTTCGAACGGTTAGGTGTCCCTCCGAAAATTTTTCAAAAAATAAAAAAATTATTTTTTAATAGAATTATATTTTTAAATAAAAAGTTAATTTTAATAAAAAATAAATATTTGTTTTGAAATATTTCCGGACGGACGTCACTCCGTCCGGAAATTTTTTTACAAATTTTAAAAAATAAAAAAATCAAAATTTATATATTTTTGTACAAAAGTTAGTTTTCTAAAATTAAATATTATTTTTCAAAAATTTCTGGACGGATATATTTTTCCGTCCGGATTTTTTTTCAAAAATAAAATAAAATTAAAGAAATAAGTAATAAATAAAATAATATAAAAATAAAAAAATTCCGGACGGATATAAAAAATCAATCCTTAATTTCCTGACGGATTTTTTAGGCCGTCCGGATTTTTTTTTGTAAAAAAATAAAAGTGATAAAAAATGAATAAAAAATAAAATAAATATTTAAAAAAAAAACAAAAATCCGTCCCTAATCCGTCCGTAATTTAGGGACTGATTGGTGGTAGTCCTTAATCCGTCCGAAAAGAGGGACTGAAATAATTTCGTTCGTAAATTGCGGACGGATTAAAATTCGTCCGGAATTTAAGGACGAACCGAAATTTTCGTCCGTAATTTAAGGACGGATCAAAATCCGTCCAGAAATTCCATCCCTAAATTAATAATTTCTAGTAGTGGTTGTGCCTATTGCTGATGCATTATTTTTTTTTTCTATAGACATTTTAGCAGATTCATCTTGTTGTTTATTTTCTTATTTGAATGATGACATATTCTCTGAGAGGTAGTTATTTGACTTGTTAGAATATAGGTCAAAATTGTTATGTTGTTGACTAGTTCAAACCTCTTGTTCCCTGTGCTCTTGTTTAATCCATGTGTTTGTTGATTCAATATTTGTATTCTAACAAAATGAAATATTTCTTCCAAAATTTTAATTTCTTTGTATTATATGAAAAAATGATAGTAAAATAATTTATTTTCATTTTCCATTTTTTTTCTTATTTTTTTCCAATGTTCACTTTCTTTGATCGGTGGCAATGTCATCACCTCCGTGAAGCCATCGCTTTTTTGCGAAACCGATTACAATAACCCTTTTCTTTATCGATATGTCGTATTTCTTTATCGACATATCATACGTATAAGTTGATGATGTCTCTTTGAATAACAATACCACTCTGAAACTTTCTGACCGAATTTCACATGGTAATGTCGTTCAATTCTTAGATTTCTGAAGGAAGATCATTGATTTATAGAAAAGAGAAGATGATCTTTTTTAAATCAATAATCTCATCGATCAAACCAGCAAAGATGATCTATTCACAGAAAATCGTGATAATGAATCACCATCAAAATGTCTAGACAATGTTTAGGTCAATTTTCGTTTTTATATTAGAAAGATCCTATTATATACAATACACTCACATGTTAGTGCTCATAATATCTTATCATATACTCATATACACACTATATTCTCCACAAAAAAATTATCAACAAAAAAAATTTAGTTGTCAATATATATATATATATATATTATTCTCGTGCCCTCGCAATGTCGTTTAAAAACCATAGGAATCTCGAACAAATTTTGGTCACCTGCATGCACCAATCCACTCACATACATTTAAGTACACTATTAGAATCCAACTTTTACAAATAAAGTTAATTACCATGTAAAACGTGTTAGTCATTAAAATTGATGAGATATTCGGATTCACAGCACAACTACTAATATGTTATAGTGGATTGTGTTATATTGGCTAATAATAATCTATGAATTATTAATTTATATCATTTTATTTTAAATCTTTGAATTAATTTTAGTTTAATGAAATTTAAATCTTTTTGGTATTTATGAAATTTAGTTTTACCCCGTGGAAAAGTGTAACATTATAATTGGGGAAAATATATGTGAAATTAACTTTGTATTTAGGTCAACGAGTTTCAAATGGTCATTGTCAAATACTTTTGATGTATTTCAATCTAAAAGGTAAATCACAAAATATTGGTATTATTCAATATCATATATATATATATATAATTTATATTCTAGATGTAGAAGAAATGATATAACACTTTTATTTCATAAATAGATTCAATTTTAGAATATGCACATCACAATAAAAAAATTTAAAATTGAAATATACAACTCAACATAAAAATTTAATTAACAGATAATTAAAAAGTTTAAGATTAATAAAAAAACTATACATAAATAAATATACGATTCATATTATAGTTGATGAGAAACAACACACTATAATAATCATAATTATTATCATAAATTTAGTCCAAATATAAAATAATATTTTGAATGGAGGTTGGACGTTTAAACTTGTGTGTATATATACAAATATAATAATATAACTTTTTTTGTTGCCCTGCAATGTCGTTAAAAACCTTGGAATTTCGAATATATGTTTGTCACGTTATTTATTTAGACAATATGGGAACCTAACTTGGACAAAGACATATTAAGCAAGATACGAAACAAATACATAAACCTCACATGCATATGCTACAATCCACTCACATTCCTAAGACTACTTGTCACCGATAGAAATCCAATTTTTACAAATAATGTTAATTCATTACCACGAAAACGTGCTAAGTCTTTAAAAAATTATGGATATACTCGAATTAGTAGAGATTCTCCGATAGTGTAATGACAATAAAATTTATAAATTTTATCTTAAAATATGAAATACATTACAAGATCACATAATGAAGAAGAATAAAATTTATAAACCTTATCTTAAAATTATGGATATATTCGAGATTCTCGAATAGTGTAATGACAATAAAATTTATAAACTTTATCTTAAAATATAAAATACATCGCAAGATCACATAATGAAAAAGAATAAAATTTACAAATTTTATCTTAAAATTATGGATATATTTGAATTAGTGGAGATTCTCGGATAGTGTAGTGACAATAAAATTTATAAATCTTATCTTAAAAGACATCGCAAGTGAAGAAGAATATAATTTATAAACCTTTATCTTAAAATATAAAATACATGGGAATATCACATAATGAAGAAGAAACATTTTTTTTTTCGTGTAAGACTTGCTCATGATAGCGTTCATTTTCCCTCTATAAATATAGGAACGTAGCAATAGAGAGAGTTCGTACCAATACAATAACCAAACACAAAAACAAAAATAAATTGCAATATCTTTTTATAATGAAAATGGCTCTTGAAGAATCCTCAAACCCTAATCTTGAAATAGCGATGGAAGAGGAAAGCATGCGAGCCGCGAGGTTAGCCAATGCGGTGGCCTTCCCCATGGTTCTTAAAGCCGCCATGGAAATGGGTGTCCTCAACACTATCTCCGCCGCAGGTGAGGATGCGTGGCTTTCACCTTCTGAGATAGCGCGTGACCTTCCCACCAAACCCACCAACCCACAGGCACCAATGCTGCTGGACCGGGTGCTACGCTTGCTCGCTAGCTACTCCATAGTCAAGTGCCGTATGGTTCGAACCGGTGAGAGTCGTGAGATGGTTTATGCAGTCGAGCCGATTTGCAAATTCTTTCACGATGACAAGCAAGACTCAGCTACTCTTCTTCCTGCGTTCAAGTTGTTTCACAGTGATCTCTTTATCAAAACATGGTATGTGTGTGTATATACTATATGTATAGTAGCTTCAAATGAACTTTGATGACCTTTGGTTTCATGTTACATATGCAAATGTTAAATTTGGACCTTACTCAAGCAAAAAGTTGGTTGAAGAGATTCATATATATATATATATATCCATAATTCATATTTTATTTGATATGTTAGTTGAAGGTATTCACATATACATGTCCATAATTCATATGTAATAATCTCCCTTATAAGTAGGTTTAGTCTTGGATGCACACATAAAAAACGAGAGTCCAACATCGAAATATTTAAATCGGGACAAAACGAACTGATATCATGTTAAATATGAGTTTGGATATAATTAAATCCAAAATCTAACTCTAGAATTAAGTACTGTTCAAGATCATATTTATGTGATTGTTATTCATGTATTTCATGTAACAATATATTAAACCGATTTCCTTAAACCTTATAGTCTATTAATTTATCGACTTCGCAGGATCCATTTGGATGATATGATATTACATGGAAGAGATGCATTTACTCGTGCCCACGGTGTAAAAGTTTTTGAATACTTGGAAAAAGATAAAGAGGTAAGCAGTCTTTATAACCGAGCGATGTGGGGACACTCCCTCACGCTCGTGAAGAAGGTTCTTGAAGTTTACAAAGGATTTGAAGGTGTGAACTCAATGGTCGATGTGGGAGGAGGAGTCGGTACTTCAATAGGCCTAATTACTATTAAATATCCGGACATCAAGGGAATCAACTTCGATTTAGCCAATGTTTTAGTTGGAGCTATGTTTTATCCAGGTTAATTGTCGAATCATTTATTAGAGATTTAGAATATTTAAAATGTTTTTAGAAATATATATCAATTATTTTTTGCTATATAAATATATTTGAAAAATGATGATTATATCTTTTCAATCTCCAACCTCTCTAACATTACCAATACAAGTTGTATTATGATTCTTGTATCTTAGGGGTGGAACATGTGGTCGGAGATATGTTCGTTGAAGTTCCGAAAGCCGATAGCATTTTTATGAAAGTAAGTTCATATAAAGCTAACTGATCATATATATATATATATATAATGACTCTCGTTAGGTCAACTAGTAAAAGCGTAACATATATATTGGGTCGCATAACTCATAAACTCTACTGCTAACAAAATAAATACTACATAAAAGTATGTTTTTACATCATTGTAACGCAACGCTTTGTGTGACTCTTACGTTACACAATGGAGTTGGTTTAACATTGAAATTGGTTTCAAAAATTTTAAAAACTGTGATTATATCATGACCTATCTCGAATGAATCACAGTGGATCCTACACGATTGGAATGACGAGGATTGTATCAAGATTCTTAAAAACTGTTGGAAAGCTCTCCCAAATAAAGGGAAAATGATCATTGTAGACACAGTTGTTCCGGATAATCCAAAGTCTGGAGATGTATATTCGAACATAGCCTACGACTTGGACATGACAATGTTAAGTATTTACTCGGGAGCGAAGGAAAGGACACGATACGAATTCGAAGCTTTAGCGAAGAGCTCGGGTTTCAGTCATTGCGAGTTCATTTGTAGTGTTTTTCATTGTTGGATCATGGAGTTCCACAAAGATGCTTGAAGTATCCAAAGTGTTGGATGAATCTTATGTTTTACTTTTTCTATAAATTGTTCTAATGTTGTCTTTCTGTTGTGAGTAAGTAATAAAACGTTTGTTTATGGCTTCAACCTTTTTGTTTTACCACCAATTAAGTGCTTTAATATTCTCCGTCCTCTAATGGTTCAAACGTAATAGTGAATGGATCAACTTATATTTTGCATATTTATTATGATAATTGTTCTAAAAATTGCTCTAGACGCCCGTCTGGCGCTGGCACTCCCTAGCCGACCAATTAATCTTTAGGTAGTCTTTTTTTTAAAAAAAAAGTGACGTCAAAACGACGTCGTTTTGACACTTAAACAAAAAAATTAACAAAAACATATATCAATGTGTTTATCTTTTATTGACTTTACCATCGTCATCATTTGCCTTCTTCTATCTATTGCATCATTTGTTGTCTTCATCTGATTTTCTTATCCTCGCATTTGTATCTCATCCTCGTCTTTGTCTTCATTCTTGTTTTCTTATCTTCTATCGTCTCTTGTATGTTGTCATCGTCTTCATCATCCCCTTCATTCCTCATCTTCATCTTTGTTTCATCTCTATCCTTGGCTTCATCTCTCGCATTCGCACTCACCTTTTCCCTTGCCTTGGTCTAACATCGTCCTCACTCGACGTCCATTTTGACATTTTGTTTGTTTTATATTGTTTGTCGTCGTAAGTTTGATATTGTGAATTTAATACTTATAATTTTTTTATAAATACTCAATTTTATTTATTTATATGTGTTTTGATAAAATTAAGTATTTATAAATATTTGGAATTAAATATTTATATTATAATTATATTAAATAAAAATAGAATATATATATCCGCCCAACCCGTCTAGGCGTTGGATGTCCGCCAGCCTAGCGCCTAGCGCTTTCTTGAACCTTGATTATGACGGTATCCATTTTGGACATATACTTTCGATTTAATACATCTTTCTTTTTTTAGTTATAAAAACTCGTTTTGTATACACAAAATTGGGTGCAAGAGGGGATTTGTATTTCCATTGACTACAAAAAATATTGTATTTTCGGGACGACAAAATTTGTCCATAATATGTACCGAAAATTGTTTCAAGATGTATTACGGACAAATTTTATCTATAGTTGATCATCGGTAATTAATATATATTTTCCGTCCTGAATTAAAGGTAAAAAAATCCGTCGAAAATTTCGGATGGAAATTTTTTCGTCTTTAATAATGATTACGGAATTAAAGACAAAATTTTTTGTCCGAAAGTATTACTAAAAAAATACTCATGCTCTTCCTCGTATATGAGAATAGAATAAACTTTAATTCATTTCTTTTTTTCTAAAATAATAATTTAAGACGTATTAGGGACAAAATATATTATCCGCCAAATTAGGAATTTTAATAAAATTCGAAAATTAAAGGCATCTCAAGAATTCAAGGCATCTCAAGAATTCATCCATAAACTTAGAAACATATATAAATACTTCTATTAATTAGGACGGATAGATCCGTCAAGAAATTAGAAACATATAAATTAAGTATGTCTCTAATTTTCGGATGGAATTTTCAAAATCTCTTAATGTAGAGTCAAATTTATCATTTTTAATTAAAGATAGTTCAAATACCTCCAAAATTTTGTATCCAAATTTAAATTTTTTTGAGTTATGTAATAATTATCTTCAAATCCATTTTAGTTTAATTTTTTATTCTAAAATAACGTCGTTTTAAAAAAAATGGATTCATGAGTTAATAACTAATCAATTATTGAACTTTTGTACGGAATTAGATGAGGACTATTAGCACATTGCTACTATGTGTTTATTTTTAAAAAATTTAATAATTTTCCTACCATAAAATCTATTTTTTGACGAGTCTCTTGAATTTATTTCAGTTTATATCTGCAATATTTTCTATAACAGAAATTATTCCAAATAATAACATTGATAAAACCCGGAATTAAAACCGAAATTGAACGTCTGAAATTGAAACCAACTTCTAAACCAAATAACCCAAACCGAACCGAATGTTTCCGGGATTCTGGTCTTCCCTACCGTACACACCAACAAAACTGAAAAAGCCTCTATGGATCTCGCGAGATCCGAACCAAATCGAAGAAGAAAGAGAAAGACGTCGCTTTAGGGTTAGCTTGCGATCAAATCTTCATTGTGTTCTAAAGCTCCTCCAGTTTTTGTCTCATCAATGGCGGCTTTTATCAATCTCGAGGATTCCCCAATGTTTCAGAAACGGGTTAATTTCTTAGCTGATTATATCCATTGTTTCGGCCTTCGTTCCTTATTATTATGTTTGTTTCATTGAAATTTCATGGTTTTTTCTTATTTTTTTTTTCTCTTGTGGGTATTTTTGGCTGATTGGATTAGATTTGTTCCTTGGAGGAGACAGCTGATGAGCTTAGAGATCGTTGTCAGAGGCTATACAAAGGTGTTAAGAAGTTCATGTACGTGTAATCTCTGTCTGTTCTTTTGTAATGTCTTAGTCTTATTGTTTCAGATTTTTTGTTCAAATTAGGATTCTCGGAATCATATCTCCCGCCTTTTTATTGACCCATCCTCCGGAATTTGAAACTTTGAATATTGCTATACGGTTTGTCTGTAAATGTTGAATTTTGCATTTTGTTAGCTTCATGATTTGCTACCTTTTGGAACCAAAATGCGTGGAATTATTGCTGTGGGA
>CM071864.1:4574425-4610426 GCA_036759665.1 Gynandropsis gynandra
CTGCTGACGCAAGGTTACCCATGTTCATGAATCCATACTCAAGGTTAAGCATACTATGTTCTTGTTCATATGGTCTATATATTCTTTGATTTATGTTGCCTTCTGGCATTCAGCAGCTGATCTGAATCTGTTAAACTTGAAGCTTACTTCACAAAACCTCACCATATATCGCTTCCCTCTTTTGGGATTTTGGCATTTTAGTGAGCTTTCAACTTATTGTTTGAGACTCATAATTAGAAATGATCTGATGACTATCACATTTTCTTCTCAACCCTTCTCAGTCTCCATTCCCTTTTCTACTTAAACATCCAATTTATGGGATTTTATGGTATCCTTGCTCCAAAGTAAGATAAATAAGGGTCATTCCTTTGGGACAGTAGTTGAATTTTCTTGTTGTGTTGATGTAGTGAGACCACAAATCTGTTGCCTCATAGGATTGCATCATTTTTCTTTATAGGGGAGCATTGGGAGAGGCTACCAATGGGGACACTGCCTTTGCGGATTCGTTGGAAGCGTTTGGTGCAGGACATGATGATCCTGTCAGTGTTTCTATTGGAGGTTGTTAATTCATTTTCAATTCAGTTTTTCATGCGCTAGTCTAGATTAAGAATTATATCTCACTTTGCTAGTTGTAAAATATAATTTTTATGCTAGTATAGTCTAGTGTTGGTAGTTTAGGATGTTTTCCTTGTGGGGTTTTATACACTGAATTCTAGAAAAAAGTTAATAGAGAACCATTTTAATAAGTTCTGTGGGTTTCTTAGTGAAATTTACTTTGTTGGAAGGCTAGATCAGACTTCGACTAATAATAGAGGTGGGAAGTAAACTGGGCAAGGCCTGTCGTGTTATGCTAGTTTTGAACTTTTAAAGTTTTGAGGTTCAATTATCTAAAACTGAACATTCATTACAGCAGTGAGACTATATGAGATGAATTATTGTTTATCGTTTTATGTTTACTAAAATCACTCTCTCTCTTGGCTTGTGAGATCTATCTTCTTGGCTTAAAGTATCTTTTATTTAAAATCTTTCCCAATTCCTTTCCTTTAAACTTTGTTGGCTTTCCTCATTTCCCGTTTGCATGAGTTTTTTTTTATATTTCCCTTTCTTTGCAATAAGATGGTAGGCTGAACAGAAAATAATTCCTAGAAGCATGTGAAGGACTTATGCCTGATTCATTTGATTGACATTCTTTTATTTGCTACTAGGTCCTGTTATTTCCAAATTCATAAATACCCTCCGCGAGCTTGCTTCTCATAAGGAGTTTCTTCGCTCACAGGTTAGTGCTCGAAGTATCTTATATAAACACTTGTAAAAACTTTTACCAATATTTGGTTTGCATAGAGCTAGATTACCTTTATTTTGAACGAGTAATGTGAAAGCCAAATATTTTCTCAATTGTCTTTCAAAGTTTTTAGCACAATTTGTCATTTCGAATAATCGGATCATCAGAATGATAGTGCCTAGACATAAATTTTGCTAAAGCGATTAGAAATAGTACTGAACTCAACTCATAGAATTAAGTAGAGGAAATAGAAGTAAGAAAAAGAATGAAAAAACAAAAAAGAAGATACCGTAAAATTCACACAATTCACCGAATTCAAAGTGTTGGGTGCAAAATTAAATGAGGATAAAATGTTATGACAGTTTTGATCGCAAGCTAGCTTTCTGGCAAGCAAAAGATTCCAAGAAGGTTTGACAATGTCTCATAAGGAGTGATGCATGGAGATACCATAA
This sequence comes from Gynandropsis gynandra, assembly GCA_036759665.1. Lineage (NCBI taxonomy): Eukaryota > Viridiplantae > Streptophyta > Magnoliopsida > Brassicales > Cleomaceae > Gynandropsis > Gynandropsis gynandra. The sequence continues at coordinate 4,576,160 of CM071864.1, forward strand.
TGGTACCTTTTCTGCATTGTAGGTGGAGCATGTGTTACTTGAGAGATTGACGGATTTTATGACTGTTGATCTACAAGAAGCAAAGGTAACTTTCTTTTCTACCACATTTATGGTTTCCAATAATGCATTCTATCCCAACAGCACAAAATGTGGTGCATAGAATATTGTGCACTCATTGTAGATAAACAAAATGAAGACCTTTTGTTATTCCCTTCTGTAATCCTGTTGACTACTTCTATCCAAGACAAGGAATATTCATTGCCATTCTCTTCAGATGTGATCGTTACTCTGGGGACTTTTTTACCTTTGCAGGAATCTCGCCGACGTTTTGATAAAGCTGTTCACTCTTATGACCAGGTACTTGGTTACACTATCTATTGCTTCAATAATTTTCTGTGGAATTAAGAGCTTTCAAGATCAGTGAGATTCATAAGCACTATGGTACAATCCTTATTGTACCTAAAAATCGACTAATGCATATTTTTGTTCCATTTGAAGGCTCGTGAAAAGTTTGTGTCGTTGAAGAAGAATACAAGAGGAGACATTGTTGCTGAGTTGGAAGAGGTATGCAATGTGTTTCCTATGTTCTTAGCTTCTTGTCTAATTACAGGAGGAAAATAAAAAAAATTGATGCTACTCCTTTCAATGAATAACGTAACAATTTTTTATTAGGGTTGATTCTTATGGTTCCATTACTTCCTTTAACTGCTTGTCCTAATATAACTATGCATTTGATACAGCAAGATGATGTTATAGTATGAACTAATTGTTGCTATTTCTCTTATACAAACTTTTGTTCTCATTGTAGTCAACTGAATGGAATTTGTAGTAGAAGTGATGTTCATTTATCTCCTTTTTTTATTTACTGTTGTTCCCATTTTGTGCTTACTATTGTTTTAGTCTTGGATATGGAAGCAACGAGCATGGGTAAACTCACAAGTACTATCTTATTTGAATGACAGGATCTGGAGAATTCAAAATCAGCATTTGAGAAAAGCCGTTTCAATCTAGTATGCTGTCTGCAAGCAGAAACTGTTGATATTTACTATTGATCTTTCTACTTCTAAATTAACTTTCTCTTTGGCTTAAGGAATACAGGTAAATTCATTGATGAGTATCGAAGCTAAAAAGAAGTACGAGTTTTTGGAATCTATAAGCGCGATTATGGATGCCCATCTAAGATATTTTAAACTTGTAGGTTTCTTTTTTATTTTACAATTTTGTGTCATTAATAACCATGTCTGATCAACCAAGTAGGCATCCTTTGTGACATATCGTGTTCCTTAATGTGGTCTTGTTTTGCATCAGGGTTACGACTTGTTGAGTCAATTGGAACCATTTATCCATCAGGTACAACCTTGTATTCTACTCAATTGGTAATGTTAACATGAGAAATAATGTGGATAGCGGGTAAAATTACGAAGATGATGTCTAATCTTGGAATTTTTTAGGGCTTGTTTGAATGATGACAAATAAAAGATCTTCTACCCATATAAGTTTTCAAGTGGAAGTTCTACTCTTAAATTGTATCTTTTTCCTCTCAGAAGGATCTTTCTTTAGCATTGTTTTTTGTGAAGGTACAAAAGCAAGACGTTTTCTGAAACGATAGAATTTGTTTCAGGAAAAGAATCACTCATAAGTTTATAAGCGTAGGAACAAATTTGGTAGTTGGGAAGATTTAATAATTCATTCCCTTTGGGATCAATTGCTGTTGGATGATTGAAATAGAGAAGCAGAAAGAATTCCGATATATTATACTATCAGTAATACGTGCTACTTTTCTTCATGCAGGTTTTGACATATGCACAACAATCTAAAGAACAGGCTAAGATTGAGCAGGATCGACTTGCAAGGCGCATTCAAGAATTCAGGACCCAGTCTGAATTAGATAGTCAGCGGGTCTCTTCTAACCCCGAGCCCTCTAGTGCTGATGGCAGCCGTGTTGTTGGAATTATCCCGTATAAGAATATTGAAGCAACTTTGCAATCAACAGTAGACAAGGAAGTAAGCAATTTCCGATTCATTATTGAAAGAATCATGAACACATTATACCTTTTTTTTTATCACGTGTCTCTTTTCACATTTTGCTTTGTGCTCATGAAAGTATATTTTTATAGTGGGCAACCTGTGTAAAAATGTCTAAATAGATTGTTTTTTTTTTCTCGCAACAGTAAAATGGTTATTTCCTTTTGTCTTGCATATTCTTGCACAGTTATTTACATATTCTTGCATTGTATTGGTGCAGGTAATCAAACAGGGATATTTATTAAAGCGATCGTCTAGTTTGAGGGGTGATTGGAAAAGGAGATTCTTTGTACTTGACAATCATGGATCCCTATTTTATTACAGAAACACTGGTAATAGATCAACGGTATGCATGGCTACATCCTTTTTCTGTCTTGTCACGATGCCAGCCATCTTTGTGTCTACCTTGTCGTTTTCTAAGATTTGGTTATAAATATACGGTCTTCCTTATCATAATGTCACTGTGAATGGTAGGATCAGCCACTTAGACATTCATTTGAAATCCATCCTCTAAGAAGCATTTCATAAACTTGAGGCAGCTATAATACTAAGCCGATATCAGTTACGTCTTGATTAGCCCGCGACTTTCTCATGATTCTCTTTATGCAACTCGTTCTTGCTTGTGTTTAATCTCGTTATCATCCGTTTCTCAGTTGCTTTTTCTTTATTTCTTTAGGTACAGTGAAGAGATTGGTGTTGTATGTAGTATCTAATCATTTGACCTTTTATCTTTATAGGGATCTCAATATCATTATACCGGTTCGTCTGACCATAATAGTAGTGTCTTCGATAGATTCCGTTCAAGGCACAATCGTTCAGCTTCGCTCTCTGATGTCAGCCTAGGCTACACTACCATTGATCTTCGGACTTCAATGATAAAGTTGGACGCAGAAGACACAGATCTCCGACTTTGTTTCAGAATAATTTCTCCTCAAAAGACTTACACATTACAGGTAACCTGATTTATAGGCAATGCTTGTCTGGTTACACATAAGCGAATTCTCGTGTTCATTCATCAGGATCGTAAACAAAAAAAATCCTTCTTCTTTGTTTGGATTTTCCCAATCTTGTAAATGATCTGCACGGGTTCTCATAGCAATTTAGATTGCTTTTATATGAAATCTTAAAGGCATTTCTTCCTAAAATTGTGGGGCGGTGCGCAATAGCTTGTTTCTTGCCAACTATATCTTTCAACTTCTAGGAATGATCGACGATGTTTTCATTTTTTAGTTCTAGTGACCCAAGTACTTCTGAAGAATATAACATAGCCATGTTTTCTTGCTGTGACCAGGCCGAAAATGGAGCTGATAGGATGGACTGGGTAAATAAAATCACGGCGGCTATAGCGACACTTTTAAATTCTCACTTTTTACAACAGGTTGATGCAATAAGGCCCGGTCTTCAAATTAAAATGTGATTTGTGAGTAAAGCTTTGCTGCTAACAGAATCATTTTCTTTTCCTACAGCCACCAATAAGATACTTGGACAAAAAATACTCTGGTTCTGGTCTTGCTGATGGTGTCCTTTCAATGGATAATAAAGGAGATAATGATGAAAGACTAAATATGGCGGACGATGTTCCTACAATACTTCGACGAATTCCAGGAAATAATGTATGTGCGGAGTGCAATGCTTTGGAGCCCGATTGGGCATCTCTAAATCTTGGAGTTTTACTCTGTATTGAATGCTCTGGTGTTCATCGCAATCTCGGCGTTCATATATCCAAGGTAGGTACACCTTTTATTTTAAAATGACATTCAGGATTTTGCTTACATCAAGTGCCAAGTTCAGGTAGCTATTTTTTATAGTGAGCCTTTGAGGATGTTGTCTCCTCATTCTCCAAAAATCCAAATGTTCTTGGTTAGCATTTGCTTCCCCAAAGACGAGATTCGGTTATGATTCACAAGCCAAATAGAGTGTCCCAAATAGGTTGAAATAGACTCTAATGTGAGGCTTATAAGGACTCTTAGGCAACCTCTTCTATAAGCTAGTTTTTGGGATGAGTTCTATTTAATTGGTTCTTATCAAGTGGTATCAGAGCAGTTTAACCTTGGCGACGCTGCAGCTACGGGAGAGGAGCGAAAGGTGAAGGGAGTACTAGCCGCCAGCAGTGTGGATGTCGTTCTCTAAAGGGGGCGGTGTTGTTATGATTCACAAGTCAAATAGTTCCACATGGGATGAAATAAATTCTAATGTGGGGCTTATAAGGACTCTTAGACACCCTCTCCTATAAGTTAGATTCCTGTAAGCTAGATTTTGGGATGAGTTCTGCCTGAGTGGTTCTTATCAAGTGGTATCAGTGAAGTTCCAATTCTCGGACAACGGTGCTGCTGCGGGAAAGGAGCAAAAAGGAGAGGCCCGAGTACTAGTTGCTAGCACTGTGGACATCGCTCTCGAAAGGGGGCAGCGTTGTTATGATTCACAAGCCAAAAAGAGAGTATCAAATGAGATGAAATAGACTCTAATGTGGGGTTTATAAGGACTCTTAGACACCCTCTCTTCTATAAGCTAGCTTTTGGGATGAGTTCTATCTAGTTGGCTCTTATCAGATTCATACAAAAAATAACATCATTTCAATATATGTGCTGTTTGAAAGTATTGGGGAAAAGTTATCGTTCGGGTAATTTACGAGGTTGGAAGAAAGAGGATTTGTGCAGTTCTTGTATCATATGCTTCAGCGTTAACAGGTTTTTGAAACACCAAATGGGATCTTTGAGGGTGTACGACGAGTAAACTTTCTAAGAAGAGACTAGAAATGGAGTCATGGTTTTTTTTCCCTTGGATCTTCAAACTAAAGTAATATTTTTTCTTCCTTGGAAACTGCAGGTGAGGTCCCTCACATTGGATGTGAAAGTATGGGAGCCTACAATCTTGGAGTTATTTCACAACTTAGGAAATGAATTCTGTAATTCAGTGTGGGAGGGATTACTCCACCTTGATAACAACAGGTATGATTTCTCAACAAAATTCGTTTGTAACGTAAAAAGATCGTTTATCGAAAACGCCTTATGACTAGATACTGTCTCGTTTGTCTGGCTTAAACTGCAAAAACCCGTCTCTTACAGCGGATAAATTTATATCGAAACATCAATCGAGAATGTTGCTTTGTCGTTTAATCTGCACAACAGATTCCATAGAACATTTTAGTTGCTCTTGCAGTGCATTCTTTAGTCCATAAGCATGATCCTTTCTTTTCAGATTTGGATTCTAAATAAGTAGAGAGCTTTTTCACTTTTTCACAAGAAGATACATTAAAGATTGTGTGCTTACAGATGGGAGGAGGTTTCAAACTCTAAATGGTGTTGAGCTCATATATTATTCCTTACATGAAAAAATTCCATAATAATTCTCGAATTTGTTTTAAATTTACAGAAAAATATATGATTTCACATGTTTATTCATTAATTTGTCTATTATCTCGCAATAATACATAAACTAGTTTGTCTATTGTAAGAAATTTCTTTCAAATTGGTCAATTTAATGATGATTATGCACGTTGATCAATTTGTTAGTAATTTTAATAGTTCATATATTATTTTGGGAGTAGCAATTCAATTAATGTATTACTCTAAAGTATGTGAGAAAAATAATTCGTTTTTTTATTAGTTTGAAATAATTTTGAGAATTATTATGGAAAACCTAAACTTTATATAGCATAATAAAAATTCTTTGTTCTTTCAACTTTTATTTGGTTGCATTATGCAGTGATGACAAATCAACAGTGACACATGCATCAATTTCAAAACCATGCCCAGAAGATTCATTTTCTTTGAAAGAGAAGTACATTCAAGGAAAGGTACTTCATCGTCTTTCCTTTTTTTTTACTTTCAATATGTATAAACTTAATTTTTTTTTCATTGATTAATCAGTGCTAATGAATAGAAAACCTGTATATGCTTAAGATACTGAATTTTTTAAATGCTTGGTTAGTACCTGGAGAAAGCATTAGTCATCAAAGATGGTGGAGAAGCAAATTGTTCTGCTGCCAATAGAATCTGGGAAGCTGTTCAAAGCCGAAACATTCAAGAAATTTATCGACTAATAGTTACCGTAGATGCAAATATCATCAACACTAAGTTTGATGATATTACTGATGTCAATGAATATCACCACGGCGGTAACTCTTCAGATGAAGATTCACCAGCAGAAAAGAAAGGGTATGATCCATCATCTTGTCGAAGAATCAAGGATTCTAAAGAACCTGGAAATTGTCTCCAAGGTTGTACTTTGTTGCACGTAGCATGTCACAGTGGCGATGCAGTGATGCTCGAACTGTTATTACAGTTTGGTGCTGATTTAAACATGAGAGATTTCCATGGAAGAACTCCGTTACACCATTGCATAGCTTCAGGGAACAATACTTTTGCAAAGATTCTACTGAGAAGGTACACATTCTTTGAAACCCTAAAACCCTTTTAACTCTATTGAGATGATAAACCAGTAGTTCGGTCTGTGTTGCTCTTTCATGAATCTCGTAGTTTGGTTAGCATTGAAAATGGCATCTGAAGACAATATTCGTTGCCCTAAGAATATTGTAGTTTGGTCAGCGTTGAAAACGGCGTCTGAAGACAATATTCGTTGCCCTAAGAATCTCGTAGTTTGGTTAGCGTTGAAAATGGCGTCTGAAGACAATATTCGTTGCCCTAAGAACAGCCTTCGACGAGCTGAAGTTGGTCCGAAATCTTTTGGATTTTTTTAGCAAAGCGCTGCGTTGGTAAATGGATCAAGAATCATAGCAAAAGTTTTGAGATCTCGAGGAAAGAATAACTACTTAGGGGAATGGTATCAAAGTTTAGACGTTACGATTAATGTCCCGTTCTTTGGTTTAACGCAGAGGCGCACGCCCATCAATTGAGGACGGGGGAGGGCTAAGTGTACTGGAGAGAGCAATGGAAATGGGAGCGATAACGGACGAAGAACTCTTCATTCTATTAGCTGAATGCTAAGTAGAGATGAAAGGAACAAAATCACAAAGAATTGGTTTCAAATATGTAAAAAAAAGGGTTTTAAGGACAGCGGAAATTGTATTGCTTTCTTTCGTTCGTCTATTTTTGCAGACGTTAACTATGAGAAAGAGTATCGAGATGTTGAAAATAGTATGGTATGAGATTAAATTGCATTGGTCATTCATTTGTTGTAATATTTTGTTTGTATTTTGATGATCTTGTTGTAGCAACATAAGAACACATATATAAGCCTTGGACTTGAGGTGATGAAATTATTTTTGAGTTTCCAAATGTACAAATTCACAAGAAAGATGAGTTAAATTGAGTTTCCAACTTTTATTTTTGTTTTAATATTTATATATTTTTAGAATAATATATAATCTATTATTATTATTTTTATATTAATCTTTAAATTTATACTTTATTACAGAAGATAAGTTTGAGTTAAATATTAAAAGACAAGTTTGAGTAAACAGTGCCTTTGATATGTCTCACAAGGTTTTTTATTATTTATGAGTATCATTTAATAACGATAATATTAATATTAAATAAAAAATCAATTTGTATTCTTTTTTAAAATATGTTTAATAATAATATTATTATGATTTTTTATAAATGGATTTTTAAAAAATTATTTTTAGTAATAATATTAATAATAACATTGATGATGACGATAATGATTTCAAAAATATTGTTTATTTCAAAAATATTAATAATTTTTATTTATTTTAGAATAAAAATTTATTTTATCTTTAAGATTCATCTAACTAAAATTAAATCTAAAATTGATGCAATGGTAAGATATAAAAAAAAAATTACAATCCAAACAGTTTACAAACAGCGAAAAAACTGAAAAATATTAAATGAATGAAAATATAACATGACGATTGAGCTAAAATCTAATGTTTTACATATTATCACGTCATCCATTTAATTATTCAAAATCTGAATTTTTTGTATCGGTAAATAAAAAATCATTCGATTATATTTTGATATTGAAAAAATCTAAACAATTGGGTAGTTTATGTATAAATTTGAAAAAAAAATTGTTCATATATATAGTTCATTGAAACAATTGATGTGTTTTTTGTGATTTTTCTAAAATTAGTGAAATGGTATTTTTTTAAAATGAAATAGAATTACTTTATTTTCTTACATATATTCATTGATTTAACATTTGAATTGATAGAAATTATAATATTGATACAATTTATATTAGTAATAATCAAATTTGCAATTGTTTTACCAATATTAATTTAATCTGATTTATTAATTTATTAAATATAATAAAGTAACAATTACGAAGTGTTATATTAATAATTTATTAGTTCCCATTTTAAATTTTTTTAAATTTATATATTTAAATGATATCGAACAAATTTGTGTATATATAAACTAAGGTCCTGACTGGTCGAGACGCAATCGTCCGCAAACGCAGCGATTGCGTTTTTTGGCGATTGTGGGTGACATTAAAACCGATTGGTAGAGTCGCAGTCGCCCACAAACGCGGCAAAACACAGAATTCAAAAATCTTGATTTATGTTGCATTACGTTTGCATTTCGGTGCGTTTTCAGTAAAAATACGAAAATACCCTTCTATATAATTTATACTAATCGTATATATGCATATATATGTATATGTATTGTATATTTAAATATTTTAATAATTTTTTATTTTTAAATTTATTTCAAATTTTTGAAAATTATAATTAAAAAGTATACTAAACAACAAAATTTAAATAAATTAATTTATTAATAATTGTCTATTTTGGTAATTTTGCTCAAAACGCAATCGCACCAGTTTTCTGTCATTCGCTTCTAGTCGCAGTCGTCCACAAACACAATGTTTCCATCATTCAGAAAAATGAAACAAAACATCGTTAGTCGCTGATAGTAACGTCGCCAAACACAAACGCAAAGACAACGTTTCCACAAGTCAAGCCCTAAAAAATGGTTTAATCACATGTATTTTTTTAGAATTTATTTCCTAGTATTTACTTAAAGAAAAAAGACATATTCTCCCATAAACTATCACACTTTAATCATATTCCCCTGAACTTTCTATCTCATTCTATTCCCCCTAAACTATAATTACTAATCCTATTCCCCCTAAACTTTAAAAATTCATCCTATTTTCCCCTCCGTTAAATATTCGTTAATTTTTCTGTTAAATTTTTTAAAAACAACCTATTTTCCACCCAAACTATATGACTTATAGCCTATTCCCCTTGAACTATATGAAGTCTAGCATATTCCCCTTTGAACTATATAAATTCTAGCATATTCCCCCCCTCCCCAACTATATAACATCTAGCCTATTCCCCCCACCCCGAACTATATGACTTCTAATCTATTTCCCCCTTCCTAAAAAGAAATGTACATTCAACGTATTTTCAAATTTTTTTATAAACGTAACATATTTTCTTTAATAGTAATATATTTTTAAATTTTAGTTATTATAAACGTAACATTTTTTATTTAATAGTAACATTTTTAAATTTTGGTTCTTATATTTACTTTTTTTATAATTAATAAAAAATATTAAAATAAAAAATACAATATAATAATTGTTAGAACTTTTATAATGATTGATGAAAATATTAAAATAATATATTTAATTTTTTTTATGATTGCAAGTTTTTGTCTTCAACACTTTATTTAAATATAATAATTATATTTAATATATACATATTTATAATATAAATATAATTGCAAATATATTGTGTCTAATAATCTTTACTAATATATGCATATTTATAATATAAATATAATTATAAATATATTGTATCTATTAAATATAATTACTTTTATTTTTTATATACCATTTAGTACATCTAGATTTTGTTTAGGCTATATGTGTTGAATTACCGTGCGATTAACATCTAATATTTTTTGGAACAATTGATTCGATTCGAGTCAAATAAAAAAACAGTACTCGAACAATTCAATTCGATAATAAAAATATAAAACGTGAATTCAAATATTGATATTATTTTTTTTACTTGCAATTATATTAATATTATAAAATCAAGAGTTAAAGGCAAAAACTTTTTAATATTTTTATCAATCATAAAAAATGTAAATATAATAACCAAAATTTATATGTTAATATTAAAGAAAATATGTTATATTTATAATAACCAAAATTTAAAAATATGTTATTATTAAAGAAAAATATTATATTTATATAATAACCAAAATTTAAAAATATATTACTATTAAGGAAAAATATGTTACATTTATAATAAACTAAATTTTGAAAATACGTTGAATGTATAATTTTTGTTGGAAAGGTTAGAAGTCATATAGTTCGGGGATTGACTAGAGGTTATATAGTTTGGGGAAAATAAGCTAGAGTTTATATAATTCGGAGGAATGTGCTAGAAGTCATATAGTTTGGGGTAAATAGGTTATTTTAAAAAACTTTAACAGAAAAAATAACGGATATTTAATGAAAGAAAAAATAAGATAAATTTTTAAAGTTTAAGGGAAATAGAATTAATAATGATAATTTAAGGCGAATAGAATGAATAAGAAAATTCATAAAAAATCTATAAATAAAAAGTTGTAAAATCTCTCAATTCTCGTGTTGTCACCTCATCATTGTTTTGTTATTTTATTTTATTTTTTCTACAAAAATTAATAATATTTATTTTATATATTTAATGAATTTTGTAAAATCTCTTTTTTCATTAATGTGCAATATTCTAAAAATTAAAAAGACTTTAATATATTTCGATAAATTAATTTATAAATTCGATTTTAAATATAAATAAAATTAAATGGTTCAATGTTTAAAAAATTTAAATACAAATTAAATTACAATTAAATATTTCAAAGTTTAAATTATAATTAAATAAAACATTTACATATTTATATGAATAAAAATATATAGTATATTTACATGAATATTTAGCTATAAAAATATTGAAAACATGTTAGAAACTAATGAAAAGATACATAAATATAATATAAACAAATAATCATATAAATTTGTTATATAATTTTATATAAACTATTTTATTCATGAGCTCTATAAAATATTGTAAAATTTAAATTTTATGCATAATTATATAACAGATTTATGTATTTATATGAATAAATAAATAAATATAGCATATTTACATGAAAATTTGTTATAAAAAATAATAAATATATTAGAAATTAATGAAATGAGAAAAAATTTATTGACAAATAATTATAAAATTTGTTATATAAATCCATATAAAGTTTATTCATGAACTATACAAAATATTTTAATTGCAAAAATTAAATTTAATGTAATTATATAAGAAATTTACTTATTTATATGTATAAAAGAATATAGTATATTTACATGAAATTTGGATTACTAAAAAAATTGAAAAACAATATTATAAAGTAATGAAATAAATTAAATAAATAAAATATAGACATAATCATATAAATTTTTTATGTAAATCCGTATAAGTTTTTTATTCTCAAAATTTATGAAATATTTTAATAATTCAAAATTTTAATTTTATATGTAATTATATTAAAAAATTACATATTTATATGAATAAAAAATATATACTATATTTACATAAAATTTGGGTTATAAATAGTTGAAAACTATCAAAAACTAATGAAATGAGATAAATAAATACAATATTGATAAATAATCATATAAATATGTTATATAAAACTATATAAACTACAAAATATTTTAATATTTCAAATTTTAATTTTATATGTAAAATATAACAAATTTACGTATTTTAGTGAATAAAAAATTAATATTATATTTTAATGAAAGTCTGGTTATATGAAATTGAAAAAATATTGGAAATTTATGAAATTAGACAAATAAATGAAATAAAGATAGATAAACATATACATATGTTTTATAAATCCATATACTTTTTCTTATTCATGAATTATATGAAATATATAAATATTTCAAAATTTTTATTTGATGTGTAGTTATATAATAAATTCGTGTATTTAGATGAAAGTTTGGTTATAAAAATATGAAAAATATTAGAGACTAATGAAATGAAATAAATGATAAAATTGATAATCGCCAATTATATATATATCTAAAAAATCGTTTTAAAAAATAATATAATTTTTTATATAACATTGATATCATTATCATATATTATAGAGTTATAATAATTAGATCTTACCAATTTTTTGATGATTTTAAACAAAAATTTAAATATATTATCTATTTTTTCATAAAATGATATAGAAAACATATCATCACATTTAATTTTTTGTCTTTTTATATAATGATTCATTTGTGATATATAAATTCTAATTGTATAATTAAAAATTGATAAAATTCCATGCATCGCGCGGGTTCTATTACTATATAAATACTATCTAAATAGATGGTGTATGTTCATTGAAAATGGATCAGGACCGCACTAGAACTATTTTCATATGTTACTTGGTTGATATTGCTATTCCTCCATGGTAAATCAACAACTATTATCATGTGTATCATATCAAAGGATGTTTTATCATGGAACAACATCATCATATCTTATGTAGATCATGGTTTGGAAAAATTCTCATTCATTTATTATCTAAAATGATTGGATGTGGCATAAATCCGAAAAAAAAATGAGTATAAGGGTGTTTGTTTGGCTCTTTGAAGAAGTAGAGACAAAAGTTCGATTGAACACAGAATCACCATGCTTGAAAGTAGAATAACGAAGGTTACTCGGTATAAAATTCTTCTTGATTCAAACTTTTTGTAAGTGATTCTAAGAATTATGATTTTATATGGTAAATAATTTGTTTTTTTAAGTTTTTAAGATATTAGAATGGAAAGAAATGAACAACATTAAGTCTATAACATCTCATAGGAGTTTAGAAGCTTTGAACATAAAGAATAGTAGAAGACGAGTGAATTATAATTTGAACTAATTAACTATGCTAATGAGGTATGCTTTCGGTGAAATGATAGGAGATGATGAAGAGGAAGATGAAGATAGAAGAGGAAACAATTCATTTGTTCATGTGGATGATACAATAAATCCCTTAAAATTTCTTTGTCATTACTCATACAAAAAACATGATGGAGTTTTGATTTCATTTTTTATTATATTTTATATTGTTAAATAAACATGAATAATAAAAGAAAATGCAGAGAAAATTTGAGAAAAAATTGGAAGAAACAAATAAAGATTGCAAAATTAATTAAAATTCTAACCAATAAACACCAAATACTATATATCACCATATAATAATATATTATATATGTTACATGTATTTATTTTTTTTCACTCTAATTAGGAGTTAGTTGATTCAATTATTTTGTTTTTTCATATGATTTAAGATATAGAAAAATATTATAACAATCATTTATTTTTTAGACAAAATATTCACATTCATAGTTCAATGCAATATATTTTCACCCTATTGGTATTCTATTAGCTTCATATTTTTTAAACTATCATCTGTTATTAAAAGATTGTTTAAAAATATATTTTTCAACTTAATTTTATTATTAAAATAGATCGATTTTATGTTATAACATTCTAATATGTTTTATTAGCATTTATTACCTATTATTCGGTAAAATAATATATAAGCAATACCATGAACCAAGATTTATATATTTCTAATATATACATTTATTTTTAATAGATTAATTTTTATTATATATTTGTAAATTTTTAACATCCTGCGCATTACGTGGGTTCTTTTTCTAATATATATATATAAAAGGGTTGCAAAATCTTTCAACTTTTATGCTGCCACCTCATCATCTTTTTATTATAAAACTTTGAATACATATAAAAAAGAATTTAGGTTATAAAATAATTGAAAACAATTATAAACTAATGAAATGTGATAAATAAATAAAATATAGATACATATAAATATAAATATGTTATATAAAACTATATAAATTACAAAATATTTTAATATTTCAAAGTTTAAATTTTATATGTAAAATATAATAAATTTACGTATTTATATGAATAAAAATTAATAGCATATTTACATAAAAGATTGATTATAAAAAAATTGAAAAATATTGGAAATTGATAAAATGAGAGAAATAAATAAAATAGAGATAGATAAACATATACATACGTTGTATAAATTCATATATCTTTTTATTCACTAATATATAAAAATTTACAAAATCTTTCAACTCTCATGTTGTCACATCATCATCATCCTATTATTATAAACCTTTGAATACAAATTAAAAAGAATTTGGGTTATAAATAATTAAAAACTATTATAAACTAATAAAATGAGATAAATAAATAAAATATAGATAAAAAATCATATAAATATGTTATATAAAACTATATAAATTACAAAATATTTTAATATTTCAAAGTTTAAATTTTATATGTAAAATATAATAAATTTACGTATTTATATGAATAAAAATTAATAGCATATTTACATAAAAGATTGATTATAAAAAAATTGAAAAATATTGGAAATTGATAAAATGAGAGAAATAAATAAAATAGAGATAGATAAACATATACATACGTTGTATAAATTCATATATCTTTTTATTCACTAATATATAAAAATTTACAAAATCTTTCAACTCTCATGTTGTCACATCATCATCATCCTATTATTATAAACCTTTGAATACAAATTAAAAAGAATTTGGGTTATAAATAATTAAAAACTATTATAAACTAATAAAATGAGATAAATAAATAAAATATAGATAAAAAATCATATAAATATGTTATATAAAACTATATAAACTGCAAAAGATTTTAATATTTCAAAGTTTGAATTTTATATGTAAAATATAATAAATTTACGTATTTATGTGAATAAAAATTAATAGCATATTTACATAAAAGTTTGGTTATAGGGACCCAGTTCGACCCAACGACCCAGTTCGACCCTATGACCCAATTCGACCCAACGATCCAGTTCGACCCTATGACCCAGCGACCCAGTCCGACCCTGCGACCCAGTCCGACCCTGTGACCCTGCGACCCCGTAACCTAGTTCGACCCTGTGACCCTATGATCTTGCGACCCAGTTCGACCCTGTGACCCTGTGACCCAGTTCGCCAGAACCTGCCGGTAATCGCCAGAAACCGCCGGAGTTGGGTCGAGGGTAACCGTCGAGGGTGGCCGTTGAGGGTGACCATCGCTGGGTCATAGGGTCGAACTGGGTCCTTACATTTTTATTTACCCTTCCAAGATTGGCTTTCACTGAATGGTTAATTGCACGTTCAGAAATAGATAAGAGTGCATGACATGGGAGATGCATTGAATAGCCTTCTTTTATTGCTTTCGAGATTTTTTTTCTTTTTAATATGTATCTCGACATAAATTGGACATCATCAATGTTCTAAAAATCATCAATGTTTTGTTTTTAAATTTAAGACAAAACAAAATTTTGTCAATGAAATTTTGTTCTTGAATTTAGTGTCAGAAGAAAAAGTCATATTAGATTTAACGATAAAACTCCTATTCCCTCATCTTTGTCTAGTCTATCTTGCTTTTCCCCACTAATGTTTCGCATTCATCCTATTTCCTTTCATTTTCTGTCAACATCCTATTTCTCTCATGTTTAAAAATTTTGTCTATAACCTCTCCTTTTAAAATTTTGTTAAATCTTTCAATTTCAACCCGGTTTTTTATCCAATTTCAACCTGATCCAATTCGAAATTAATTTTGATTCGATTTATACTCAATTTTGACTCGGTTTAGATTCAATTTTGACCAGAATTTGAAACCAATTTTGACTTGGTCTAGGCTCTATTTTAACTAGAATTTAGGTACAATTTTAACTTGGTTTATACTTAATTTTGACCATAATTTGAAACCAACTTTAACAAAATTTGGATCCAATTTTAATTTTTACCCGATTAAAATTCGAATCAATATTAAAATTTAAATGAACCAAACCTTAATTAAGGAAAAATTGATTCTTATGGAAATTACATTGAAATCACAATAAACCCCGGATTAATATGAAATTTCAACCGAACTAAACAAATTAATCCGATTAAAACCCGAATCAATATGAAATTTGAACTGAACTGATCCGAAATTTAAAAAAAAAATTATTTTCCGTTTATTAGAATTAGACCCAAATTTAGTCAAATTATAACTCGAATTTCGGTATACTTTTTAGTGATTCGGTTTTTAATCGAGTGAAAATCAAAATTAAATTAAATTTGTACTGAGTTCGGGTCAAAATTGCACTCAATCTTGATCCAATTTTGATTTTTACTCGATTAAAATCCGAATCACTTAAAGTTGCATCAGAATTTTGTCAAAATTGCACCCAATTCGAGTCGAGATTATACCGATTTCGGGTTAAAAATCAAACAACCCAATAAGAATTGTTTTTAATTTAAATTTTGATTTAATTTCGTTGAATTTCATATTGATTGGGGTTTTAATTGGATGAAATCAAAATTGAGTTAAATTGTACCCAATTCGAGTCAAATAATTTCGGGTTAAAAATCTAACAAATCGATAAGAATCAATTCTTGTTTAATTTCAGTATAATTTTGTTGAATTTCATATTGATTCGGATTGGATTTGGATGAAAATAAATATTGTACCCAAATTATGGTCTAAATTGAGTCTAAACCGGATCAAATTTGGATCCAATTCTAGTTAAAATTGATTATAAACCGGATCAAATTAGTTCTAAACTGTTTCAAAAGTGACCCTAAACCGGGTTAAAATTAGGTTTGAACCGGGTCAAAATTAGGTCTAAATTGAGTCAAAATTGACCTGAACCGGGTCAAAATTGACCTGAACCTGGTCAAAATTGAAATATTTAACGGAGTTTAAACAAATGGGGATATAGGCAGAATTGCAAAAGATAAGGGGTAAATATTATTAGAGTGAAAACATGAGGGGAATAGGATGAGTGTAAAATATGAAGGGAAAATAGGCAAAGTAGACAAACATTAGGCGAAAATAGAAGTTTTACTTTAAATTTAAAGATGAATCAAATTCAATATCTAAATATAGAAAAGAAACAAAAATTTATCCTTAAAATTTTAAATTCATTGATAAATTAAGTATAACATCTTTTTGGGATGAAATTAGGGTCTGGATACCTAATTTTTTTATTATACCGCATCGATGTTAAATTTTAATTTTAAATATAAAATGATCTAATATATATTTAAAAATAATATATATATATATATATATATCAAATGGAGGAATATCAGAAATACCCTTGTAGGGCTAAAATACTTCAAAAGTACTCTCGTAAATCTGATGGAAAAAAATTGGAGAAAAGACATGTGCTCTTATATTTTGTTAGTGAAAAACACATATGGAGGAGGGAAACAAATTTAAGAGGCATTTCCTTCCATTTTCGAGAGATTTTCTTCAATTTTTGAGTGATTTCATTCCATTTTCGAGCGATTCCCTTCTATGTTGAGCGTTTTCAGCAATTTTTGAGCAATTTTCCAACGATGTTTTAGCCATTTTCAATGATTTCTAGCTTTTTCAGTGATTTCGAGCAATTTCCAGCGATTTTTTAGCGATTTCGGTGATTTTTAGCGATTTCCAACGATTTGTAGGCGATTTCCAGCGATTTAGACCGATTTTCGGCGATTTCTAACGATTTCCGACGATTTCTGGCGATTTCCGGCGATTTCTGGTTGTTTTCGGCGATTTTTGTTGAAAATTTTCAACGGGTATCCATTGAACGCCGGCAACAAGTATTCGTTGATACATTAATCGGATATATTCGTTACACTCCGTTGATCAATATCAACGGATAAAATATGGTGCACTACCGTTCCAAATCACAACGAATTTAGTTTTTCAACGATCGTTTTCCAACGGCACCGAATCTGTTGGTAAAGGTCATTCCAACATAAATTAAGTCATTTTCAATGGATATATTCGTTGGAAATGACATATTTTTTTTGTAGTGATACAAATATTAGTTTAAATTTTCATTTTGTGGATAATTAGGGATTTGGAATTGTATTCAAATTTATGACATGTTAGTTGATTGATTGTAAACATTAACTCAATGTATTAATCTTTTTTGTCGTGAAAAAAAAAATTAGATTCATCTTCAATATCGACTAATAAATCTTCGATTGCGAAATTTTTAGTTTTATACTTCCAATTTATTAAAGAATAATAAAAATGAAAAATACCTGACCTCCGACTAATTCGATTAGTTGTTGGATACTGATAAACCGTCCGAATAACGGGTAACGAGATTTACACCATAAAGTTATTAATAGTATATTTGTTTATAAATTGATTATCTTCTTAGATTGGGATATTTAATATATAGAGGAAGAAAATCTGCTCTAACAACGAGTCTAGTAATATCATTTTTATTGTCGACAATATTTTTATAAAAAAATGAGTTTTGTACTGTTACAAAACCAAGATTGCATCGTCTTTTCGAGATTGTATATTCCAAAAGTAATCTTATATTTATATTGTTTGAATATATATATATAGATATAAGTATACACATTATTTTCTGTATTTTTGAAAAATATTAACATGTAAGAAAAAATATAAAACAACATAAATATATTCTCACTATTTATTTAAATTGATAAAATATCAATTATATTATACCGACTATGATATATGAACAATTCTTTTACAAATATAAGAATAATTATGTAGCGAACTTATTTTATAAAGTTATTTATAATTATCTAAACTAATTTTATTTGATAATATTTTTTTGTATAATACTAAACATTTAACATAGTATAAATTAGAAAATTGTATAATCTTATAATAATAATAATAATGATAATAATATATCATATAAAAAATAATAATAATTTTCCTTTGTTTTGTTATAATAATAATTTTCCTTTGTTACCCTCATAGTTCATCTTTTTTATATGTGTACATATGAAACATTTAAAATAAATTCAAAATGTTACAATATCATTATAAAAAATTAGGGATCAACCATGAAATTTAAAATAAAAAGATTCAATTACTTCACTATATTTTGTTTTGATGCGTTGTTGTTATGATCACAAATTTGTTTTATAACAAAATAATCTCTTATTATATTTATTTTAATCCATTAAAAAGTAATCCTTATAATACAAGAAGACAAATAATCTAAACATTACATATCAAATTTATTTATTATTAAAATAATATCTGACTAATTAATTATTAAAAAAATCATAAACAACATAATTTATATTTCACAAGTAAAATAATAAGATACAATAATAATGAATATTTCATGCTACAAACAAAATAATAAATATTTTAAAATATTATGAGATAATATTAATTAATATAGTGAATGCATCGCTGCATAATCTATATATATATAAAAGGGAGGTTTTTTCCTCCCTCCTCATGCTGCCACGTCAGCGGGAGGAAAAAACCCCCAAAAGCCATTCAAACATAAATGCTCGCATCTCATATTCATTGTGGCCTCTTCCTCTTCCCCCCAAAAGCTTCTCGGATTCATTGTACCTTACAGAGAAATATCCAGAAGCTCTTCTCGGATTCCCCAAAAAGCTCTTCCTCTTCCCTAAAACCCCAAAATACTCCTCAGGTTCCCCCAAAAGCTTCTCGGATTTAAAGCATTTCTCATAGTTGGACGGCTTTCATAATTCAAGCTCGAACACCTTGCGAGATTTTGCTGCTGCGAAGATCTCATGTTGATTACACTCTTCGTTGATTTGAAATTCTTCCCTTTTGCCTCTTGGCCTAGGCAATGATGTCTACAGTCATGAGATTGAATCACGAATGTCATTACCACGGAGTAATTCGAGGGTTTCCTCCCTCGCTATTTGCTATGGACCAAGGTTAGTCGAGTGTAAGCATCTACACGAGTGTTTCTGCTCAATCATCTCAATAAAACTATGCTTTGGTCAAGTATGAAATGCATATGTGAAAAAAACACAAAGATACCTAGAGCTGAAACTAATGAGAGAAATATCCGATTTGCTTCTGCAACCATGACTTCTAAAATTGAGATATTTCTGATCCTTTTTTTTATTGGATTTCTTTATGTGAAAAAAACACAACGATACCTAGAGCTGAAACTAATGAGAGAAATATCTGATTTGCTTCTGCAACCATGACTTCTGAAATATTGAGATATTTCTGATCCTTTTTTTTATTGGATTTCTTTATGTGAAAAAAACACAAAGATACCTAGAGCTGAAACTAATGAGAGAAATATTCGATTTGCTTCTGCAACCATGACTTCTGAAATATTGAGATATTTCTGATCCTTTTTTTTATTGGATTTCTTTATGCGCAATCACTCAATATGAGTAAATTTGAAGTTTTGGGAGTGATTTTGGAATGAAATGACTGCAATTCACACCAAACCACCAACATTATGCATAAAAGGCCGCCCACATTAGAAGAAACCAGACCTGGCTAGGGAGCATGCCCCCGCCTCAGGTACCTTCGACTGTTCTTCTAAGACTATTAGGTTGTCAGTTTCTTTCTCAGAGTTGGGTTAGAAAAAGAAAGAGAAAGGCCGACAGGTTTGTTGAATGCCTCTTCAAAGACCAATGTGATTCTTTCTATTCAATATCAGGTTTTTGTGCTTTCTGCATCCTAATTCCGTGCAGCCTACAGATTTTCTTCTCTCAACTATATATGCACACGTGCAATATGAATCCTTTACTGCTCACGTCAATTCACCAGACTTTTCCACGTGGAAGGTACCTCGGTTGGTCGATTCAGCAATGTTGGTACTCAAGCCACGGTTATTCCATTATATGAATATCTCAGTTCATAGTTTATGTCAGATGCTCGGGAAAACAACTTGGTGTTTGCGGAAGGCGTCCTGTCTTGCTCCACTATCCAGGTTGGGTTAGTTGCTGGAAACCTCTGACTTTATCTTGCTTGATGATTCCGTGCCAATATCATTGTTGCTGTATTGGCATTTTCCAGTTTCTGATGCAGATGTTTTCCAAGCTCGCAGATCTGATTAACCCTCTAATTAAGAAACTAGAGAAAAATTACAATCCTCTAATTCAGAAACTGTTGCTTATTATCCGTCTAATCAGATGGCGATCTATGGTTATAATGCAACAAACGTCGCTGAAGAAGGTGGCTTTGCAGCAAACAATCGGGTAAAGGGTTAACTTTTTATCCATATGAAACTGCGGTTTCGAACTCACTTTCATATACAATTGCCTTTTGTCAGGTTCTGGTAAATAAGTCGTGACTTCAATCACTCAAAAGTGCCCTCTACAAGGTTGGCTACACATTAAAGGTCATTATTTTTCTCTGGCCTTGATGGTTTAGTTTATTAGACATTATTCAAATGTCTTTCAATATTATCGGTAAAACAAGGCATTGTACATCTACATATGTGACACATTAACAAGACCGTGATTTATAAAGAGTTTTGTCTTAGAGATAGCTTATATTTTGCCGTTCTGCCAGGTTACACTGTTCTTTGTGTCAGGACGGGTTGCACAGTTTATCATTCGCCATTCTGCCCGTTCCCAATGTTGATCTTTGTGAAGTGACCCTGTTCGTTCAACATCATTTGGGATATACCATTTGATGTTTGGAGCTATGGTAATGTGCTACTTAATAATATGTGCATATTGATTCAGGTGCGTACTCGATTAATAAAGTAATTTTATTTTGGGTTTTCTTATATTGGCATGTGGTATGAATTTATATGAATTGCAAACGGATCGAAAAGTGGTATGATATTATATGAATTAATTGGGATTTAGTTTGACATGGTAACGAAGAATTCTGTCCATCTCGCTTTTTTTAAGATGTTTATCCGGCTGTTAAGGTTGCTTTTGTTTGTTATATATTATGGAAAAGGAAGGCTCAAAGAGAAATGATACAACACAATTGATGATGTTTGTAATATTGATAGGGTTTCTTCTGCGGAACCGTTGGGATTAGACTTGTCAATGTTTTCCTTACCATGTCAAGTTAAACCCCCAATTTATTCATATAATATCATACAACTTTTCGACCCGTTTGGAATTCGTACTTTAGGACCACCACTAAGAGTACCACATTGTAAAGTTGCCCTATGAGCTTCTACTCAAGGATGCGATTCCCGCACTCCCAGCTAAGAGTCCCGTCGCATCTTTTTCAAATTCCGTCGATTTAGTTTATCTCGCTGACTCTTGCGTTTTTTTTCTTTGTGGTTATGGGTTGCTAACAATGACAATCTTGGGAGCTAACATGTGTGTGCCATAGAACTTGCAACGCCCTTTCAGGAATAAATCATCCTACACAGAGCAGGTTAGTCGGTCTCATTCTTGGGAAAATATTTCCAAGAGGCTTCTTAGAATTTACAAGATTCTTCGATTTGTCGGACAAATCACATACTCTTTATTTGGTCACTGTCAGTCTTCTATATTCCGTTGTCTAGGAGTTTCACCATTGTGTTGTCCGTTTCTATTCTACTTTTTTCAAGTCCATTCATTAAAGTTCATTCTCTTCTATTCCATTGCAGTTGTCACTGTCAACAATACGCTCAACACTTATGGTGAAACGCTACTCGCTGGCCTCCTACTTTCTCCTCGGCGGTTGCATTGCACGCGCTGTGTGAATCTGTTCTTTCCGAGTAGATTCCAGTTCATAATTAAATGAATAGGAACAAACTTAAGTCGCACCCATTGTATCTCACTCTCCCTCGCTTTTTTTTTTCACTTTGTTTTTTTCTTTCACTTCGATGTATTCAGATGTTTTCTTTTTTTCCATTATACACAATGGCCTTCAAACATTGTCTTTGTTGTCAATAGGCATTGTGTTTTTCACACATAACGTTCGCGCTGCTTTGCCCACACCGTTGTATGCCCTGTGTTCCTTAATAACTGCTGTGGATTATCGTATATTATCTCCCCGTTTCGTCCGATCTATTCCAATCTATTGCTTCCGTATTTTCAATGTCTTTTTCCCCCTCTACAAAGGCCTTATCGTAGAATCTCATTATGCCCTGTTTGAAACTTTTTCAATAGGGGTCATTTGCATGGGGTAGAACCATTCAAACGCACCACACTTCACGAGCATTTCTTCTTAGACTATTTTCGCCTTTTGCACCGAGCCTCGCTAGCTCAACCCATCCACCCAGAAAATTTCCCCCCGATAAAATGTTTGCGGGGAACAATGCTAACTCTTACCGACATTAGGTATATCTATCGATTGTGCTTCGTTTTTCCCCATAACGAATTCAATATATAACTAACAAAGCTAACGTTATTGTCTCAAACACATGCATACACGCAAAACGTCCCCACCACATATAGCAAATTTATCCCCTTAATCCATCTTTATATCACATAAATTTTTGGGTATTCGCATAGGATTATTAGCTTCTATAATACATGCCTTTGTAATAATTTTTTCCCCCACATCCCTCTCTAAACCCCCCCCCCCTCCCCCCTCTGTCGTCCCCCCTGCCTCACTCCCTCTCTCCCTCATCGCCTGTCCTGCGTCCATTCTGAAAAATCAGATTTCGCTTTATCCCTTACACCAGCCATTGCCCCTCCCGGTCCCTCTGTTCCCGCCTTGCTCCCATCTGGCCAACCAAGCTGCGCCGCATACCACCGCCGGTGCCCCCTGCCTCCCGATTGCCCTTCGGCAAACGCCAGGTACGACATGAAATTCGCTCAATTTTGTTATTTGCCCCCTTGATATTCTTCGCTTCTATTCCTATACGCTTCCGCGCCGAAACAAATGAACTGGAATCCCGTCTTCAACCTTCATCCAGTCCTCCCCGTTTCTTTTGCCTTTTCGACACTCCAAACCGGCTGTCTGTTCATCACCACCCCACTAACTTAACCATATCCTTCTGCCTTAATGCCGCACCACTTCTTCATCTTCAAGTTACAGTTCCGATTCTTTATATACGGGTTGTTTTTATCTCACTTTACGCATCTTCACGATTCACACCTTACTCTCTTTGCATAAATTTCCTTCTGTTGCGCTATGTCTTCCGTGTCTCTCTCTTCTTCCTCATCCGCCCGTAATCCCCTCCCGTTTGCAGAATTGATTGTTGGTCGTGCTCTGCAGGTCATCGTAGGACGTGTCTTCCGCGTGTGGGAAGCTAGAAATGCCAAAAAAGGTGGCCAGCTAATGTGGTTTGAATGTCTCCTAATCGATGCTAAGGTAACCTGTATAATAACGCCTTTCTCTCTATAGTTTTATGAATTGATATGTGTATGACGTTTGTTTGAAGCCTTAGAACGCCTTATACAGTGCTCGATGGTTGTTAGTCAATTATTCTGTTGATTGTTGGTCATAGGTTATGTCTGGCTTTCTTTCTTTTTTGGTTCGCTATCTGTTTGTCTCGCTTTCTATCTGCCTCGCTTGGTTGCTATTGAACTCACTGTTTGTACGTAATGATATCTTTGCACGATAGAGAATCAGACGAAAAAAAATAAATTTGTCGACCCAGTTCTGTTAATGCGTTTGTGGTTTGGGAAATAAATTCCAAGTAAAAATATGACTGCGAAATTGGTTTAGTTAAATGGAAAATGCCAGGCACCCAACATTGTTCCATTATTTTCACAGTTTCTATATGTCTTCGAGGTTTGCTTTTTGGAATTAGCTGCATTTTTCTTGTATGTTAGAGTTCTCGGCATAACGTCGACTTGAAATTTTTCTTTTCTGCTCCCCAACACCGGCGGACCCCGCGCTGTCAGACTAAGGTACATGAAAATCGTTACATCGGGTTCCAATTTGCGTGGATTTTCGTTGAGTTTCTTTTCCCTCTGTATTTATTATTCCTATGCTTTGGGTTCCGATGGATCGAGTTAAATCTTCTTCTGCTTTCATGATGACTAAATGATATAGGACTGCATTAGGGTCTAAGAGAAGGCATACGATGCTAAAACCGGCAAGGGTATTGCTGATCTTTATTACAAGCAGCCCTTCCTTAGATTTCTATTTTTTTAAGTTAAAATACAATCCTTGAGGTGAGCTGTTCGATCTGTCCTTGATCATTATTCCATGACCTTTTTGTGCTTTGAACCGCATCGTTTTCCTGCTGCAGTGTACTCAGCTATTGATTGCCTGGCTACTGCCTGCTGGGTCCTCAGCAATAGATTATATGCTGCGTGTTATTTTTCCTGGAAATTTTTTTTTCAAACAAAAAGTTCCACCTGCAATGTCTGTTCTTTTTAAACAGCTGCATGGTGTTCTATTTTGTCTACCATGCGTCCCACTTTTCCTTCTGATATATGAAACTGCTTCGCGATGTATTTAATAGCCGGTACACCACTAATATCGTTACACATGCTTGCTATCAACTTTGCTGCACGGGACAATTAACTGCAACGTTTACAGACACTTCGCCCCCTTCCTCCAAGAAGGGGTTGTTCTACGCTTAGAAGGGATGGATGTTGTTCGGAGCAACCCGAACTACAGATTGACTGATTTACATGTGTCGATCCGTTTTACTGTATCTACGAAATTGTCCGATGTTTCTGAAGCAGCGGTTGCTATTCCACAGCATGTTTTCAGGCTTGCTCCCTATGACGAGCTAACATCTTTGGCCAATCAAAGCATTTCCCTACCAGTTTCTTTGCACCTCCTACACCGAATTCCATGTTTTTTTCCCTACGCCTTTTCCTTCGCTTCATTATAATACTCCGTTCTTTGTCACTTGCTCTTCAGATGTTATTGGGCGTGTTGCAGCAATCAAGGATTCACTCAATGATCACGTTTCAGCCACCCCACGAGTTTCCCTGTGCCTGCAACTGTCTTGGTTTGTGTTCTACACTTCTTCTGTTTTCCCCCCCTCCCGTGTTGTTCTCCCTATACTAACACTTTTGCTGTTTATATCAAGTGGGATGCAAATAAACCTGACAGCATGGGACCAGAAGGCTGATGAGTTGTGTAATAGGCTTGAACAATTAAGCTCGATTCCCGCAGTTATTTTGGTGACTGCTGTTAATCCCAAGTTCGTTGCGGGTACGTTACCCGTATCAAGCCGCTACCTCATTGTGTCGTGTCCCTATAATTCTATCGTCTCTACAATTTCCGCCTGCCACATTTTTCTGGTCTTTTAAAAAATTTCTCTTTAACAGAACATTCTAACACCCTGCGTTCAAATATCGATGACCGTTTTTTCTCATTGTTGCTAGGTACTCTCTATCTCAACACGACATCCGCAACCAGATACTACTTCAACGGTGAATCAACTATTGTAACGGAATATGTTGAAAGGTTAATTTTTTTTCCTTTCACTCGCCATGCACCACCTATACGTTTTACCTCTCCACTATTTTCCAACCACCCCCGCTTCCTTCTCACCCTTTTCTCAATAACCCTTTTAAATACTTTGACTCCTCTGTCGCACAGCGTAAGAGATGGCATTGATGACGGTAATGAAGAGCAATGCTTTAGGCACCCAATTGATGAAAATGGAAACGGTTTCTCTCTTGGAGCTTTGCAAATACATCACCACATCTGACCACAAGGTTCTACGTTCTCGGTCTCATTTCCAAATGCCTTGCTTTTCCTTCTCTTGCGCATATGATATTCCTTTTCCTTTTTTTCCAGGAAGCTGAGTTTTATTGTGAGGCTCGTGTTGATCAAATCTTAACAGACAACGGTTGGACCTACGTTGCATGTGCTAAGTGTTCTCGA
Organism: Gynandropsis gynandra; assembly: GCA_036759665.1. Lineage (NCBI taxonomy): Eukaryota > Viridiplantae > Streptophyta > Magnoliopsida > Brassicales > Cleomaceae > Gynandropsis > Gynandropsis gynandra. Next base: position 4,602,687 of record CM071864.1, read on the forward strand.
AAGTTAAATCGAACTTCTGACTCCCTACAGTGCTCCTTTTGCATGGAGGACAAAGCAATTGCGATCAAAAGGTAATCTAAATTTCAACCTCCTTTGTTGGTCCTGTTGATTCGGTTATAATTCGACACATACATTCAACTAATTATTTTTTTAGGTATCGCGTTGAGTTTTTGGTCGAAAATGGTGGCGAGTTTGCAACATTCGTTGTTTTTGATCGAGACATTAACAGGTGGCCCAACACCGTCGTACTTGACAACAATCAACCACAGGTAATACTGATCTTTAACTTGCGCTACTATTCCCCTGTTGCATTTGTAATGTGTTATTTTTCAACTACTTAAGGATGCTGCCGATGAAAATGAACTTCCAAAATTTCTAAAAGATATGATCGGCAAGCGGTACAAGTTCCAAATCAAAGTCACTTCTTACAATTTCTCACCAAATCACCGCTCCTTCACTGCAATACATGTTACAGAAATTCCTCCGTCTTTAGAGCCTGATTCAGATATTCTTGAGGTCAGTTATCCTTCAATTGTGATCCTTATTTGTTTTGGACAAGACCTAATGGGTTTCCTATCGCTCCTAAACTTTATTATTATAGGTCGCTCCTCAGGACCGTGTTGGCCTTGACGATGTTAATGGAATCGAAGATGTTCAGATTGATAATGCAGATGTCCCTGCTATGATGAAGGGCAAGAACTCCAATTGTAGTCCTCCGATCACCGACAAGAGTAAGGAGGAAACACCCGAAGACGATGGCTCTATTGTTTTTGCCGCTATGAGGGAGAAGAAACAACCTCGCGTCAAGAAGATCCGTCTCACTTAAGGGGATCGCCCTCCATGCTATTTAAGAAAAGCCGTTTGCCGGCTCCTATCGTTGTTTACGTTTTTCCAATAAAAGCATTTTCGACTCTACCTTTGAAATACTTTACGATTTTCTATTTCCAATAAAAAGATTACGTCTGCCTTTAAAACTGTTTTCATCCACTTGGTCTGCATCCCACCCAATTCGTCCTTCACGCAATCCAACATTACCTTGCAATGTTCATTCCAATAATTTCGCCATTATGTTGCAACTTTTCAAATTTACGGGCAAAAAAGAACTTGGATCAACACAGTTACTAACAAATGATACTACCATCAATAATTTAATGATTTACAATTTATAAAATTTTATAAGTTATAATAAATATTATAATACAAAATATAATTATAAATTAATATAATATTGTTAATTTAGTATTTGTTTTCTAATAATTTCCCCGCATTGATATACCATTAATTTTAATCTTTTGAAATCGTATATATTATATTTTATACAAACAATAACATTAATGTACAAAAAAATAATTATAAACTTTTTATTTCAAAATAAACGTCATGTGAAAATACAAATTCGTTAGAGTTAAATCCAGACCCAACAGCGCCTATAACTTCAATTTCGGCTTCCACTATGGCTTTTGAGGCAGTTTCTCAGTGATCCTCCTCCAAGTTTAATAGCATCCATTCCTCCTCCCTTCAACAAGACCCTGACTGCACTAACTATCGCCTGAGCATCATTTAAACCAAGAACCAATGAATGAGCTCATATATTTGTGCAATTGAAATGAAAAAGAAAAGAGAACACCGATGGATAAAAAAAGACCATTAAAATGAACCTGCAGTGACCGAAACAATCCTAATCCAAAAGTGGACATACAACATAAACAATTCAAGGAATTCTGGCATGGTGCTCAAATATTTTGAATATTTGGATCTATAACTTTCCTTCTCAAAGATGTGCTAGGCAGCACATCATTCTTTTAGATCAAATAAATTTCAGAACCACAAACTCTTATATATCGACAATGTCAAAACTCAAATAATTCTGCATTCTATATTTTGATTTAAACCCAAGAATTTCCAGCTTCAACAATTCTGCAATCTCTTTAGGAACATCCATATACATAATAAATATATATATTTGAAACTCAAGCATCAAATACCCGAAACCACTTTGAAAAACTCATCACTATGTCACTTCTTCAACTCCTGTAATGACTTCCTCTCACTCTCAAGCTAAGATGGAGGTTTTGCAAAGCCAAAGGCATTTCAATAGGCTATGAGATGTGTACAGTGTAGACATTGTAGAGATGCAATGACCCACCTTCCTCAACAAACACACGAAACAACCAAACCCTCCTTTCACACCATAAAACATCCATTCAACGACCATACCATTTATGTAAAGACAACGTGACAACTCCTAAATATATATTGTAAAGTCACAACATCATAACAAAAATTTGAAACCATTCATTAAGGAACCATCAAATGTCCATGAATCAACAATATTGTCTAGAGTTAGAAACAAACATTATTTATATATGCTAACAACATGAGACAATATTCATCCAAGAAAACCCTAAGAGAATAGAAAAGGTCAATTTTCAAACCTCAAATACTAAACTTGTAGACCCTCATGAAATGAAAAAAAAAAACCGAAACCCACGTTAAAGAAAAAGAGAAATTTACCTCTTCGACACTGGCTTAGGAAGATCTACGGAGGGATAGAGGCAGAGACATAAGAGCAGTGGTACGCCCAACATTTATGGTGTCTTATACTGAAATGGGAAAAAAAATTACATAGAAATAGAGAATTGAATGCAAATCAGTTATCAAGATGATTACGATGCTTATGGTATTATAAAGAAACAAATGAAACATAGATCAGTTAGCTGGTTTATATATATGAAAGAACATAAATGGTATTTCAATATGGGACTGTATCTGCAAAACAGACCATTTTCAATGACAAAAGAAAATGAAAGTGGGCTTACATAGAAAATAACATCAACATGAAAGACAGAAGTAAGTTCAATTGGGTGACTTAGTCGCAGAGGACCAATGAATGAGCTCATATAAAAAAGGTTTTCTTTCCATTTAGACAACTGCCACTTAAAAAGGGTTTGTGATCTGAGTATTCTTACCATGTTCTGCCACTTATAGTAATCATTTTGTTCCCTTTTAAATGCATTGCATCAAATAGTTTAATAAATCACATTCACAAACAACAACCACCTGTTTCCTCACAAAGACCTTATAAAAACACACAACTACTCTCTACTCATTCAAGACATAAAACAATTGAAGTGTGAGAGATGAATATGAATTCGTTACCTTATCTTTTGCTGCTACTACTCTCTTTTCTAGCCTTCATTTCCATTTCCTTGGCATAAGATCGCGCTCCCCACGGGGTAGCTTACGAGAGTCCAATGGCGTTTTCGCCTTCTGCATTTGAATTCTTCCACGCAAAACATGAAAATCCAGATAACAAAATCGACCCATGTGTTGAATCTCATTGCTCTCCCCTCCCTATGGCAGCTAAAGTCCAAGCAGAAAGTGCAGAAGCACAAGACAACAAGATATTCGATGTCATGGGGTTCTAAAAGAGGAATCGGGTTTGGTGGTATTACCGGAATTAACTTTGGACTCGCATTCAAACCAGTAGCAGAACCGTTTCGTCGACTCTTGCCCTACCACCGTTACGATTTCACCATACATACACTATATCAGACGGATAAACGGCATTGATAGGGACGAATGCAAAAAAAACCAACAAGCCTACCTTTGATCATTGCGTCTTTCGTTCCGCAACTAGACCTCCGAGTCGTCCCCCTCATGCCCTAAAATCATTTCCCTCCTAAGTTAGCCATCGTCTAGAACATCAGCTCCTCATCCTTTTTTAGAATTTTTAAAAAATTAGGTGTCCCCTCTTCCTTCGTATTTTCTATATTTTACGTTAGTGTCAATTTTTTTTACTTCCTTTTGAAATTTTCTAACCTCATCATATTTAAAGTTGTTTCCAGGTATATATTTTTCCTCTGTACAATGCGACGGCCAGCTCAAGCTCAATCTCCGAATGCATCTGCAAGTAGAACCGGTAGGAAATTAAAAATATAACCACTATGATGTATACCATTGCTTTTTCATTATCTTTTACATTGCTTTTTTTGAAGCCCCGTCGCGTCTTTGGCTCAATTCTGTTGCATCCACAGAATATTTCCGCACCCCAATCCTAACAGATTCCGACCTAGAACGAAAATGTATGCTATTTAACTCACTTTTTATTTCTACGTCTTTCGTTCTTAAAATTCCCTTATAACATTACAACATTTAAATTGAATAGACTTCCCTTTTTATTTCTACGTCTTTCGTTCTTAAAATTCCCTTATAACATTACAACATTTAAATTGATATAGACTTCCGTTTCACATGTCTTTTTTTCGATTTTACATTCCAGTTCTTTGTAAGCTCGCACGCGCCAACCGTAGAGGCATCCTGTCGCAAAAGAAAACCCGCAAACGCCTCCAAGGTATTCTTTGCTTAGTAATTTAATACGAAAACTGCGTCGTACACTTTATCTCAAGACTAATTACCGTTCATACACACTATTACAATTTCCTAACCATACTAAACCACCTTTAAATTTTACGAATAACCAATCAATGAAAACCTTATATGCTTAATTCCACCACAGTTAATAATGCAACGGCGAGCTCAAGCGCGTCCCATTCAAGATCACAGACCATAGGTTTGTTAAAAACAATTACCACTATCTCCCTTAGTCATTTAACACAAATTGTATTATCTTAAATTTCCTATTCTTAGCCCATTAAATAAACGTGCTAGGCCTCCCAAATCCGCTTGCAAACACAGAGGAAAATCTCACTGAATGCCCAAACTGTCATGCATTGGTATGGTGTAAGGAGAGCCTTGCTAAGAGCCAAACCACTCACAAGCTATTGTTCAACTTATGTTGCATGAAAGGCCGTGTAAAGCTACCTCCTATTCCTGCAACACCTACCTATCTTTCTGAGATCTACACAACTTCTAGGGCATTTCGTACAAACATCCGCGCTTATAATTCTATACTGGCGTTTACATCCATCGGTGCGAAAATTTATCACTCTGTTACTTCTTCCGCTGGTCCATTTACCTTTCGGATTCATGGTCAGAATCATCACCTGATTGGTTAATTATTACCAGTTGAAGGCAAACCCCCACAATTTGCACAACTTTATATATATGACACGGCAAACGAAATTCAGAACCGGAAGCAGACCCTTCGTCGAAATGCTGGCACAGACGAGCTCGATGATCAAACTCTTGCCAACCTCATAACTATTCTTGAAAATATTAATCATCTTGCAAAGATGTTTCGCAAAGCAAGAGACCGTTACGAATCAGGAGACATCGCAGAATTTACGCTCCGATTGCTACAACCACGGAGAAAGAACAAGCAATTTGAGTTACCAACCGGGGATGAGGTTGCTGGTCTTATTGTTGGAGATCTCTCATCAACGATTGGAGAAAGAGACGTTGTTTTGCAATTGAAGCCTTCTGGCCAACTTTACAGAATAAGTGATCTTCATCCGTTGTTCATGAGTTTGCAATATCCTCTCTTATTCCCGTACGGTGATACCGGCTTCTATGAGGGGGTACCGTATGCAGATGCAACAAAAAAATTAAAACGGGAATTCGTAACTATGCGGGAGTATTATGCTTATCAGATACATACCAGATTATCAGAAGGAACTACAGTCATTAGAGGAGGTCGTCTATTCCAACAGTATGGTTGATGCATATACAACTATTGAACATAAACGAATTTGCTGGGCCCGAAATAATCAACGAAAACTTCGCTCAGATCTATATAACAATGTTTATGACGCAATTGGTAAAGGCGATAGAGACGGTAAATTAATCGGCAAAAGAATCATATTACCGCCTTCGTTCACTGGAGGACCAAGATACATGGCTGAGAACTATCACGACGCTATGGCTCTTTGCAGATGGTATGGTAATCCTGATCTCTTTATAACAATGACTGCTAATCCAAAATGGCAAGCGATACTGAGTCATTTAGCATTCTATGGAGAAAGCAATCCAAACGACAGACCGGATATTGAATGTCGAGTCTTTAAAATCAAACTAGATACACTTCTGGAATATCTCTCCGCTGGTATTTTCTTCCCAAAGCCTATATCAGGTAACACGATTACATCTTACTAACTTCATCGGAACTATACTCATTTAGTAAATAGTGACATCTTTATTTTCATTGTCATGTGTTCTATTGCAGTTGTATACACCGTGGAGTTCCAAAAGCGTGGTTTACCGCATGCTCATATTCTTATCTGGCTTGAACCTGCATTTAAAAACCCTGCTTCCATTGAAATTGACAAATTCATTCAAGCAGAACTTCCAAACAAGGAAATCGACTTTGACGGATTTAGATTAGTCGAACAGCATATGATGCATGGCCCTTGTGGCCTTGACAGGCCACGTTCACCATGAATAGAAAAGGGTATATGTTCAAAAAAATATCCTAGACCATTCGTTGATCAGACAACAATTAGTGAATCTGGTTACATCATGTACAGACGCAGGGAAGACGCCACCAAATATGTGATGAAAGGAGATATCAAGCTGGACAACAGCTTTGTTGTTCCGCACAACTTATAATTATTGAAAAAGTATAAATAGCATAATAAATCGCATATCAACGTTGAATGGTGTCATAAAGCATATGCGATTAAATATCTTTTCAAGTACATTACCAAAGGTGTTGATAAGGCATCATTACTGATTGAAAGAGGTTACAGTGGAGAAATCCCCACTGATAAAGGGACGAGACAAACATTTCAACTCAATGAAATTAATACCTACCTTGAGTGTAGATATTTGTCTTCGTGTGAAGCGGTTTGGAGAATATTAGCGTTTAGCATCCACCACCAAAAACCACTGATATTACGTTTATCTGTGCATCTTGAAAATGAACAGAGTTTAACTTTTGAAGATTCAGCTGATCTAGAAAGTGTTGTTAATAAACCGGGTTCAGGGGAAACAATGTTTACGGAATGGATGCGAGCAAACGAACTATTTGAAGACATGCGACACTTAACATATGTCGAGTTTCCGACAAAATTTGTATGGCACAGCTCAGATAAAATTTGGTCCAAAAGGAAACAAGGATTGTCACTTGGTCGCATTGTCAATATTCATCCAGCGTCAGGAGAGTTGTATTACCTCCGAATGTTACTAAACGTAGTAAAAGGCCCGATGAGTTTTGCCAGCATTAAAACTGTCGACGGTGTGCTATATAATACGTTTAAGGATGCATGCATTGCGAGAGGTTTATTGGATGAGGATAATGAATGGCGTCAAGCTATGATAGAGGCCGCGAAATGGGCGATGCCCACGCAATTGAGGCATCTATTTGTCACGCTATTATTATATTGTGAGGTCAGCAAACCATTAGAGTTATGGAAAGTGTGTTGGAGATCCCTTAGTGATGACATTGTGCTCAAGAAAAAGAAAGAGTTCAATTTTGATGGTTTGCGATTGTCTGAATCAGAAATTGAAGTGTACACACTCATTGAGATCGAGAAACTCCTGAAAGAGCATGAAAAGTCACTACTAGATTATCCTGATATGCCCACCCCTGATGACCAGATCATACATGCCATATCACGCTCCTTTATACGGCAAGAAATGCAAATTAACGAGGAGTTCGAACGTCAAGAGCATACAAAGTTGTTCTCAACAATCAATGAAGAACAAAAAGAAATCTATACAGTAGTTATTGACTCAGTCCAACGGAAAGATGGAAGGCTTTTTTTTATTTATGGCCCTGGTGGGACAGGGAAAACGTACTTGTACAGGACAATTATTTCAAAACTACGATATGAGCGTCGT
>CM071864.1:4610703-4640354 GCA_036759665.1 Gynandropsis gynandra
ATGCATTTGAAAAACCATTTGGCGGGAAAACTGTGTTGTTAGGGGGTGATTTCCGTCAAATATTACCAGTCACACGTGGTGGTCGTGCTGAAACGGTTATGTCAACAATAAATCGCTCATTCTTATGGGAATCCTTTCGTATATATACTTTACAACATAATATGCGATTGCGACAACACGAGCGAGAATTTGCACAATGGTTGTTAGCAGTTGGGGATGGCACAGCACGTAGTTTGCGAATTACAAAGGATGATTCATTTGAAGGGGACAACATATTGATAGACAAAGAATTAATGCTCGCGAATACAGATGATCCTTTGCAGACAATCTTCGACGCGACATATCCATGCTTTAGTGAACTGTACATGAACCCTGGTTATCTGAGGGAACGAGCGGTTCTAACTCCTAGAAATGAAGACGTTGATGAGGCAAACAATTTTTTTTATCGAAACTCCCTGGAAAGCCTATTGAATACTTAAGCTCTGATTCAATTGGAATGGATAGTGCTCCGAAAACCGACTGGCAATCATTATATCCCGTCGAGAATCTTAACTCTCTTGAATGCTCTGGTTTGCCAAGACACAAGCTTTGTTTGAAAGTTGGTTGTCCTATGCAATGTTAAGAAATCTCAACCAAAAAGAAGGCCTTTGCAATGGAACGCGCTTGATCGTCACTCAGTTAGCTTCTCGCATTTTAGAGGCTGAAATTATGACTGGCACGCATATTGGCAATAAAGTCTTGGTCGACCGCAGAGAGTTTGTATCAGGTAAATACATTTACGCCAAGATCTAATATACTGTTTCTTTCCTACAAAACTCCTATATTACCCATTACGACTTGCAGATGTTGTTGGCCTCCTGATTGCTATACAAGGATCAAATTTGCGCTTGGCAACCTCTGGTCAAAAAATTATTATTCGATTGTTATTGAACAAGTGAGTTTAATATTATTACTTTATCAACCTATTTCCTTATTTTTTCTATTAACCGAGTAACTAACCACACTTAAACATCTCAAAAATAGCAAACATTCAGTAAAAATTATCATGTTTGACGAACATGCTATTCATTTTCGTTCAATTGTTGCTCAAATGACTGTCAACAAAACCGTCATGATCGTTACAGGCATTACTCCCATTATGATCAACGGTAATAAAACCCATTATATACCATATATTTTTAAATATATATTTACTTCAATATGATTCGTTCTAACCCTTTTTAAATCTTTCCGACAGATGTTTTGACCCTACGTCCGTCCTGTTCCACCCACATCTACATAGATACGCAGCTAAGGCCAATCAGGAAATTCAAACTTAGGTTCGTTTTGAAAATACCCAAATATTATCCATCTCAAGAACTTCTAATATCGAGTACTTGATTATGTTTAAATCTCATTATTTTTTCAGCTAAAGATAAGAAGAACAATTATCATCGCACTGCGGCTCAAATCATGAAATACCTTTTTTTTCATTTTATAGTGCACTGCAAAAACCTTCGCTATTACTACTCGCTTTGACTTATACATCTATATATCTAATTCCTATATTAAAACTTTCATTCCTTATGTTCATATTGCACATGTGCATATCACTTTACAAAATCTCACAAAATCTTACTCAAATTACATGATGACCATATTATAATAATCACAAATCCGCGTATAGCGCGGGTATCACCTAGTTTAGATTTAATATGCAAAAGATTTTCAAATAGATCAACACGTGTAAAAATCAAATATCGTGTTAAATGTTGAATTTTTATTAATGGTCTTATCTGATATATGATTGACCAATTTATGATCTTATAATATTTTTCTCTAATTTATCCTAAAACTATTCTAGATGTATAAGGGAATGATATAAATATGATTTATGCAACAAATACAATTTTCAACTTAATGATGGTAATACCATACAATGTTATATTGCAATATTTTTTTTAAAAAACAATTAGCAAAATATGTAAAATTCATTTATATTTATTTGTATATTTGAAAGTCTTAATAATATTATGAGTGATATGCCTTAAAATACAAAATGGTGAATATATAGAGTGGAGTATAATCAAAGATACATGGAGTTTTATTTTGTTTTGTTGATTAATAAATCTCGCTTAAAAATATTATTTATTAAAATTATTTTATACTATATTAAACTATTTATAATTATCTAAACTAGTTCTACATAACAATAATTTTAATAAATTATATTTTAGTATAAATTAGAAAATCATTACTAATTTTATATTGTCTAATTACTATTCATTGGATTTGTCATTTTATACTTTATCCTTCATAAAAACTTTAATAAATAATAATTAATATATTCATAAAAGAAAACAAAAACTTTCGTAAGAAAACTAATAATTTTTTTATATTTATGTACAATTCAATCGTATAAATAATGCTGTTATACGGGGTTTCCACTGCTGGATCTACACTGACCCTAAAATGACTTTTCTTTTCAATATAGGGTTTCCAAGGTAAATATTAAAATTTTACTTAAATTCAAATTTTAAGCATTTTAAATATACTAGGTGATCCCGCGTTACGCGCGGATATGTGATTATTAAAGTATGATCATCGTGCAGTTTGTATAAGATTTTGTAAATTGATATGCACACGGGGCAATATGAAAATAGAGAATGGAATTTTTAAATGTGCGAATTAGATATATAGATGTATAAGTCGAAGAGGAAAATAATAGTGAAGGTATTTGCAGTGTACTTGAAATTACTAACTATAAAATGACAAAAAACATATTCCATGTTTTGAGATGCGGTATTTTCATGACTGTTTTTTTTAGCCGTATCTGCATAAACATCGAGGTTTAAATGTAATCAAGGAGTCGGTATTAGAAGTTTTTGAGACGGTAAATATTTGATTATTTTCAAAACGTACCTAAGCTTGAATTTTCTTATCGGCTTTAGCTTTGGATCTGTGTAGATGTGGGTGGAACAGGACGGACGTAGTATTAAAACATCTGCTGGATATATTTTAAAAGAGTTAGAGCGAATCGAATTGAAGGAAAAAATATATATATATATATATATAATATGGTATATACCGTTGATCATAATGGGAGTAATGCATGTAACGATCATGACGGTTTCTTTGACAGTCATTCGGGAAACAATGGAACGAAAATGAATAGCAAGTTCGTCAAACATGGTTATTTTCAAGGAATATTTTCTGTGTTTGAAATGTTGAAGGGTGGTAAGTTGGTCGGTTAATAGAGAAATAAGAAAATAGGTTAATAAAATAATAATATTAAACTCACCTGTTCAATAACAATCGGATCGCAATTTTTTGATCGGAGGTTGCCAAGCGCAAATTTGATCCTTCTATAGCAAGAAGGAGTCCAACAACATCTGCAAGTTTTAACGGACAATATATGAGTTTGGTAGTAAAGAAGTAGTATATTTAATCCAATGTAAATGTATTTACCTGATACAAACTCTTTGCGGCCGACCAATCCAACCAATTGACGGTATGAACGCATGTTGAACTTGTATGTCGGAATCGTATGAATCGCGTCGGTCACTTTTTGAACAACTGCGTCTGCCCTAAAAGATATGCACATAATATTCGTGGTTAACTTGAAGTGACCAACATTCTGGAGAATTGATAAATTTTTTAGGATAAATGTGTCGTCCTCTTTTATTTGGTTGTTGTATTTAGAAACATCGAGAAGAGATATGTCCTTCAATGGCAGATCCCTGCAATTATATTATATATATGACGATGAAAGGTATTAATATAATATGGAATACAGAAATATGGTAGTAGGACTCAAAGTTTCAATGAGGAACAAAAAACCAAGACTAAGGAAACGATTGTTATTGAAAGTTGATCGTCTTTTCCAAATCCTCAAAAAACATCCTAAAAGGCGTTGTTCCTTAGCGTTAGATGTGATAGATCCATGATATGGTATGATGTGCATGCGTATCACACATCTGAGGCTTTGATCTAAGTCATGTCAAGTGAAAAATAAGTAATAAGATCATCAAGAGATTAATAGAAGCCGATTGAAAGCAGAAGCAAAAAAGAACGTATTTAAAAATGTGATGTGATACATAATATTATTAGGCATTTGAAAAAAAAATAACATCTCATAGTGCAGTTTGTTAAATCTTATTTGGTATAGTTATGGTAATACATAATATATTATTTGTTGCAAGTACAATTAATATAAAAGTTTTAGATTTTTTTTTTCAAAAAGTTGTGTAAGCAGCTAAATTGACACTTACCTCAGGATTTATGTAGGCCTGTGAAAATTTCTCGGTAAATAATGTTTGTGACAGTTGGTTCTTGTGGTGTGGGGTTGCCACAATCAATTATCCTCAACCCATCAGCCAAAGTTACGCGTGATAAGGCTACATATAATTGACCATGACTGAAGATTGGTCTCGGTAGATACAACCCGATTTGTTTCAAGCTTTGTCCTTGACTTTTGTTTATTGTCATTGCATAACATAGTCTAACAGGAAATTGTCGTCTCCGCAATGTAAAAGGAAAGGCTGTATCAGTTGGGGATAATATAATTCTTGGAATCAAGACTTTGTTGCCAATATGCGTGCCAGTGATAATCTCTGCCTCTAAAACTCTAGAAGCTAACTGAGTGACGATTAGACGTGTTCTATTGCAGAGGCCTTCTTTTTGGTTGAGATTTCTTAACATCATGATAGGAACACCAACCTTCAAACAAAGCTTGTGTCTAGACAAACCAGAGCATTCAAGAGAGTTAAGTACTCGACGGGATACAATGATTGCCAGTCGGTTGTAGGAGCACTATTTATTCCAATTGAATCAGAGCTTAAGTATTCAACAGGCATTCCAGGAAGTCTTGATAAAAAAAAAATCATTTGCATCATCAACATCTTCGTTTCTACGAGTTAGAACAGCTCGTTCCCTGAGATAACCAGGGTTCATGTACAGTTCATGACAACATGGATATGTCGCGTCGAAGATTGTCTGGAAAGGATCATCTGTATTCTCGAGCATTAATTCTTTGTCGATCAATATATTGTCTCCTTCAAATGAATCGTTCACTGTAAGTTGCATACTACGTGTTGTGCCATCCCCAACAGCTAACAACCATTTTGCAAAATTTTGCTCTTGACGGTGCAATCGCATATTGTGTTTTAAAGTATATATATGAAAGGATTCCCATAAGAATGATCGATTTATTGTTGACATTACCGTTTCAGCACGACCCCCACGTGTGACAGGTAATATTTGTCGGAAATCACCGCCTAACAACACAGTTTTCCCGCCAAAGGGTTTTTCGAAGGCATCGGTGTCTTCCATGGAAACAATATCTTTCAATGTACGATCAAGTGCTTAAAATGTATTACGATGTGCCATGGATGCTTCATCCCAAATAAATAAATCAGCCTCCATAAGCATTTTTGCTAGCAAAGTGCCTTGTTTGATATCACAGGTCGATCCTTCATGCAAATTGATCGGAATTTTGAACCGAGAATGTGTTGTACGTCCACTTGGTAAATGGAGTGCCGCTATACCAGATGATGCAACCGGTATGACAACTCGAAGCTCAGATCATAATTTTGAAATGATTGTTCTGTACAAGTACGTTTTCCCCGTTCCACCATCCATAAACAAAAAAAAGTTTTCCCTCGTTCCGGTGGACTGAGTCAATCACAGCTTCATAGATTTCTTTTTGTTCTTCATTTATTGTTGAAAATCATTTTGTATGCTCTTCACGTTCAAATTCCTCATCAATTTTCATTTCTTGTCTTATAAAGGAGCGTGTTATGGCATGTATGATCTGATCATCAGGGGTGGGCATATCAAGATAATCCAGTAGTGACATTTCATGCTCTTTCAGGATTTCTCGAAGGACAAGTTCTTTCTTTAATCTTCCCAAGAGGTTATTCTGCTTCCCAAAAAGTGCGAATTTGGTATTTGGATATTCTTTATCTTAATGATTTGGTCAATCATGAATGATTTGGTTATTTCAATGAGTGTGTACACTTCAATTTTAGATTCAGATAATCTTAAACAATCAAAATTGAACTCTTTCTGTTTCTTGAACACAATATCATCACCTAGGGATCTCCAACAATATTTCGATAACTCTAATGGTTTGCTGACCTCACAATATAGTAAGAGCGTCACAAACAGTTGCCTCAACTGCGTAGACATCGCCCATCTTGTGGCCTCTGTCATAGCTTGACGCCATTCATTATTTTCATCCAATAAACCTCTCGCAATGCATGCATCTTTAAACGTATTATATAGCACATCGTCAATTGTTTTAATGCTGTCAAAACTCGTCGGGCCTTTTACTACATTTAGTAACATTCGGAGGTAATACAACTCTCCTGACGCCGGATGAATATTGACAATGCGACCAAGTGACAAGCCTTTTTTCCTTTTGTACCAAATTTTATCCGAGCTGTGCCATACGAATTTTGTCGGGAACTCGACATATGTTAAGTGCCTCGCGTCTTCAAATAGTTCGTTTGCTCGCATCCATTCCGTAAACATTGTTGCGCCTGCACCCGATTTATTGACAACACTTTCTAGATCACCTGAATACTCAAAAGTTAAACTTTGCTCATTTTCAAGATGCACCGATAAACGCACCACTGAGGGTTTCTGGTGGTGGATGCTAAATGCGAATATTCTCCAAACCGCTTTACACAAAGACAAATATCGACACTCGAGGTAGGTATTGATTTCATTGATTTCAAACGTTTGGCACGGCCCATTATCAGAGGGGATTTCGCCACTGTAACCTTTTTCAATCAATAACGATGCCTTATCAACGCCCTTGGTAATATACTTGAAAAGATATTTAATCGCATTTGTTTTATGGCACCATTCAACGTTGATATGTAATCTATACTTTTTCAATAGGACTAAGTTGTGTGGGAAAACAAAGCTGTTGTCCAGCTTGATATCTCCTTTCATTACATATTTGGTGTCGTCTTCCCTGCGTCTGTACATGATGTAACCAAATTCAAGAATTTTTGTCTGATCAATGAACGGTCTAGGATATTTTTTTGAACATATTCCCCTTTCCATGCATGGTGAACGTGGCATGTCCAGGCCACAGGGTCCATGCATCATATGTTGTTCGACCAATCTAAATCCTTCGCTGTCGAGTTCCTTGTTTAGAAGTTCTGCTTGAATGACTTTGTCAATGTCAACGGAAGAAAGGTTTTTGAAAGCAGGTTCTAACCGAATAAGAATATGAGCATGAGGTAAACCACGTTTTTGGAACTAAACGGTGTATACAACTGCAATAGAACACAAGAGTATGAAATTAAAGATTTTGTTACTGACTAAATGAGTAGAGTTTCGATGAAGTTAGTAAGCAGTTATCGTGTTACCTGAGATAGGCTTCGGGAAGAAAAGACCGGCAACGAGATCTTCCAAAAGCAGGTCTAGTTTGATTTTAAAGACTCGATATTCAATGTATAGCCGGTCGTTTGGATTGCTCTCTCCATAGACGGCAAAATGACTGAGAATTTCTTGCCACTTTGGATTAGCAGTCATTTTTATAAAAAGATCGGGATTATCATACCATCTGCAAAGAGCCATAGCATCGTGATAGTTCTCAACCAGGTATCTTGGTCCCCCAGTAAACGATGGTGGTAATATGATTCTTCCGCCGATAAATTTATCGTCTGTATCGCCTTTACCAATTGCATCATAAACATTATTATATAGATCCGAGCGAAGTTTTTGTTGATTGTTTCGGGCCCAACGAATTCGTTCTTGTTCAATGGTTGTATATGCATCAACCACATACTGTTGGAAGAGACGACCTCCTCTAATGACTGTAGTTCCTTCCGATAATCTGGTCTGTATCTGATAAGCGTAATACTCTCGCATAGTGACAAATTCCCGTTTTATTTTTTTCGTGCAGTTGCATAGGGTATCCCCTCATGGAAGCCGATATCACCATACGGGAATAAGAAAGGATATTGCAAACTCATGAATAACGGATGGAGATCACTGATTCTGTAGAGTTGTCCAGAAGGTTTTAAATGTAAAACAACGTCTATTTCTCCAATAGTTGATGAAAGATCTACAACAATGAGGCCAGCAACCTCATCACCGGTTGGCAACTCATATTGTTTGTTTTTTTCCTTGGTTCTAGCAATCGAAACGTAAATTCTGCTATATCACCCGATTCATAACGATCTCGTGCCTTTCGAAACATCTTTGCAAGATGATTCAGAGTTTCAAGCATCACAATGAGATTGGCAAGCACCTGATCATCGAGGTCGCCTGCGCCAGCATTTCAGTGAAGGGTCTGCATCCGATTCTGTATTTCGTTTGCTGTGTCATATATGTAAAGGGGTTTGCCTTCAACTGGTAATAATGAGCCAATCCTGTGATGATTCTGGCCATGAATTCGAAAGGTAAATGGGCCAGAGGAAGAAGTAACAGAGTGGTCAATTTTCACACCGATCGATGTGAATGTCGGTATAGAGTTATGAGCGCGAATGTTTGTACGAAAGGCTTTGGAAGTCGTGTAGATCTCTTCCAGATAGGGTGGTGTTGCTGGAATAGGAGGCAATTGCACGCGTCCTTTCATGCAACATAAGTTGAACAATAGTTTTTGTGTGGTTTGGTTCTTAGTAAGGCTCTCCTGACGCCAGACCAATGCACGACAGTTTGGACATTCGGTGAGATTTTCCTCCATGTAAGCAAGTGGATTTGGTAGGCCTAATAAGTTTATGTTATAGACTTAGAATAGATTATTAAAGAGAATACAATACGCGTTGAATGATAAAGTGAGTAAGTGGTAAAAGATTATAACAAACCTATGGTATGTGATGTTGATGGAGATGCATTTGAACGCATGTTTGCAGTATTAACTGTCGTAGAACTAAGAATATGAGGTTGTCATTGTGTGTGTTGCTCTATTAATTTCCAGACGACTTAGTGTGGATAGGATCTAAGGTACTATGTATGAACGGGATTTACTATTGAGATAAAGGAAACGACATAGTTTTTGTATTTAATTATTAAGACAAACATACCGTTAAGGCGTGTGTGGGTTTTCTTCCGGGCGAGCTTACAAAGAGATGTGAATGTAAAATAAAAAAGAAGGCGCGTAAATGTAAGCATATATCTATTTGAATATAATAATGTAAGCATATATCTATATCTATTTGAATATAATAAACTGAAAGAAAATAAGACAGAAGCATATAAGGACCAACACAGGGGCGACAGATTGGGGGAAAAAATAAACAGACACAGCTTAGGCTAGGCATATAAGGAACACAGAGGCGACAGATTGGGGGAAAAAAAACAAACACAGCTTAGGAGCTGCAGTTCCCGTCGGCGGAAAAATTAGGCCAAAATTTGGACCGGCGACATGTGCCAATTGTATTTGGCGGAGCTTTCCGGCTGGGCTGGGCGGCCAATTCGGGTAAGGCGGCGAGAATGAAGACGGGAATGCAGACGGAATTCGGGGAATCTCGCGAGGCCGATGATGGGGACGATGACGGGATTCCAATGGTGGATATGTGAAGCCGATTCCGGCTGTAGCTTTCGGCGGGAGACACGAAAGGGGTGGGAGCGCTAGTAATGGCGGACAAGGAAGCATACCTGTGAGCGGGGAAGCGACGCAGCTACAATGGCACGGGGGCGAGCATGCGAAGAAGGTACGTTTGCGTTATTTTTTCCCGATGCCGTCCCTGGGATGAGACTTTTGCCGTCTGATATAAGGTTTGTTCATGGGTGAAATCGTCAATAGGGTAGGCCAAGAGTCCAGACGACGGTTCCACAGGTTCTGTACCGTTATGATCTAAGGTAGTCCATTGCTTACTCATTGACAATGGGAAAGGCTGACAGTCAAGAGAGGTTCTTCATAAGTTTACAGTCGATCCCCGAAAAAGGCACGGGAGAGGTGGACAATATGCCATTCGATTTGAATGCTTCTATATTTTCCTCGCGTGTTATGTTTATGAAACTGTCTTATTGTTATGAACAGATGTTGTATTCAAAGAGACACAAACCATTGGTTAGATCGGTGATGGATGTTATAATGTGTTCATCTGTGTTATGGCCAAACGGGATCCGGGAAAACATACAGAATGGTAACGTTGTTCTGCAGATTGAATAAGAACTTGGTTCTTACACATTGATTGAAAACCGAAAATTTGATGCCACGGTGATGGTCCACCGTGCTTATCCCGCTATCTTAAATGCAGGAATAGCTACGTATGAACATATATACACATAAATGCCTTTATGTATATACAGCGTGCATTTAAAAACGACTAACAATGTCCTTTGCTGAAATTTTTTTCGTTGGCAGTTAAGGTGTTGTTTTGGCTTCTGTTCGAAAGATCATTGGAAACTAATTTTATAAAAGTTTCATTAGTGGCATAAATGGGTCATCTAATTGTATGGTTGCAATGCTATAAGTGTTCAGTAATAGTGATTGTTACGGATCAAGCCAAAGGTAAACGATAGTGTATGTCAATAATAAATTGTGATAATACTATTATTATTATTATCGACATCGTCCTCGTCAGCGTCCCTGCAGAGCACTGCCTGTATGTAATTTTTAATGTATGCTCGGTAATTTGAAAAAGGAGCTTTTGCATGCTGCCAACTTCGAGTTTCTAAAACTCCGAAGAGAACCGTGGAAAGGTCAGATAAGTTGCTGAGTTCTTTCTATTAACTCTTCTGTGTGTTGACCTTTAAAATACATTTAATAATAAACTTCTCTGAAATTATGATATTTCACCTTCTATTTCCAGGCAATGCAGCTTTCCGATCCTTTGCATCAGGTCCGTTGTCTTCCCACCATCTTCCAACGTATCATGTTTGAACTTTTTATGTATACCCTAAAGTGTGTTCCATTTGTTTCTAGAGAAATGTGTATTGAAATTGGAATTCGTCCTGGAATTCTGTATTCTTAGGTTTATGTAGTTTTTCAGATTGAATCAATAATGTTTTCTATAGAAAATTGTGTAGGCTTTACGACTTAGATTTTGCTATATTCAACTGTTATGCTTGAGATACTCAAAATTATCATGATGTTTGTACGATTGCATACTTTCTGTGTCCATATTCCAGCTAAGTGGCAATATGAAACGGCGTAAGAATGCTTTGGAATCCAAACTTCAACACCTCAAGGCACATGCGTCTGCAATATCTAACGATGTTGCTCAGATGCTTATGAAGCATCTAACATCGGTCAGGAACTGAATAAGGTGAGAGGTTAATGTTCTTCACCTTCTTTTAAACCTTTTGGAAATAAGTTATCTGATGATATTCATCAACAAAAACCTGTTTGATTTCGGATGGATTTTTCACTTGTTTTTTTTCTGGTATTAACTTTTCCTTGCAAGCACAGAGCTGGTGTTTTTTTAGCTCCAAGTAGTGACTCCTCGATGATCTCGCTCTTCTACAATGTAAGTCTATGTCCCTTTTGCTCTTTCCCCATGTAGTAGCATGTCGTGTGATTATGCCATAAGCATTGCGTTGCCTACATTGTCGTTATGAGGTTCCATCGTTGAGCATAGATGCTGTTACGATGCGAATGTACTGTACTTTGATGTGTTTTCAACTAAGAGTTCGCTGGCCGTCTTCTTCCCTTACAGTTCGTCTACGGTTATTCTGTTTGTCGCGCCTGCTCATGGCGAAGAAGATCAATTGTCGCGCCTCTGCTGGTGGAGAAGAATCCCGCACGCCACGGTTATTCTGTACCCTGTTCCGGTTCGCCCGAATCTGTCCCTCCTCGCCTCAACTTCGCTCCACCTCTCCCATGTTCGATCAGTAGCCTACCCAGGTATTGCTTCCTAGGCATTTGCGGATAAGAGAAGGGTTCCTCTCATGAATTTTTGGTTATGATTTCAGGGATTCGTCGCTTATGGAAAAGAAAGGATGCCGACCTCTGGCCATTTACATGTACTATCGCTTACTTTCGCCGCTTTGGATTTGGGTTTATGTCTGACTTTTGTGTCCATTTGGTTTGTTTTTAGCATTTAAGCTTATGTTTGTTTTCTTGAATTCGGTGAAAAAAGAATGTTTGACGATCTCCGGCCATTTACAGGTACTATCTCTTACTAATACGCATCTTATGATGATTGTTTCGCGCTATATCTGACGAATTCTAAAGTATGCGTAATGCCTAAACATTGAAACTTCAGTGTGAAGTATTCTGAGCTAATTGATATATGTCTAAGCGTAGTGTTGCTGTTATTGTGCTCTATAGCTGAATTAGATGAATTCACACATAGTTTGTCTGAATGAGTTTAATTCTGAACGTTGTGACCCACAATCACCCACTTAATGTATTTGTTTGATCGCATATTTAAAACTCGCATGAAATTGGTATGAATTAGAACTCCATATACCTAAATTCTTTCACGGGGGTTCATTATAGATGGTAATGAACGGGTGAAGGTATAACTTTGCGGAATTCTGTTAAGAGGCTTGCTCTTTGATCTTTGTCTAGATAACTTTTCTGAGAAACGTGTACTGATATTTGCTCGCCGCACCAGAACTGGTGTCAGCGCGTTTTTTTTTCGAATGCAGCTTAAGCTTCAATAGCTCATTCTGCAACCAATGTGAAAAGTGGGAATGCGCTGCGACCCTGGCATGATGTCTGATTGTGAAAGCAAAAGATTTCAAGCGAATCGTCGTGTCTTATGCAGGGAAATTAGTTAACGTTACGAATCCATGGTGTGTTAGTAGACGTATCATATCATGGACAAATTATTGACGAATGAGTAATTATGTCATTTGGGCTTGTTTGGTTGGAGGAATGTTGTATTTGTACGGCTTATTGTTAAAATAAAATGAATGGGTTCCCCGATGGTGGGTAAGTGTGTTGATCAATGATCAAAAGTGCGTTGAGTTGTATGAGATTAAAAAAGGATTGTCTTAGCCGTTGATGACGATAGCATTGACAAGCGGAAACCTCGAGTGGTTTGTTGGTGTTAGTAAACCAAGAATTACGATTGTCATGCTTGTTTTGGTGGCATTCAAATCAATGGGAAATAACAGTTGTATGTAAGAGGGAATATGTGCAGCATAATTGCAAAATAAATGATTTGCAAATTGCAAGGTAATGCTTGGTGTATGTGTAGGAGACATTTGGACGTAACGAAACCGAAACAGTTGTAAAGTTTAATGCAATATATAAATTGGAAATGAGAAAGTACAAAGGTTTATGCGGCGAAAAGGCTACAATGTTTTTATTGAATAAACGTAGAAACAATCGGAACCGGTAAACGGCATTCTAAATAGTTTAGAACGAAATCAACTTAAGTGAGACGTATCTTCTTCACGCGCATTTGTTTCTTCTCCTTAATAGCGGCAAGAACAATCGAATCATCGTCCTCAGGTGGTTCCTTTGCACCATTGTCGTTGACAGGCAAAGCACAAATGGATTTCTTACCCTTTATCAAAGCAAGAACATCCCCATTATCAGTCTGAACATCTTCAAATCCATTCACATCGTCAAGGCCGACAGGGTCCTGAGGCATGACCTATAACAATACAGTTGAGGAGCACCGACAAACTTAGTAGGCCTTACGTAAAACAAATAACAACAACATGAACCATTGCTGACCTCAAAAATATTTGAATTAGTCTCTATAGTCGCAGGAATTTCTGTAAGACGTGTTGCAGTAAAGGAGCGGTGATTTGGGGAGAAATTGTAAGTCGTGACTTTGATTTGGAACTTGTACCGGTTGCCAACCATATCAAGCAAAAATTTCGGGAGTTCATCTTCTTCAGCACCATCCTAAAGCAGCGGAAAAAATAACAAATGACACACGGAGAAGGTGGATATTAAAGCAGTTAAAGTTTAGTAATACCTGTGGTTGATTGTTGTCAAGTATGACGGTGTTGGGCCACCTATTTATTTCTCGATCAAATACAACGAATGTTGCAACTTCACCACCATCTTCGACCAAGAACTCAACCCGATACCTAAGAAAAAGACAATAAAAGGCTGAATGCACGGGTGGAACTCAAGTGAAGCTATGGAACCAACTAAGGTGGTGGTATATTTAATTACCTTTTGATCGCTATTGCATTGTCTTCCACGCAAAAGGAGCATTGTAGGGACTCGAAAGTACGGTTTAATTTTCGGGAACACTTTGCACATGCCACATAGGTCCAACCGTTGTCTGTTAAGATTTCATTCATGCATGCCTCACAATAAAACTCAGATTCCTGGAAAAAAAAAGGAATATCAAAGGTAGCAAAACAGGAAATAATGCTAAATTGGAAATGGTACCGAGAATGTAGAACCTTGTGGTCAGATGTGGTGATGAATTTGCAAAGCTCAAGGAGAGAAACCGTTTCCATTTTCACCAATAGATTACTTAAATCATTGCTTTTCATACCATCATCAATGTCATCTCTTATGCTGGTCGACAGAGGCGCGTAAATATTTAAAAGGGTTATTGAGAAAGGTTGACAATCAGGTGAGGCGTGCGGGAAAACAGTAAAGTGCTAAAACATATAGGTTTGCATGGTAAGCGTAGAAGAAGAATGGTTTACCTTTAAACATAATCCGTTACAACGGCTTATTCACTGTCAAAGTAGTATCTAGTTGCGGAAGTCATGTTGAGATAGAGAGTACCTAGCAACATTGAAAAGACAATCAGCGCTATGCGAACGATGGCTATGCGGAACTTTTTCTGAAGATAATAAAAAAAGGGCGGAACAACTTGTAAGATGGATATCGTGCCGATGATACAACAAAAAAGTGGCACGACACAATGAGGAAGCTGTGTCATATGGGAAACGAACCAGCAACAAACTTGGGATTAACGGCAGTGACCAAAATGACAGAGGGGCTTGAGCTAAACTGTTCTAGCTTACCGTGTAACTCCTCAGCCTTCTGGTCCCGTGCTGTCAGGTTTATTTGAATCCCACTGGATATAAATGGCTAAAGGGTTAGGTTTGGTTAGGTAAAACCGCATGAGCAGTGAAAAAAAAGCAATTTGGAAAACAAACCAAGAGAGTTGAAGACGTAGGGAAACACGGGGGTGGATGAGACGCTATCATTGAGTGAATCCTTGATAGCTGCCACTCGGCCAATCACATCTGAAGAGCAAGACACGGAAGGGGCAGTATAATGATGGTCAGTGGCGGATGGGGAAAAAAGAGATGTGATCCGAAGGTGTTGGTGGAAAATACCTGGTAGAGAGATATTTTTATTGGCCAATGATGTCAGTTCGTCATACGGAGCAAGTCTGAAAACATGTTTTGAAATAGCAACATCTGCTTCTGAAACATCCGACAATTTCGTACATACATTAAAGCGGATTGAAACATGTAAATCAGTCAACTTGTAGTTCGGATTGCTGCGAACAACATCCATTCCTTCCAAACGCAGAACATCACCTTCTTGGAGGAAGGGGGCGAAGTGTTTGTAAACGTTGCAGTTTATTGTCCCATGCGGCAAAGTTGACTACAAGGAAAGTGAACGATATCAGTGACTTTAAGGATAAGCAATAAACAACAAAGAAGCTTCATATAGCGTACGAAAAATGGAGCGCATGGTATACAAAGTAGATTTTAAAAGTACAAACATAGCCGGTGGGAGTTATGAACAAATCATGCTAACGAACCGCATGGTATAACAAAACACGGCGGCATGTTGCCGTCGCACGACATGGTACATAGATCCAACGATTAGAACTTAGTGACAAGTGTGTGCACGTGACATCTACAACAATTGGTAGCTGAAGCAGAAGCTCCCTATACGCAGAGTCGACACAGACTTAACAAATTTCAATAATAAACCAAACAGAGGGCAGAAACGGGAAACATTTATTGAAGATTAGTGCGGGCTACAATCGTGGAGAACAACAGAAAGCGGGGCAAACAGACAGCAAGACCTATAGACAGCGAGAGCAATAGGAACAGAAGCCTACTACCAGCAGCAAGCGAGAATAATCTATGACCTACAAAGAACAGATAGGGAGACAAGAACCACCGAATGCCAACCAACTAGCAACCGAATTGTCCATCTAAGGTTACATACAAAGGCATGCACGTATTCATTTACGATACTATATAGGGATGAAGACTTTATTATATATGTCACCTTAGCATTAGGAGGCACTCCATCCACATGAGCTGGCCACCCTCTTTGGCGTTCCTTGCTTCCCATACGCGGAAGACACGGCCAATGATGACCTGCAGACCACGACCGACGATCAAATCCACGAACGGGAGGGGGTTACGGCCGGAGGAGCCAGAAGAGAGAGACAATGAAGCCATAACGCAAAAAAACAATTTTTTTTGCAGAAAGATGGTGTTGTGCAGTAGCGTGGACTAGCCAGGAAGCGTACGGTATTTAAAGGGATGGAATTGCAACGATGAGATGTTTGGGTTTCCTGGCATTAAGATTGGGAGGAAATGGGTAACTTAGTGGGGAGTGCACGGTTGGGTGGGATAGCGAAAGGATGTGGAAGTCTATGGTGGGTTGTGCGACCAGAGATGAGGGAGCGAGGGCGACAGGTGTGGCAGGGCGACAGAACCGGTCGATCACCGGATGTGAAGGAGGGAGGGCTACAGTTGTGGGGAATCGCCGGCCATTAGGGAAGAAGATGAAGGCTGGCTGGCCGGTGGTTGGGGTGGCCGACGCTGAGAGGGAAACAAACGGTATGTTTCCTCTGGAAGTGAAGAGAGGGGATTTTTTGTGGCTATAAAAATTGCAAGATAAAGCAGGGAGAAAAACTGAAGGCGTAAGGTGGGGTTTTTGTTTTTTGTTTTTTGTTTTTTGTAAAAATTGAGAGGAGTGCAGGGAGAAAAAACTTGTAATCATTTATTTAGTTAATTTTAACAAAAGGCGAAAAATCTTACATGGAAATCAAAATACATCGATATAATTAGCAAAGAAATTTTGGATGTTTGGTTGGGTTGATTTTTTAGTTTGC
The DNA here is from genome assembly GCA_036759665.1 of Gynandropsis gynandra. Classification (NCBI taxonomy): domain Eukaryota; kingdom Viridiplantae; phylum Streptophyta; class Magnoliopsida; order Brassicales; family Cleomaceae; genus Gynandropsis; species Gynandropsis gynandra. The sequence continues at coordinate 4,627,611 of CM071864.1, forward strand.
TGTGGTTGGCACAACAATGTTATCAGTGTAATACAAATTTGTTGTGGCCATAAAACATACCACTAACAACTCATATTGCTAAGGTTAAGGTGATTTAACCTTAAGTCATTGGATGTTAGCGTATTGTTGGCGGCGCGCTATTGGTCATGGTGCTGCAATTGGGAAGCATATGAGGACAACTGGTCGGGAAGTTTGTGGTTTTAGAACGGTTCTATCCCATGGACCTGATCCATATTGATAAGGATTAACACACATCACAATGATGTTTTACGAATATTTCTTGTAGGTTGGGCTAAAATATGCAAGTATTGGAGTTATAGAGTGGGGATGGAGGGAAAAAAACGTGAAATTAATTTACATTAATTCATATTAGGCTTGGAAGAAAACGTATGCACAGCGTTTAGTGTGCAATGATATAAACATCAGTTGAAAACATTACAATGCCCAAATGACCAGAAAGAGAACGTCGAAAATGAAGAATGTTGTTTGTGGTAATATTTTAGTCTAACACGCTAATAAACCCTTGGATATGATAATGTTTTAATTACATATGACAATATAACATAAGATATCAAAGTAGAGTCTCGTAGGATGTTTTCCAAAAGGAAAATCTTCCCGGCCGGGCGTGCTTTACTCGGTATGACGAACACAACGTATGCTTTCTAGCCGACGCATCTTGATCGACTCAAGCTTCACATGTAAATAGCTGTGTGCTCCTGGTAAAACGAATTGAAGCCTCTTCCTTGTTGTATTCGCTGACAAAAGCAGTGCAATGTTGCGCGCATATTCTACTCGGCATTAGAAGCGTATAACTACATGCTTATAGATAGTTGTGTCACTGAAGATAAAAGCGCAACCACAATCTAATTCAACTAGTCACAATCCTCATAAAGGAAGCATTAAATGTCAACCACACAGGTACGGGAAAATTGTCCAAAACGCCTAAAAAACAGCAATCCTCCTAAGGTGAACAAACCTGCATGTCCGGCCAAACATAAAAAGAAAAAACCCAGAACTTAATAAATTCTTGCCTAAATGGCCAGATTTGATGAGCTGGAGCAAAACACCACGCACCCATCCGATTAACAGTTTCGCAGATAGGCCGGGGTTCAAAGTCTTTTAAAGATGAAAACATAACAGCAGTGGCTAAACCTAAGAAAACGGCTGGAATCAGAACGGCAGAAATACATGCCTTTTGGAAGAGCAATTCTGTAAACAACATAAAAAAACCCAAACATGAATCAAAGTCTAACCGACTCAATCAGCTAAACCAAGTAATCAAATCGTGAAGCAGAGTGGGACTGACTCAAGCAACTCAACCAAGATATCCAAACATGAATGAGAGGCAAGGGGACCGAATAAACTAAACCAAGAAAGCCAAAAACGACGTACAATGCTAGCACGGTATATAGTGAGGCCTATTGTTTTCTTCGTAGCACATGGCAACGCTGTCACCCATGTGCCTAGCACAGATGGCACCGAGTCCATTGTATCTGGCACATCTGCTACAGAACGATTTGACAACCACGTTTGCTGCCAGATTTGGAAAACGGTATTTGGGGAAAAAGAAACAATAGCCATTAACAAATTTAAAGAAAGCGATTTGGAAAAGTGCTCAACAAATTCACAACATGCGAAGAAGGTTTGTGGTGAGAAACCAAGAAAGCGAAATGTAAATAAGAGCTAAATGTACGCAATCGGTTTTGTGAGGGAAAAAAGGCCTACAGTGACACCAAAAGTTGCTCCGAGAGCATGCATTTCTCTGTGCAGCAAACGAATGGAAATCCAATTTATAAGAATTAGATTGCTTGGGGGAAAAAATAAAAAAAAATGCAGCGAATCTTGCACAATGTTCCTAAATGATCAAGCGAAGATAAAGTTAGCGCACAAACAATACCTTTGGTTTTGGACCCAGAGTTTAAAAAAAAACCATCGCAACAAACCCAAAAAGTCATCGTAGTGGCCTTTTTTTTTGCATGAGCAAGACAAAATTGTAAAAGTAAAACAGATTCAAATAGATTATAGCTAGGGGAAAAAATCCAAATATGGAATACAGCAGAACGCCATTTTTCTACGGAGACTACTGATAAACCATTTTCAATATACGTGAGGAAGAAGCAGAGGCAAGAGAAGAGAGCAACAGAAAGCTAAGGAGGATGAAGGAAGAACGTCAGTGTTATTTTAGTCATATAGAGTCAGTTTGTATTCCTTTAATATTATTGAATTTGTTAATTGATGGAGTCTGTTTCTCAGCTGCTGGGGAGGGTGTTTTCCAGCAAGACTGAGTATATATGGTGGGACATGGGGGGAATATTTCTTTTTATGCAAAATAGCAGCATCACAGGTGTAAGGGGCGTGTGGAGGGGTACACACGAGAAACAAAGACCTCTAACTTGTTCTTCAATTTTTCTGTGATTAATACAAAATACCGTTCGTTTTTACAGAAAATTCCTATAAAATTGGTATCAGAGCACCGATTCAACCTAAATGACAAGGAGCACTTCACAATAGGGAGAGGCGGTGGATGCCATTAACGATTGCCTAACCTCTCAACAAGAGCGTATGGAGGCGCAGAATCAAGAGATGAGCAATATCAGAGAGAAGATGGATTCCTTGCAGAAATCCTTGCTGGAGATGATGCGGATGATGAAGGCGCAGTAGAAATTGCCCAAAAGCGAAGGAATATCAGCAACCACAAGCCCAGAAAATTTCCAAGAGATTCAAACACCAGTGATGGGTGCACAGAAGACCGACAATCCTCTGATGGAGAATCGAGCGATGCTGAACCCAGAAGCCAACTGCAAAAAATTGGAGATGTCGATTTTTGACGGAACCGACGTTCTGAACTAACTGGCGATGGCGGAGCGGTATTTCGAGGTAGGTAACTACGAAGACGATGAAAAATTGTTGATCTCTTCTATAAATCTCGAAGGAGTTACGTTGCGGTGGTATAATTGGCAGAAAACCAGGAAGGAGTTCCTGGAATGGGATGATTTCAAGCTCAGTTTATACAATCGATTTGGGGGGTTCAAAATCGGTTTCGCCAGCGATCGACTGTTTGTACTCAAGCAAACGGCGTCGATCTACGATTATCTCATGGAGTTTGAGGATCTGATTTCACAGATTACACCATTGCCAGACAACGTGCTTATCAGTGCGTTCATGAATGGGTTACGACCCACGCTGCGGAAGATGGTTCGAGTGCTGAATCCGCAGGGTTTACAGGAAATCATCAATACGGCGTTACGACTAGAAGATTGTGAAGTGGATTTGGGTGAATTGGTTCCTTCGGAAGTAGAGCTGAAGCATGTGAACTTTGCGCGTCGCAGTTCCTTCTCCGTTGCGAGACTAGAGAACACCAATCAATCCCGAATTCAGGCTTCAGGACAATATGTGATGAACAATTCTGGAGCTAAGACTCCCATGGCTGCACAATCAAATCGAGAAACACCCAATGTCAATCGTGATAACTTTCGACGTAATAATTTTCGACGTTTAACAGATGCGGAAGCTGACGAGAGGAGAAGGAAGGGGTTGTGTTTCAGATGTGATGAAAGGTACTCTTACAATCACCAATGTAAACAACGATGTGATGAAAGGTACTCTTACAGCGGAGGATGAGTTTCATGAAGCTAAGGATGAATGGAAAGAGAACATCGAGGAAAATACCGAAGAGATGACAGAGCTGGCTGAACTTTCTATGAATTCGGTGGCTGGATTATCAACTCCAACCACACTGAAGTTGAGGGGAAAGATCAAGGAGCAGGAGATTGTAGTGATGATTGGTACTGGAGTGACGCATAATTTCATCGCCGAAATTGTGGTGGAATGTTTGGGGTTAGTACTGGAATCGACCCAACATTATGGAGTGTCGTTGGGAACTAGGTTAACAATTAAAACGAATGGCATATACAGAGCCGTGACAGTGCAGATTCAAGCTACAGAAATTATATGCGATTGTCTGCCTCTTCAACTATGGAGTGCAGATTTGATATTGGGAATTCAGTGGCTGCAAACCCTCGGGCAGATTGAAATGGATTTCAACAAACTCGAGATGTCTTACCATCTCCAGGGAGTGCCGGTGTTGTTAAAAGGTGATCCTACTCTTAGCAACACGTTGATAACCTTTAAAAGTCTAATGAAAACTGTCGAGAAAGATGTGCAGGGATTTTGGGTTGAGTTGATGCATATCATAGCTGAAACACCCACAGTTAGAGAAGAACCAGAGGAGATTTAGAAAGTGTTGCGTCAATTTGAGGATGTTTTTGCAGAACCGGTGGGGTTACCGCCAATAAGAGGACATGAACACAGAATCAATTTACAAGAGAAGGCTGGTGCGATTAGTGTAAGACCATACCGATACCTTCATGCGCACAAGGAGGAGATCGAGAGATTGGTTAAGGAGATGCTGGCAGCGGGTATAATTAAGCCAAGCAAAAGCCTGTTTTCCAGCCCCGTTTTGTTGGTCCGGGAAAAAGATGGGAGTTAGCGGTTCTGGGTGGATTATCGGGCCCTCAACCGTGTCACAATTCCAGATAAGTTTTCGATACCCATGATCGATCAGTTACTGGATGAGCTGTATGGTGCAGCATGGTTTTCCAAATTGGATTTGACGGCTGGTTACCACCAGATTTTAATAAAGAAGGAAGATGTGGCTAAGACAGCTTTTCGAACCCACGACGACCACTACGAATTTTTGGTAATGCCGTTCGGACTGACCAACGGTCCCACAACATTTCAGGCTCTTATGAACCAGGTTTTTCGTCCCCTCTTACGCAAGTTTGTGCTGGTATTTTTTGACGACATTTTGGTGTATACCAGGACGTTGAATGAACACTGCGAACACTTGGCTCAAGTACTACAACATCTTAAACATCACAAACTTTACGCCAACTGGAAGAAGTGTAAATTCGGTGTAAAGACAGTGGAATACCTCGGCCATTTAATCTCACAGTAAGGGGTTTCTACTGATCCTAAGAAAACGGAAGAAATGAGATCGTGGGCATCACCGAGGACCGTCAAAGAGCTGAGAAGATTCTTGGGGTTGACGGGTTACTATCGACGGTTCGTGAGACATTATGGCACCATTGCAAAGCCTTTGACCGAGCTGCTCAAGAAAGATGCTTTCGCTTGGAATGCTGCGACAGAGCAAGCGTTTAGACAGTTGAAATCAACTATGGTGAGTGCTCCGATATTGATATTACCAGATTTTGAGGATGTATTTGTGGTGGAAACAGATGCTTCGGGCAACGAGTTGGGAGCAGTGTTGATGCAGAAGAACTGTCCAATCGCGTTTTTTAGCAGAGGATTAACCGAGAAAGAGAAGCTCAAGCCGGTCTACGAACGGGAATTGATGGCCATCGTGTTCGCTATACAAAAGTGGCGACACTACCTTTTGGACCGTAAGTTTCAGGTATACACTGATCATAAAGGCCTAAAATTCCTACTCGAACAGAAGGAGATCAATTTGGAATATCAACGATGGCTCACTAAACTACTGGGATTCAACTTCGATATCGTTTACAAGCCTGGGAGAGAAAACAAGGTAGCTGATGGGTTATCCAGGAAGTCGTGTGAGCTAACGATACCACATGTGTTACAGTTTCAGGAATTACAGGATGAAATCCTCCTTCATCCCGAGCTTAGTAAAATTTGGCAGAAACTGAGCACGGAACCGGAAGATAATGGCAGGTACAGTATCTGTAATGGCAGATTAATGTACAAGGATCGAATAGTTATTCCGGAGGATTCAAAGTTCATACCCTTGATACTTAATGAGCTACACGATGGACCAAGTGGAGGACATTCTGGTGTCCTAAAATCATTGAAGAGAATTCAAAAGTTATTTTACTGGAAAGGCATGAGGCAGATTCAGCAGTATGTCGCTCAGTGCCCGATCTGCCAAACGCAGAAATATTCAACGTTATCGCCAGCGGGGTTACTGCAGCCTTTAGATATTTCACAACACATGGGAAGATAACTCGATGGATTTCATTGAAGGGCTTCCCAAATCAGCGGGATACAGTGTTATAATGGTTGTAATGGATTGCCTAAGTAAGTACAGCCACTTCCTTCCTCTTGAACACCCCTTTTCGACTGAGGAAGTAGCAAGGGTGTTTACAAAGGAGATCATTCGGCTGCATGGGTATCCTAAGTCAATCATCTCGGATCGGGACAAGATATTTTTGAGCGGATTTTGGAAGGAACTCTTTAGGCTGGCTGGAACCAAATTGGCGATTCAGTACAACTTTCCATCCCCAAAGGGATGGACAAATGGAGGTGGTTAACAGGTGTCTCGAAACTTATCTTCGTTGTTTGGCGTTGGCGGGAGCACATCCGAGAAAATAGGAAAGGTATATTCATTGGGCTGAATTTTGGTTCAATACTTCATTTCACTCATCTCTTCAAGAAACCCCATTCAAAGTGGTCTACGGCAAGGACCCTCCTCTTATAATCCAATTCGAGAAAGGATCTACTTGTAATTTTGAGTTAGAAAAGTCATTAATGGAGCGGGATGCAATGCTGGAGCAGATTAAACAGCAATTGCAGAAGGCACAACAACGGATGAAAACTGTGGCCGATGAGTTGAGACAGGAGGTACAGTTTGAGGTGGGAGATCGGGTATACCTCAAGTTGTGCCCTTACAGACAGCAAAGTGTGGCTCGCAGACCATTCCAAAAATTGGCAGCAAGGTTCTTTGGTCCATTTCAGGTATTGCGACGCATCGGTTCGGTGGCGTATCAACTGGAGCTTCAGGCGGACAGTAAGGTACACCCAGTATTCCACGTATCTCAATTGAAGAAAGCACAGGGCAGCAACAGCATAGTCCAACCATTACCACAGAACTTATCCAGTGAGCTTGAACTACCGTTGGAACCTGAGAAGTTGGTCGAGGAGCGCTACAACACAGAAGGTCACCTGGAGGTTCTGATTCAGTGGAAGAACGCACCAGCACATGATTCTACGTGGGTGCTGGCTCGTGAGGTGGTGGCACAATACCCTCAGTTTCAGCTTGAGGACCAGCTGCGACTTAAAGAGGGGGTATTGATAAACCATTTTCAGTATACGTGAGGAAGAAGCAGAGGCAAGAGAAGAGAGCAACAGAAAGCTAAGGAGGATGAAGGAAGAACGTCAGTGTTATTTTAGTCATATAGAGTCAGTTTGTATTCCTTTAATATTATTGAATTTGTTAATTGATGGAGTCTGTTACTCAGCTGCTGGGGAGGGTGTTTTCCAGCAAGACTGAGTATATATATTGTGGAGTACATGTTTGAAAGAGCAGATGGTTGCAACATGTTCCACAGAAGACTCATGCATTGAGGATGCCAAACTGTTCTTGGAAATGCAGCTAATGAGAGGTAGATATTTCTAATAAATGACTATTTTCCTGCCTATGTTATGTGTGAGGTGCATTTTTTGCTTAAAATCGAACAAATTCAAAATTAATTGGGACTCAGTGCATATTTTGGTGAATTTTTATTAATATTTTAAAGATAATTTCATTATTTAATTTTTTTATGTATTCTATTTTCAAGTTCTTATGTTTGGGATTCAAAAGTAATTTTGTAATTTTATAAATTCGAATTTTATTTTATTATTTAGATGGAATGATGATTTAATAATTTGATAATTTTTTAGATACCTATTTATAGTTTTGAAAATTAAATTTGAATATGAATCTGTATAGATGTTGATTTTAATATTTAAATCTGAATCAACTTATATTTCAATCTTCATAACGGATTCAGAAAGAATTTCAGATAATGTCGATCTTGCGGGTTCCGTAATATTTTCTCAATTTATCAAATATCAACAATTGTATTCAAATACATTATCAACCAAAATATTTTGTTTTTATCATAACTCGTCATGTTTATTGTATTCAAATAACTACTGTATTTTTCAAAAGATATAGATACAATAGCCATGTTTATTTTTAAAATTACTACGGTATTTTTATATACAAAATATAAATAAACGCTCTCAATATAATATATCAATTCACAAAATAAAAATCAATTTATGCATCATAATCTAGGGTAAATGCAATGGAACACGATTAATTGTTACTCAGTTAGCATCTAGAGTGTTAGAGACAAAAATTATCATGGACACACATATTGGAAATAGAGTCCTCATTCCAAGAATTATTTTATCACCAACTGATACAACCCTACCATTTATGTTGCGAAGAAGGCAATTTCCAGTTAGACTACGTTATGCAATGACCATAAACAAAAGTTAAGGAATAAAATTGAAACAAATCAGATTGTATCTACCAAAACCAGTATTCAGCCAGTTTCCAAAATACGTAACCATGTGTGCCTTCTACTCATGGGTTGAGAATCGTTGATCATGCCAATTGCTAATCGAGAACCGATTGTAATAAACATTTTTAGTCGTTCTTTATCTTGTTTTTTTTATATTTAATCTGAAAGGGAATTTGGACAATGCTTACTCTTTAGATGAACAAGAAATTGCTAATGATAAAAGAAAGGAACACTCCTCAATATTTTCTACGTTGTATGCTTAGTATTTAAGGTTTACCTACATGGTAAATCACATGAGTTTCTTAAACTTTTGAGCAATCGAGTCCCAAAAAAATTTCTTTGCTCTATGTTTTTCAACATTGAGGAGCCTTTTGTTTCAATTATTTTTTGGGAAAATTCTTATTCCCACCCAAAGTTTCTTCTTTTATTCTGATTCATCCTCGAATTTCAGATTCATGCTATTATCCCTTCAAGTTCAATCATTTTTATTTGTTCTTTAACCTGTAAATGTTGTCTGATGCCTTCAAATTGGCAAGGGTTCAGAAAGCTATGCTGATTGGGTGTGTTTGACATATGAACTATGATTTTGTAAGTGTCTCTATGAAGTTCATCGAGAGAGGCCTGAAGGTTTCTTACATATTTAGTAAATATGTCTTCGATATTCACTCTTTTTCTTCACTTTTTAATATACGGGTAGTAAATAACCCATTTTTTGTTCGTGTTCTTTGTATTGTCTTTCTTCTTTGCGATTGTTGTGAAGATTGATGAACATGTGCAGAGGGATTTAGTGAAGACGAGGTAATGATCATCAACAGAATCTTCAAAGACAACCGAAGGAGGTGAACTCTTCGATAGAATCTGCAGCACTGGTCAAAGGAGGTGAACTCTTCGATATATGTAACGTTCTCTATTGATGTTAGGCTTACTTCTAGCATCAAAAAACTTTTGAAAAAATATAATCGTTTATTGAGGACACAAGACTTGTCAAGTAGCATGAAACTTTGTTTTTTCTCTTATGTGACCTTTTGTTTTTAGAAATAATAATGTTTGTTCATATATATTTTGTCAAATCTAAAGATTACAAGCTCGGTTCTAAAAATTAGAAAATCAATTTAGTACCATGATGATAGAAAATTAATCATAGATTATATATCTAATTTTTTATTCTATTTTTAATAAGTATTTATTATATACAATATAATAAATAATTATATTTTTTATTACGATAAAATTTTAATCTAAATATAATTATCGTATTGTAAAAATTAATATAAGTACCTGCGCATCGCGCGGGATATTCTCTAGTATTTATAATATTAAAAACTCAATTATAACAAACGTACACAAGTAATAAGAAGTCATCCTCTATTTGACCATTGTATTGCAAAAAAAGTTGCTGGTGCTTTTATTCTTTATTTTCACTTCTATTTGCTCCTTAAATAAATCCACACTCCAACATAGATTATGATTTCATCTCTTGGAATGGAGACCCAATTCTGGGAGGAGGACGCCGGTAACTGCGGAAGCACCGAAAACTGCTCCAATCCTCAGCGACAATGTCTCTCACCTTACCTGCTCCAATCTTCGGTGGCACCGTCCATCACCTTACCTGTGCCTCTGAGATAATGAAGTGTTGATCTTTTTAGATTTCGAAAATATTGGGCTAAAAACTTTCAAAATCAATGCAGTCTTGTTTGCTTCACTTTTCCTCTTTCTTTTGGTTTAAACTGCATTTATTTATTCATTTTCAGAAGATTCATCAAAATAGTCATGTTCTACTAAAAAAATGAATCATAAATATTATGTCAATGTATCAACATAAAGGGAAAAGGATTGTGGAAATAAAAAAGTACAACTTTGTCCGATTTTAAAAAAATTTCGACGAATTTTTTTTGTTTCTAATCCTTCCTATAAAAGGAGAGGAGAATTCGTCATCTTTGATTAAAGAAAAATACAAAAAAGTATAATTGAAATCTCTATTTTTTTCATTCTTCTTTATACTGCTTCAAAAGTTAATTACAATCGTCTTAATACAGATTTATTCCGCTGTAATTTACTATTGAATTCTTTTGATCGTTTTGTATATGTTTTCTTACTAGTTTTTCATTTATTCTTATCATTTTATTAAAACATAATTTTGTTACCATAATATTTTCTTTTTATTTTTCTTTATTTTTGTTTATAATTTTTCTTGTATTTATTGTATCTTTATTTTCTTTTATATTTTCTTGTATTTTCAAGAGTTATACCTCTTATATAAATGCAATTCATTTTTCACCAATTCACAAAATATATAATTCTAATATCAATTTCTAATTTCCATTTACAATTTTATTTTCACTAAATTTCAATATCAGAGCAATATTTTTTTAAGGCAAATTGCCTTCTCCCGACGATTCTTTCCTTTCGATTTCTTGCCATTTCAGCCGATTGCCTTCCGGTTTCTTGCCATTTCAACCAAATCCTTCTGATTTCTTGCCATTTCAGCCGATTCCCTTTCGATTTCTTGCCATTTCACCATTTTTTCGTGATCTCTTCTTCGACGATCATTCTTCGTCGGCGTCGATGTCGGAATCCTTTATGTATTCTCTCGGTGGTTGTCATCTTCGTCTGTATTCTATCGGTGGTCATCATCGTCTTATTCGAGTGCCATATTCAAGTGAAGTCTGCTCCGGTGAGGATCGTCTGTTGTCTTCAATCTTCGCTCGATTCTGGTGATTCTGGTGTTCGATTCTGGTGTGTCGTCTGGTTCTGATAGGATCTCGTTCGATTCTGGTGTTATCGCTCGATTCTTGTTCTATTCCGTTGCCTTGTTCTATCTTGTTTTATCTTGTTCCGGTGTCACCGTCTTGTTTCGCTGCCTTCTGGTGATCGATTCTGGTTTCACCGCCTTGTACGACTGCCTTCTGTCATTTTTTTCTTCCAATTTCTTGCCGATTCTTTTACCGATTCTTCTTTGACGATCATTCTTCATCAGCGTCGGTGTCGGAATCCTTTCTTATTCTCTCGGGTGGTTGTCATCTTCGTCTGTATTCTATCGGTGGTCATCTTCGTCTTATTCGAGTGCCGTATTCAGGTGAAGTCTGCTCCGGTGAGGATCGTCTGTTGTCTTCAATCTTCGCTCGATTCTGGTGATTTTGGTGTTCCATTCTGGTGTGTCGTCTGGTTCAATTAAGATCTCGTTCGATTCTGGTGTTATCGCTCGATTCTGGTTCTATTCCGCTGCCTTGTTTTGTCTTGTTCTTTCTTGTTCCGGTGTCACCGTCTTGTTTCGTTGCCTTCTGGTGCTCGATTTTGGTTTCACCGCCTTGCTCGGCTGCCTTCTATCATTTTTTTCTTCTAATTTCTTGCCTATTCTTTTTCGACGATCATTCTTCGTCGGCGTCGGTGTCGGATGTAAAGGATACATGTATAGGGGTATATAAGTCTTTTTTTGTAATTAGATCTATTATTATTGTAATTAGGTCTAACTTTGTATATTTAGCCGTTTTGGCTCATTTGAATCAATTAATCTGATTTCAAATTATCATGGTATCAGAGCACAAAGTCTAACGACGCAACAAACTTCCCTAAAACCTCGGCGGCCTCTCCTCCCCACTCCAATCGTCGCCGTCGCCGATCTCCCCTTCTTTCTTGCGGCCGCCGATCATCCTCTCCCTCTCCTCCGGCCGTTCACCCCTCCCCTTCCTCCCCAGTCGTCGTACGCCACTAAACAACACACAAAATGCACCAACAACCCTAAATTTCCGGCCGTTGTCCTCCACTCCTCCCGCCGGCCCGCTTTTATCGCGTCCCGGGTCGCCACTCGTAGCTTGTCCCGCGCCGCGCCCCGTTGCTGCTCCATCGCCGTTCTCCTCCACTACAAACCCTAGATCTGCATTCCTAACCCTAGATCTACTGTTCTAACCCTAGATCTAAATCCCCAAACACTAATTCGTGCCCCTCTCGCTCACCGCCTTCAAACCCTAACCCATGGCCGACCAAACAAGTCATTCTACCGCCTGTGTCTCCGATACGGCCCCGACCTTCGATCCACAACATCCGCTCAGCACCCTTCTCACCGTCAACATGGCCAACATCACCAAACTGACGCCGACCAACTTCCTCACGTGGAATGTTCAGATTCGTGCCCTTCTTAAAGGCCAAAATCTCCAATGTTTCATTGAGGACAACTCCGTTGTTCCTCCAGCCAAGATCCACCGTGATGGAGTGTCCGTCAACAACCCTAATTTTCAGCCATGGAAGCAACAAGACCGTCTCCTCTTCTCAGCCCTATTTGGAGCAATTTCGGACTCTCTACAGCCCTAATTGCACGCGCCCCGTCCACCTACGAGGCGTGGAAAACGCTTGCCAACACTTATGGCAAAGAGGGCGAAGAGTATAAGCCGATTGCGGACATCATTCGTGCAAAGGATACCGCTGCATCCGTTGAAGAAGTTCACGAAAAACTTCTTAATCATGAGGCCAAATTGGC
>CM071864.1:4645583-4667648 GCA_036759665.1 Gynandropsis gynandra
GTTGGATATTTTGCTACCCATCGAGCAATGTCCTTTTTCATCCCTGGCCAATGATAAAGCTGGGGAACATCCCGATACATCTTCGTCGATCCCGGATGAATCGAAAACTTAGATTGATGAGCTTGACTCAAAATCTCTTCTCTAATCTCTAGATCCTTCGGTACACAAACTCGCCCACTAATCATCATTAGACCGTCTTCTCTGATCTGATACAACTTGTACCTCGGGTCTTGCTGATTTTTACCAATCTTCTGTAACCTCTCATCGAATAATTGTGATGTACGAATCATACTCAATAGACCAGCCTGATTTACGGCTTGCAAACTGAAACTCTCGGACTCAGTCTGCACTGCCTCTAGTCTCAAAGCATTTATCTGGCTAATCAAATCTTCGAATTCTTGCATAGCCGAAACCTCAACTCTTTTACGGCTCAACGCATCTGCAACAACATTTGCCTTCCCCGGATGGTACGCGATATCCACCTCATAGTCTGCGACAAACTCCATCCACCTTCTTTGACGCAGATTCAACTCTGGTTGCGTAAATATGTACTTTAGACTCTTGTGGTACGTAAAAGTCTGTACCTTCTCCCCATAAAGATATGCCCTCCAAATCTTTAATGTGAAGACCACAGCTGCCATCTCTAAATCATGAGTCGGATAATTCTCTTCATGCTTACGTAACTGCCTTGACGCATAAGCAATCACGTGATCTCCCTGCATGAGTACACATCCTAATCCCGTCTTTGACGCATCCGTGTAGACTATGTATGGAATTCCTGGTTGTGGTAAGGCTAACACTGGGGTTTTCGTTAGCTTCTCTTTTAGCTCATTGAAGGACTTCTCACAATCTTCATTCCAAACAAAAGGTACATCCTTCCCCGTAAGTCTCGTCATTGGCTTCGCTAGACTAGCAAAGTTCATAACAAAACGTCGATAGTACCCTGCTAATCCTAAAAAGCTCCTTATCTCTGTTGCATTTTTCGGTTGTTTCCAACTTACAATCGCTGACACCTTCTCAGGATCGACAGAAACTCCTTCCTCCGATACGACATGTCCCAAAAATCCAACACGTCTCTTCCAGAAACTACACTTTTTCAACTTCGCAAACAATCGTTGTTCTCTGAGACGCTCTAACACTAAGCGCAAATGTTCCTCGTGTTCCTCTAGGCTCTTGGAGTAAACCAGAATGTCATCTATAAATACAATAACAAAACGATCCAAGTAGTCCCGAAACACATTGTTCATTAGCTTCATGAACGCAGCAGGGGCATTAGTCAACCCAAATGGCATGACCGCAAATTCATAATGCCCATATCGAGTTCGAAATGCGGTCTTCCTAATATCACCTTCCGCAATTGGAATCTGATGATATCCCGATGCTAAATCTATCTTTGAGAACCAAGTTGCACCTCTCAACTGATCTAATAACTCATCAATCCTCGGTAGTGGATAACGATTTTTCACAATGACTCTATTTAGAGCCCTATAATCAATGCACAACCTGAAACTTCCATCTTTCTTCTTCACAAATAGGACTGGTGCACCCCATGGTGATGTACTCGGACGTACAAAACCTTTCTCAAGTAGCTCATCTAATTGCTTCTTCAACTCTGCCATCTCCGCTGGTGCCATGCGATACGGAGACTTTGATATAGGAGCTGTACCCGGTTCTAGCTCAATCTCAAATGGATCCCCTCGCGTCGGTGGTAAGCCCTGCAGTTCTTTGAAAACATCTGCAAATTCTCGCGCTACAGGGATCTCCTCGACTTGCACAGATGGACCTACTTCTTCTACCGATATGGTAGCAAGATATATGTCACACCCTTGATCTAGTAATCGTTCCATACGTAACGCTGAGATGATTTGCATCCCTTGACCTGATCGAATTCCTTGATACTTAAGCTCCTTGCCGCTTTTCTGGCATCGTACTTGACCGCGACGACAATCCATCACAGCTCGATGCCTTGACAACCAATCCATTCCAAGGATCACATCATAACATTCCATCGGAATGATGATCAGCTCTGAGACTAGTTCTTCTCCTTCTATCACCACAGGTACGTCCTTGACAACCCCTTGGGATTCTAAAATCTGACCTCCAGGAGTATGCACTCGGACAATACTCGTTAGATCCTCAGGTGGAACAACTAATTTATTCGCCATCGATGGACTCACAAAACTATGTGTCGCACCGGTGTCAAATAACACATGAGTAGACATACCTCCCACGACTACCGATCCTACATAATACAAATATTTAAAGAATCTACTCCTTAATTTCTTCACGGAACTCACCTCGACATAGACAATCATTATATGTAAGGCATATGCATATAACATAAAAAAATATGACATACCAGCTATAGGTTGAGCGTCTCCTTCTTGGCCCTCACGTTCATTCTCATAGCCTCCCATAGCATATACCCGTGGTTGTACAGCCCTACGTTTCGATGCATGCTCCTCAGGCTTCCTGGTCCTAACCTGTGGTGTTAGACCCGTCGGTGGTGGTGGTGGTGGCTTCGGACAATCCTTCAGAAAATGATCCATACTACCACAGCGGAAACATCCGTCGAAATGTCCTCGCCTCATAGTTCCTCCCACTGGCTGAGGGCAATCACGAAATTGATGTTCTAAACTTCCACATCGGAAGCATCCTACTCGCCTATCAAATCTTTGACATGCCCCTACATGCGCATGTCCACAACGAGGACATGGGTACCTCGATGTTGATACGACATGACGTGCTGGAACTACTTTCCTTTGATCTGATCTTCCTCGAATCTTTTGGACAACCTGTTTCCCCTTGGCATCCGAAGACTTCAAGATGCCCTCCTCGATGAGTCCCTTCCTCACCAACTGAGCATTCTGAACTAGTTCAGACAATGATCCATGCTTGATTATCTCAATCCTGCGCCTAATCTCTGGTCGTAGTCCTTGCAAAAATTTGTTGACCTTGAGAACTTCTGAGGTTATTGATTTAGCCCCAAATCGTGATAACTCCAAATAAGTCTCATAATACTGACCAACAGTACGGTCACCTTGTGTGAGCTGTAGAAATGCCAACTCCATCTCTTCACGAGCAGCGTGTGGTATATACTTCAACTCAAAAAGTTGTTTGAACTCATCCCAAGAAAACACATGATCAGGACGTTCCCTGTGAATCTCTTCCCACCAAAACACCGCTTCTCCCTCCAAATAGGGGAGCGCAATATCAATCCTAAACTCAAGTGGACATCTAGATGATCGAAAGTTCCGCTCTAATCGAAACATCCACTCCTCCGCCTTCATGAGAGGTATCGCACCGCCACGGAATGACTTTGTACCCCATTTAGCCATGTGATCCATGACATAGAAATACTCCGACGTCTCTGCATGCCTCTGATTAAACACTGGAGGAGGCATTGGCGGTGATGGCAACGGTACTTGCGCCGGAGCAGGTGGCTGTACTGGTGGTGGTGTTGGTGCCTGCACCGATACTTGTGGCGTTGCCGAACTCTCCTCTTGCTCATGTTGTTGGCTTTCTGCTAATAGCTCTCTCAACATTTCTCTCATAACATCTCTATCTATTCCACTTCGTGATCTTCGTCCAGATGATTGAAACTGTGTACGGCTAGTGGAACGAGAGCCTCCACTTATTCCGCGACCAAGAACTCTAGTAATCATCCTCCTCGGTAGTGTCTCCTACACACAATTAACTCTTATTAGTTTCCACAGCTCTAAACCCACTAGACATTTAAGGACATGTGTGCTACAGTCTCGTGGCTTTATTAAAACATTTCGCAAAACATTTGAAATCCAGTGAAAACGATAAAAACGAAAATGACAACCAGGCTCTGATACCAATTTGTAACACCCCCATCCCGGAACAACCTCGGGACTAGGAGTGTCCACCATCACCTCCAAGAGGTGGCTACACGTGTCATCGCTCAAACGTATTTATAAAATAAATATAAATGATTTATTCTGAAATAAGAGTGGTCCGGACCAAATAGCAAAACAAATACGTAAAGACCAGAGTCACGTAATGAAATAATAAATACGAAATGCAAAATAAAACTCATCGAGACCTCGTGCACGCCTCTCCCATCATTCCGCTGTGAACCTTCATGTTGCTGCTCAACCTCGTTACTTTTTCTCCTCGCCATATCCTGTCCATCCACGACAGCCCAAAAATTGGGTGAGTACGACATACGCACTCAGTGAGATCAATACCTGTACGTACTCTGTGCCACGTATTCTCCCGCTCGAACTGAATATATAGATAACTCTACCCAACCCGACTGAGTATCTAAAATCTAAGACTAGTACCACACTGGATCATAACGCACAGAGTCCACATGACTCTAGCTCAGGCATATGCTCGTGAAGTCCAAAAGACCCTAGCATACTGAAAATCTCGCAAGGTCGCAACGGACCCCAGCTATCAGTACACTACACTGAAAATCTCGCAAGGTCACAACGTACCCCAGCTATCAGTACACTACACTGAAAATCTCGCAAGGTCACAACGTACCCCAGCTATCAGTACACACTGAAAATCTCGCAAGGTCACAACGTACCCCAGCTATCAGTATCATACAGCGCTCCGTCGCTCGAAAGGTTACCACAACCCCAACACGGTATGACGCCGGCCCAGATCCAAGTGTCGCAATACTAACGTCATCGACCCGATACTCCTCACGTGACAACTCTCACCAACGCGCTCGCACACGCCTTCTTCCGAAGGTTCGAGTGTGAAACCACCCGATCGAACACACTAACAAGATATTCACTCGGTTTAAACACCAAACCCAAATATCGACGTTCTCCGACCCCATCTCTTCCATAAATCGATCACAAATCCGAAATTAGGGTGGAGAAAATCATCACCTTAGCTTCCCGACGATTTGACGATTCTTTATGTTATCGCTAACAATAACACCAATCAATCCTTTCCTATCATAGATCCATTCAATCAATAAATTTCCATAATATAAATCTTTGAATTAAGGAAGTAATCACAAAAAATTAACTAGAGATTTACCACAATCTCGATTAGAATTCACCCATGTAGATCGTGAAGAAAATATTCTCCAATTAATTCTTCCTCCTCCTTTTCTCTTATATTTTTTCCCTTTTTTTTCCTCTCTCTCGGTTGATACAACCCACGGGTTCCTCTTTCTTTCTTTTAATTTTTTTTCTAAACCCTAATCATATATATATATATATGTAGGCGTTAACCACTTTCCTATTTAAAAGGGATTTCATAATTCAGGATCTTCTCAACCGTTGTCTCATGCATGAAGCAAAGCCGGTTCCTATGCCCATACCGTCATCATCTCGTATGACACTTGACACGGGGACTTCCCTCTCCAATCCCACGGAGTATCGGTCCATTGTTGGAGGACTACAGTGTCTATCTCTCATACGACCGGACGTTAGCTTCGTTGTCAACAAGTTGTCCCAATTCATGCATGCTCCCACGGAAGTTCATTGGCAAGCCGTCAAAAGAGTCCTACGTTATCTTGCTAGCACGACGGATCGAGGTATCTTCTTATCCGCCAAGAACACCCTCTCCTTTCATGCCTTTACCGATGCAGATTGGGCTGGAGACTCCCTTGATCTCAAGTCCACCGGGGCGTATCTCCTCTTCCTTGGTGCGCATCCTATTTCCTGGTCGTCTAAGAAGCAAACCGGACTCTCCCGTTCGTCTACCGAGGCTGAATACCGCTCTATTGCATCCACGGCCGTGGAAGTTCTATGGGTCGTTGCTTTACTATCGGAAGTTAGAATCAAGTCACCATCACCACCTACCATCTACTGCGACAACATTGGAGCAACATACCTCAGTGCTAAGCCCGTCTTTCACTCCCGAATGAAGCACTTGGCGCTAGACTATCTCTTCGTCCGCGGCCTGGTCGAGTCGAATACTCTTCGGGTCACTCATGTACGAGCCGCGGATCAACTCACAGACATTCTCACGAATCCTCTCCCGAGACTTCCGTTTCAGCTATTGTGTTCCAAGATTGGACTCACCGAGGGTGCTCCATCTTGAGGGGGCGTGTAAAGGATACATGTATAGGGGTATATAAGTCTTTTTGTAGTTAGATCTATTATTATTGTAATTAGGTCTAACTTTGTATATTTAGACATTTTGGCTCATTTGAATCAATTAATCTGATTTCAAATTATCATCGGAATCCTTTATGTATTCTCTGGTGTGTCGTCTGGTTCCGGTAGGATCTTGTTCGATTCTGGTGTTATTTCTCGATTCTTGTTCTATTTCGCTGCCTTGTTCTGTCTTGTTCCGGTGTCTCTAGTATTTATAATATTAAAAACTCAATTATAACAAACGTACACAAGTAATAAGAAGTCATCCTCTATTTGACCATTGTATTGCAAAAAAATTTGCTGGTGCTTTTATTCTTTATTTTCACTTCTATTTGCTCCTCAAATAAATCCACACTCCAACATAGATTATGATTTCATCTTTTGGAATGGAGACCCAATTCTTGGAGGAGGACGCCGGTAACTGCGGAAGCATCGAAGGCTGCTCCAATCCTCGGCGACAACGCCTGTCACCTTAAATGCTCCAATCTTCGGCGGCACCGTCCATCACCTTACCTGTGCCTCTGAGATAATGAAGTGTTGATCTTTTTAGATTTCAAAAATATTGGGCTAAAAACTTTCAAACCAATGTAGTCTTGTTTGCTTCACTTTTCCTCTTTCTCTTGGTTTAAACTGCATTTATTTATTCATTTTCAGAAGATTCATCAAAATAGTCATGTTCTACTAAAAAATGAATCATAAATATTATGTCAATGCATCAACATAAAGGGAAAAGGATTGTGGAAATAAAAAAGTACAACTTTGTCCGATTTTAAAAAAATTTCAACGAATTTTTTTTTTTGTTTCTAATCCTTCCTATAAAAGAAGAGGAGAATTCCTCATCTTTGATTAAAGAAAAATACAAAAAAATATATAACTGAAATCTCTATTTTTTTCATGCTTCTTTGTACTGCTTTAAAAGTTAACTACAATCGTCTTAATAAAGATTTATTCTGTTGTAGTTTACTATTGAATTCTTTTGATCGTTTTGTATATGTTTCCTTACTAGTTTTTCATTTATTCTTATCATTTTATTAAAACATAATTTTGTTACCATAGTATTTTCTTTTTATTTTTCTTTCTTTTTGTTTATAATTTTTCTTGTATTCTCTCGGTGGTTGTCATCTTCGTCTGTATTCTATCGGTGGTCATCTTCGTCTTATTCGAGTGCCGTATTCGGGTGAAGTCTGCTCCGGCGAGGATCGTTTGTTGTCTTCAATCTTTGCTCGATTCTAGTGATTCTGGTGTTCGATTCTGGTGTGTCGTCTGGTTCCGATAGGATCTCGTTCGATTCTGGTGTTATTGCTCGATTCTTGTTCTATTTCGCTGCCTTGTTCCGTCTTGTTCTGTCTTGTTCCGGTGTCTCTAGTATTTATAATATTAAAAACTCAATTATAACAAACGTACACAAGTAATAAGAAGTCATCCTCTATTTGACCATTGTATTGCAAAAAAATTTGCTGGTGCTTTTATTCTTTATTTTCACTTCTATTTGCTCCTCAAATAAATCCACACTCCAACATAGATTATGATTTCATCTTTTGGAATGGAGACCCAATTCTTGGAGGAGGACGCCGGTAACTGCGGAAGCATCGAAGACTGCTCCAATCCTCGGCGACAACGTCTGTCACCTTAAATGCTCCAATCTTCGGCGGCACCGTCCATCACCTTACCTGCGCCTCTGAGATAATGAAGTGTTGATCTTTTTAGATTTCAAAAATATTGGGCTAAAAACTTTCAAACCAATGTAGTCTTGTTTGCTTCACTTTTCCTCTTTCTCTTGGTTTAAACTGCATTTATTTATTCATTTTCAGAAGATTCATCAAATATAACTGAAATCTCTATTTTTTTCATGCTTCTTTGTACTGCTTTAAAAGTTAACTACAATTGTCTTAATAAAGATTTATTCTGTTGTAGTTTACTATTGAATTCTTTTGATCGTTTTGTATATGTTTCCTTACTAGTTTTTCATTTATTCTTATCATTTTATTAAAACATAATTTTGTTACCATAGTATTTTCTTTTTATATTTCTTTCTTTTTGTTTATAATTTTTCTTGTATTCTCTCGGTGGTTGTCATCTTCGTCTGTATTCTATCGGTGGTCATTTTCGTCTTATTCGAGTGCCGTATTCGGGTGAAGTCTGCTCCGGTGAGGATCGTTTGTTGTCTTCAATTTTTGCTCGATTCTGGTGATTCTGGTGTTCGATTCTGGTGTGTCGTCTGGTTCCGATAGGATCTCGTTCGATTCTGGTGTTATTGCTCGATTCTTGTTCTATTTCGCTGCCTTGTTATGTCTTGTTCAGTCTTGTTCCGGTGTCTCTAGTATTTATAATATTAAAAACTCAATTATAACAAACGTACACAAGTAATAAGAAGTCATCCTCAATTTAACCATTGTATTGCAAAAAAATTTGCTGGTGCTTTTACTCTTTATTTTCACTTCTATTTGCTCCTCAAATAAATCCACACTCCAACATAGATTATGATTTCATCTTTTGGAATGGAGACCCAATTCTTGGAGGAGGACGCCGGTAACTGCGGAAGCATCGAAGGCTGCTCCAATCCTCGGCGACAACGCCTGTCACCTTAAATGCTCCAATCTTCGGCGGCACCGTGCATCACCTTACCTGCGCCTCTGAGATAATGAAGTGTTGATCTTTTTAGATTTCAAAAATATTGGGCTAAAAACTTTCAAACCAATGTAGTCTTGTTTGCTTCACTTTTCCTATTTCTCTTGGTTTAAACTGCATTTATTTATTCATTTTCAGAAGATTCATCAAAATAGTCATGTTCTACTAAAACAATGAATCATAAATATTATGTCAATGTATCAACATAAAGGGAAAAGGATTGCGGAAATAAAAAAGTACAACTTTGTCCGATTTTAAAAAAATTTCAACGAATTTTTTTTTTGTTTCTAATCCTTCCTATAAAAGGAGAGGAGAATTCCTCATCTTTGATTAAAGAAAAATACAAAAAAAATATAACTGAAATCTCTATTTTTTTCATGCTTCTTTGTACTGCTTTAAAAGTTAACTACAACTATCTTAATAAAGATTTATTCTGTTGTAGTTTACTATTGAATTCTTTTGATCGTTTTGTATATGTTTCCTTACTAGTTTTTCATTTATTCTTATCATTTTATTAAAACATAATTTTGTTACCATAGTATTTTCTTTTTATTTTTCTTTCTTTTTGTTTATAATTTTTCTTGTATTCTCTCGGTGGTTGTCATCTTCGTCTGTATTCTATCGGTGGTCATCTTCGTCTTATTCGAGTGCCGTATTCGGGTGAAGTCTGCTCCGGTGAGGATCGTTTGTTGTCTTCAATCTTTGCTCGATTCTGGTGTTCGATTCTGGTGTGTCGTCTGGTTCCGATAGGATCTCGTTCGATTCTGGTGTTATTGCTCGATTCTTGTTCTATTTCGCTGCCTTGTTCCGTCTTGTTCTGTCTTGTTCCGGTGTCTCTAGTATTTATAATATTAAAAACTCAATTATAACAAACGTACACAAGTAATAAGAAGTCATCCTCAATTTAACCATTGTATTGCAAAAAAATTTGCTGGTGCTTTTACTCTTTATTTTCACTTCTATTTGCTCCTCAAATAAATCCACACTCCAACATAGATTATGATTTCATCTTTTGGAATGGAGACCCAATTCTTGGAGGAGGACGCCGGTAACTGCGGAAGCATCGAAGACTGCTCCAATCCTCGGCGACAACGTCTGTCACCTTAAATGCTCCAATCTTCGGCGGCACCGTCCATCACCTTACCTGCGCCTCTGAGATAATGAAGTGTTGATCTTTTTAGATTTCAAAAATATTGGGCTAAAAACTTTCAAACCAATGTAGTCTTGTTTGCTTCACTTTTCCTCTTTCTCTTGGTTTAAACTGCATTTATTTATTCATTTTCAGAAGATTCATCAAAATAGTCATGTTCTACTAAAAAATGAATCATAAATATTATGTCAATGTATCAACATAAAGGGAAAAGGATTGTGGAAATAAAAAAGTACAACTTTGTCCGATTTTAAAAAAATTTCAACGAATTTTTTTTTTTTGTTTCTAATCCTTCCTATAAAAGGAGAGGAGAATTCCTCATCTTTGATTAAAGAAAAATACAAAAAAAAATATAACTGAAATCTCTATTTTTTTCATGCTTCTTTGTACTGCTTTAAAAGTTAACTACAATTGTCTTAATAAAGATTTATTCTGTTGTAGTTTACTATTGAATGATCGTGATCGTTTTGTATATGTTTCCTTACTAGTTTTTCATTTATTCTTATCATTTTATTAAAACATAATTTTGTTACCATAGTATTTTCTTTTTATTTTTCTTTCTTTTTGTTTATAATTTTTCTTGTATTTATTGTATCTTTATTTTCTTTTATATTTTCTTGTATTTTCATGAGTTATACCTCTTATATAAATGCAATTTATTTTTCACCAATTCACAAAATATATAATTCTAATATGAATTTCTAATTTCCATTTACAATTTTATTTTCACTAAATTTCAGTATCAGAGCAATATTTTTTTAAGGCAAATTTCCTTCTCCCGACGATTCTTTCCTTTCGATTTCTTGCCATTTCAGCCCATTGCCTTCCGGTTTCTTGCAATTTCAACCGAATCCTTCTAATTTCTTGCCATTTCAGCCGATTCCCTTTCGATTTCTTGCTATTTCACCATTTTTTCGTGATCTCTTCTTCGACGATCATTCTTCGTCGGCGTCGGTGTCGAAATCATTTATGTATTCTCTCGGTGGTTGTCATCTTCGTCTGTATTCTATCGGTGGTCATCTTCGTCTTATTCGAGTGCCGTATTCAGGTGAAGTCTTCTCCGGTGAGGATCGTCTGTTGTCTTCAATCTTCGTTCGATTCTGGTGATTCTGGTGTTCGATTCTGGTGTGTCGTCTGGTTCCGATAGGATCTCGTTTGATTCTGTTGTTACCGCTCGATTCTTGTTCTATTCCGCTGCCTCGTTCCGTCTTTTTCTGTCTTGTTCCGGTGTCACTGTCTTGTTTCGCTGCTTTCTGCTGCTCGATTCTGGTTTCATTGCCTTGTTCGGATGCCTTCTCTCATTTTTTTTCTTCCAATTTCTTGCTGATTCTGTTACCGATTCTTCTTCGACGATCATTCTTCATCGGCATCGGCGTCAGAATCCTTTCTGTATTCTCTCGATGGATGTCATCTTCGTCTGTATTCTATCGGTGGTCATTTCGTCTTATTCGAGTGCCGTATTCAGGTGAAGTCTGCTCCTGTTAGGATCGTCTGTTGTCTTCAATCTTCGCTCGATTCTGGTGATTCTTGTGTTCGATTTAGGTGTGTCGTCTGGTTTCGATAGGATCTCGTTCGATTCTAGTGTTATCGCTCGATTCTTGTTCTATTCTGGTGCCTTGTTCTGTCTTCTTCTGTCTTGTTCCGGTGTCACAGTCTTGTTTCGCTGCCTTCTGGTGCTCGATTTTGATTTCACCCCCTTGTTCGGCTACCTTCTATCATTTTTTTTCTTCCAATTTCTTGCCGATTCTTTTACCGATTCTTCTTCGACGGTCATTCTTCGTCGGCGTCGGAATCCTTTCTATTTTCTCTGGGTGGTTGTCATCTTCATCTGTATTCTATCGGTGGTCATCTTCGTCTTATTCGAGTGTCGTATTCAGGTGAAGTCTACTCCGGTGAGGATCGTCTTTTGTCTTCAATCTTCGCTCGATTCTGGTGATTTTAGTGTTCGATTTAGGTGTGTCGTCTGGTTTCGATAGGATCTCGTTCGATTCTGGTGTTATCGCTCGATTCTGATTCTATTCCACTACCTTGTTCCGTCTTGTTCTGTCTTGTTCCGGTGTAACCTTCTTGTTTCGCTGTCTTCTGGTGCTCGATTTTGGTTTGACTACCTTGTTCGACTGCCTTCTGTCATTCTTTTTCTTCTAATTTCTTGCCGATTCTTTTACTGATTCTTTTTCGTCGGCATCGACGTCGGAATCCTTTTTGTATTCTCTCGATGGTTGTCATCTTCGTCTGTATTCTATCGGTGGTCATCTTCATATTATTCGAGTGTCGTATTCAGGTGAAGTCTACTCCGATGAGGATCGTCTGTTGTCTTCAATCTTCGCTCAATTCTGGTGATTCTAGCGTTCGATTTAGGTGTGTCGTCTGGTTTCGATAGGATCTCGTTCGATTCTGGTGTTATCGCTCGATTCTGGTTCTATACCGCTACCTTGTTCCATCTTGTTTTGTCTTGTTCCGGTGTAACCTTCTTGTTTCGCTGCCTTCTGGTACTCGATTTTGGTTTGACTACCTTGTTTAACTGCCTTCTGTCATTCTTTTTCTTCTAATTTCTTGCGATTCTTTTACTAATTCTTCTTCGATGATCATTCTTCGTCGGTGTCGGCATCGGAATTCTTTCTGTATTCTCTCGGTGGTTGTCATCTTCGTCTGTATTTTATCGGTGGTCATCTTCGTCTTATTCGAGTGTCGTATTCAGGTGAAGTCTGCTCCGGTGAGGATCGTCTGTTGTCTACAATCTTCGCTCGATTCTGGTGATTATGGTGTTCGATTCTAGTGTGTCGTCTGGTTCTGACAGGATCTCGTTTGATTCTATTGTTATCGCTCGATTCAAGTTCTATTCCGCTGCCTTGTTCCGTCTTGTTTTATCTTGTTCCGGTGTCACCGTCTTGTTTCGCTGCCTTCTGGTGCTCGATTCTTGTTTCACCGCCTTGTTCGGCTGCCTTCTATCATTTTTTTCTTCCAATTTCTTGCCGATTCTTTTACCGATTCTTCTTCGACGATCATTCTTCGTCGGTGTCGGTGTCGGAATCCTTTCTGTATTCTCTCAGTGGTTGTCATCTTCGTCTGTATTCTATCGGTGGTTATCTTCGTCTTATTCGAGTGTCGTATTTAGGTGAAGTTTGCTCCGTTAAGGATCGTCTATTGTCTTCAATCTTCGCTCGATTCTGGTGATTCTAGTGTTCGATTCTGGTGTGTCGTCTGGTTCCGATAGGATCTCGTTGGATTCTGGTGTTATCAATCGATTCTGGTTCTATTCCGCTGCCTTGTTCCGTCTTGTTCTGTCTTGTTCCGGTTTCACCGTCTTGTTTCGCTGCCTTCTGGTGCTCGATTCTGGTTTCACCGCCTTGTTCGACTGCCTTCTGTCATTTTTTTCTTCCAATTTCTTGCTGATTCTTTTACCGATTCTTCTTCGACGATCATTCTTCGTCGGCGTCCGCATCAGAATCCTTTCTGTATTCACTCGATGGTTGTCATCTTCGTCTGTATTCTATCAGTGGTCATCTTCATCTTATTCGAGTACCGTATTCAGGTGAAGTCTGCTCCGGTGAGGATCGTCTGTTGTCTTCAATCTTCGCTTGATTCTGGTGATTCTGGTATGCCGTCTGGTTCTGATAGGATCTCGTTCGATTCTGGTGTTATCTCTCGATTTTGGTTCTATTCCGCTGTCTTGTTTCGTCTTGTTCTGTCTTGTTCCGGTATCACCGTCTTGTTTCGCTGCCTTCTGGTGCTCGATTTTGGTTTCACCGCCTTGTTCGGATGCCTTCTATCATTTTTTTTTCTTCCAATTTCTTGCCGATTCTTTTATCGATTTCAACCTACTAATTTCTTGCCAATTTTTTTTCCTATATTACGTTTTGTTGTCTGTGTTGCAGAAACTCATCGGCGATTTCGTCATCAATTATATTTGTGTTTCCATACGGCCAATTTCGCCACCGATTCTGTCACTTATACCATCACACGTGGCATCCAATTTCTTAATTTTCATTTTTTATGCTACGTTAAGATTTTGTACAATCTAAACCAAAATCTTTTTTAGCTGCCAATTGGAAGCAGGTAACTTTTTCGCGGAGCGGTGTTAAAAGTGGTAAATACCAATGTGAGCTATCATGTTTAATCTTTTCTTTCTTTTTGTTTATACTTTTTCTTGTATTACTTGTATTTTTATGTTCTTTTTTTTGTATTGCTTGAATCTTTATTTTCTTTTATATTTTTTGTATTTTTAAGAGGTATACCTCTTATATAAATAGATGTAATCTTCAATTGAGAAATGCAATTCATTTTTCACCAATTCACAAAATATATAATTATCGATTTTCTTTTACTAATTCTAATATCAATTTCTAATTTCCATTTACAATTTTATTTTCATTAAATTTCATTAAAACCTAAAAGTTTTATACATATGAATTTTTGTAAGTTCATTTTAAAACTATATTTTTATCCCTTATTATTAATATATGTATTGATAGGGAGTGTTTCAGATTTAGAATGTTCACGACAAACAAAATGATTTAGGTTTATATTATATCATTTAATTTTATTTTATGTGAATTATTTATAAATATAATTAATCATATATATTCATATGTTTATGTAATTAATCATAAAAAATATTAGATAATTTTAAATTATATATTTCAGAATATTTAAAAATATCATTTATTAGGTGAATATCTTTAGCGTCTTTAGATGTTATATATATATATATATATATATATAACATCTAAAGACGCTAAAGATATTCACCTAATAAATGATATTTTTAAATATTCTGAAATATATAATTTAAAATTATCTAATATTTTTTATGATTAATTACATAAACATATGAATATATATGATTAATTATATTTATAATTATTATTATTATTATTATTATTATTATTATTATATTTTTTGCATAAATATTTATTAAATTTTGTTTTAATTTTATTAATTTTTTCAATAGATGTTCGGTGATGATTCTAAATTCATACGAGATTGGAGGGATATATGTGGACTTTTGGAAGTTCCTATTGTTAACCAAAATAAAGGTAAATATGACAATATCACTCATCACTAAAATTAAATTATTAACTTAATTAGTTATATAATTATAATTTACGTTTTAATGTAAATATTTTAGATATTTGTTGGGCAATTGGTTTGGGATTGCTCCTTCAATCTTTGCATAACAAAGAAAAAGAAAAGGAGCAGCATCTAACACTTGATATCACAAATTTTATTAAAGATTGTAAGCATTCCAAATCTGATCAAGTTGGAAGTTTAAAAAAAACTGTGAAATATGTTGCTGACACAGGAATTCAAAAGCACAATGTCACAGAATATCCGGTAAATATTTATTTTAATTAAATATTATATAAAATTTTAATTTATATCAAATTGTTATTATGTTTTATATTTATTATTAATATTTTTTTATATATTTTCAGTCAAATTACGTTGTGAAAAACAATTTAATCATAAAAGATAATGCTAATCAAAATATCATCTGAGAGCTTATAGAGAATGGGCCAGTTGCCTTAATTTTGAATATTACAGAACCACTTATCGCTCTAAAAAAGTTAGAATAAATTTATTAATTTATATATTTTTGTAAAAAAACATATTTTAGTGGTTTTAAAAATTAAATTTGTAGGAGATTTGTGTCGTACCTCCAATTAACTCAAATCAAATAATGCATCTCGTGTTGATTGTGGTGTATGGATTAACAAAAAATAATAAATTATTTTTTGTTATTTGAAACTCCTAGGGAGAACAATGGGGAAACAAAGGTCGTGGAAAAATATTTATCAATGATGAAGTTACGATTGTTCACGATGGTCAATGAGGTAAATAGATTTTATTGTTTGATATTAATTTTTTTATCTTTTGTACAATAACCATTTTATTTATTTGTAAATGTAGCATTGACAACGGACGGTGACATCTGATGATTAAGTCAAAAATATCTTAGCTCTTTCAATCCTCAATACCAACAAACTATGAAGAGCAAGAGTTACGTAGCCTTTATAATTATCTAGATAACATATTTTAATGTTCACTATTTGAGGACATATATTCAATCTCTCAATACTTGATTTCAGCTTTAATTTTCACTATTGAAATATGCTAATATGCCTACAATCTCTCATTAATTGGTTTTAGCCAAAAACCTAATTTACCGTTGATTTTAGTTTAACATAACCCATATAGTAAATTTGAAGGATTCGATCATTTAATAAATCAAAAATAAAACAATTAATGGGTATGCAATCTCAATAAAATTAAGATTCCGTTTAGTTTTTTGTTCTACTTCAAAATATATATTTTAATTAGCAAATAGTTTTAACTATTAAACAAAGATTACATCCTCCAATACTCCTCATATATAAATAAGATCAAACACTACCCACCATTCCTCTGCAACTACGGTGATTGTAGTGTGTTCTCCAACAAGATCAGTCTGCCATTAAAACATTCAAACATTTTTAAAAACAATATTGTTTTAATAGAAACAATAAAAACACATGATTGTCCTTAAAGAATTAAATAACAATTTTCAATTACTCTATATTTTTGTTATGATATATTGTTCTATTTATGCAAGTTTTTTTATACAAAAAATATGTAAATATACTTAATTTCAATAAACACAAAATAATTCTAATCGAGGGAAGAAATAAATCTTAAGGACCGTCACTTTTGTAATAATATATACATGGTTTGGTTAACCTTTCAGACTAATAATAAATTGGAGCAAAAAGGTTCACTCTTTTTTTTCCTGCAAATGAGAGACGCAGCAGACGTAAAATTTTCATCAACTTAATTTTGTCATTATTATAATTGAGTTTTTTAATATTATGATTTAAATGGTTTTAAATTCATATGTTTTAATTAAATATGCATAAACTATTTATATCTACTAAAAAGTTTTATTTGTACCACAACTTTAATATATAAAGATATATATCCATATATACACATAGATACCAACATATATTTGGTACGTACATGCATATATATATATATATATATATTAATATACACATACATATACATGTTTAAATACACAGATATATACATATATAAATACATACATATAAATATATAAATATACACAAACATATATCGTCACCTTATTAAAAAGATAAAAATAAATAAATGAAAATTTTTAATATTCTAAATTTGTTTATATAGCTAACATAAAAAATTATATAAATAAAGTAATTACATAAAAAATTAAATCTAACAAAATGTTAAATATTTATTAAATAGTTTTTTATCGTGTATAAAAAATAATTTTAGATTACATGAAATTTTATTATTGTGAATATACCAAATAATATTTATATGTTGTTTATATACGTTTTTTATCCATTTTGCAAATATTTTCTCACCGTAATAATTAATATATTCATAAGAAAACTAGAATTTTTTTATATACATGTAAAATTTAATCCATTACTTATATAAATAATGTTGTTATGTTTGGATATTTTTTACTGTAATTTGTACATGTCAATATAGAGTCGGACATATTTCTATTTTTTGTGAGAAAAAGAAACCCTAAATCGCTGGATCTACGCCAAGTATTTTCTAAGGGATAAAAAGAACCCTAACATCTATCGTGTCGTGAGAAATTTGATGAAGAAACCCTAAAATTATCTTTTTTTTAATGTGGGATTTCCAAGATAAATATTAAGATTTTACTTAAATTCAGATTTTAAATATTTACAATATTTGATATTTTTAATCGGTTAAACAACATATAAATATAGATATTTATTATCAATTTTTAATATTTTAGTTAATTTTAATAATTTTAAAAATATTTGTAGTTATTTTTTCAAAATTTTAATTAATATTTTATGGAATTTGTGTCTTAAAATTTTTAAATGAATTTAAATAATTTTAAATTTTTTAATTTCTGAAAATTTTAAATTCATATATATATATATATATATATACTGTAATAGTTAGGGAAAATAGCCTATTCCCCCTGAATTTTACCACTTTAATCATATTCTTCCCTAAACTTTCCTGCTCATCCGATTCCCCCCAAATTATCGTTACTCATTCTATTCCTTCTAAACTTTAAAAATTCATCCTATTCCCCCCTCCGTTAACTTTCTGTTAATTTTTTTGTTAAATATTTTTAAAACATCCTATTTCCCCCAAACTATATGATGTCCAGCCTATTCCCCTCTCCCCCTCCCCCCTAACTCTATAAATTCCTACCTATTATCCCTGAACTATATGAATTCTAGCATATTCCCCCCCCCCTTAGCTCTTTCAATCCTCAATTCTGGTCTATTCCCCCCAAACTGTATAAACTATAGCATATTTCCCCCGAACTATATAACATCTAGCATATTCCCCCACGAACTATATAAACTCTAGCCTATACTCACCCGAACTATATGATTTCTCTAAATATAACATATTTTCTTTAATTTTAATGTATTATTAAATTTTTTTATATTAAAAAATATTTTAAATTCTAACGGTTACAAAAAATTGGGTTAACAATGGGTGAAATCATATTAAATCGGGTGAAATCGGGTTAAATTTGGGTGTAATCGAATAAAAATTTGGTGAAATCGGATAAAATTGGGTGAAATCGGGTTAAATTTGGGTGAAATCGAAAAAGGGTGAAATCGTGTTAAAATTCGGTGAAGTCGAGTAAAAATGGGTTAAATCGGATTAAAATTGGGTGAAATCAGATTAAAATTGAACAAAAATTAGGTAAAATCTGATTAAAATTTGGTGAAATCGGGTTAAATTTTGGTGAAATTGGGTTAACATTGGGTGAAATTAGATTAAATCGGGTAAAATCGGGTTAAATTTAAGTGAAATATGGTTATGTTAAAATTATGTTACCATTAGAGAAATCATATAATATTTTTTGTAATCGTTAGAATTTAAAGTATTTTTTATTTTAATGTTTTTAATATAAAAAATTTAATAATACATTAAAATTAAAAAAAATATGTTACTTTTAGAGACGGGTAGTTCAGGGGGAATAGGCTAGAGTTTATATAGTTCATGGGGCAATAGACTAAATGTTATATAGTTCAGGGGGAAATAGGTTATAGTTGATATAGTTTGGGAGGGGGAATATGCTAGAATTCATATAGTTCGAAGGGAATATGCTAGAATTCATATAGTTCGGGGGGAATAGGCTGGAATTCATAGAGTTCGAAAGGGGAATAGGCTGGGAATCATATAGTTTGGGGGGAATAGGCTGTTTTAAAAATATTTAACAGAAAAATTAACAGAAAATTAACGGAGGAGGGAATAGGATGAATTTTTAAAGTTCAGGGGGAATAGGATGAGTAACGATAGTTTAGGGAGGAACCGGATGAGCAGAAAAGTTTAGAGAAGAATAGGATTAAAGTGTTAAAGTTAAGGGAAGAATAGGTTGTTTTCCCTAATAGTTAAAATATATTTCGGTTTTTCTTTTAAAATATTGAATTAACTTTTTTTAATTGTTTTACACTGTATTCGAATTTTTAAAATAAATTTTATTAATATTATTATTTTATTTATTTACACTATATATGATTTGTAAAATTGTTTTATTATAATTTTATTATTTTATTTCATTACTTAATTATTAAAAATATGATTTTTCTATTTAGTATAAAAATGATAATGCTGGTAAGAAACCCTAGTCGCACACCACATGTTACTAAAATAGAATAGAAGATCTTTTGTTATTAAAACAGAAAATTAAGAAAAAATAATTTCAAATCTTTTCTTTATATTTTATTAAAAATATCATTAATTTTTAATATTATTCTTAAAACTCTTTAATTTATTTCTAAACAAAATCGAACTAATTTCTAATGAAAAGTTTATAAAATTAATTATTTAATTTATTTCCAAACAAAAAATAAACAATTCTAAACATTTGATAAAATATTGTTTTTTAAATAATAATCTATTTAACAATGATTTTTAATAAAATTTTAATTAAATTATTTCAAAATTGTAGATAATGTTTATTATTAAATCATTTAGTACAAAATAATTTAATAAAATTAATATATAAATGATTTATAATTTAATTATAATTTGTTAGGCTATTTAGTTTGATGTTTTTATATTAAAAGAATTTTTTTTGTTACAAATTTAGGATTACATATAATATATTAATCATCATTTATTATAGTGGAGGCGAAACATTTAGATTAATATTAATATTATTACATATTGTATGAAACTCTTGAAATCTAAATATATGTAGGTCCGAATAAAAGTTGCGTTGGTTGTAGCGAATGAGGAATCCATTAAAACACATCCCTGAATAATTCAATATATATATATAGACATATATATATATATATACCAACACATATTTTAGTACATCCATATATATTAACTAGTAAGGTACCCACGCTTCGCGTGGATATCTGTACACAACATTTTTATTTTTATTTTTAATATACATTTTTATTGAAAAAATTTCTGTAATATATTATACACATTAAATTATTTAAGTATTTTAAAGTTTTATGTCTAATTAATTGAGTAATATTTTAAAACAATTTGATAAATTTGTACAAATTTATCATCAGATTGGTCTATAATATTAAACATAATTTTTTTCATATAAACATGTATATACATTATGCATATAAATTTTAAATTATTTTGATTGTTTTGCAGAAATTTTATTATCTTTAAATTTTTTCGTTAATTCCAAATTTTAAAATTTGATCTGTTACTCAATTTTTAATAATTATAACTTATTAAATTGTTTAGAAAAATTAAATTTAAATATATACATACATCAATTTTGGTCTTAAAATTATAATAATTTCATGTTCTTAATTATTTTTTACGCTTCTTTTTAGATTTTAATTGATTTTGATTTTGTACATTTTAAATCTTTAATCAATTTTTAAAATGTTCTAATTAAATGTATTTTTTATTTTAAAAAATATTAAATTGTTTTTATGCTGAAATCTAAAAGTAAATAAAAAAAATCAATATACCTAGTTATAATTCCTCCCTCCTCTCTCTCTCCCTCTCCTCCCTTCTTCTCACCTCTACCGCATACCTTTCTCTCTCCCTCCTCCCTTCTTCTTCTTACCTCTGCCGCCTACCTTTCACCCATGCCGCCTACTTCTGTTGCCTTCCTTCTCTCTTCTTTTCTTTGTTTTTTTCTTCCTTCGTCTCGGCCTAAACCCGCTTTAAATCGACCTAAAGGCGAGGACAGACAAATACAATAACCATCGACGGAACGATATCCAACCCGAAACCGACATCACCCGACGAAACTGAAGCCTAAACCTAAAGACCCAAAACCGCCTAGACACATCCACAATCGGCGAGATCGAGCACCCAGGAGACCACCGATGAACACATGGAATCCAAAACCACAATGCAAAATTAATCGATGGAAAGGAAAAACCCCTCCCAGCGAATCGGACGGTCCAATGAAGTGGGCCGGACGCAGCCCAACACCTAGACTCGGAAAAAACCAACGCTACAGATCCGACGGCTGAGAGGCAGAGGGAAGGGTCGGTGACAAAATCCGGTCCTTCATTTCAAAAAGAAGTCTTCCCATCGGACGGCTGAGGTGAAAAGCTAGAATAAATGGAGAGAGGATGAAACAATCGAACGGTGGAGAGCAACGGGTCGGGTTTATGACCCGCGCGTGACCCGATTGATCTGAGCCGTACAGCTCACCGGGCGCCGATCTAAACGGTTGCGAAGGCGACACCTCACCCGAGAAAACTGTTCACGGGAAGTTAGCCTCTTATATATATAGTATGATATAAACATGCAAATACATGTGTAAATACACAAATATATACCAACATATATATAGATATATTCAAACATATTAATACATAAATATACACACCACTAATTTTTTTTGAAAAGAAATTTTAAACTGGTGGATCTTCGCCACGCGTTTTCCAAAAGATGAAAAGAACCCTATCTTTCATTCTAACATCTATCATGATCATATATGATTTAATTTGAGATAAATTGGATAAAAAATGTAAAAGACCTTTCTATTTAGTGTAGGATTTTCAATAGTAAATAGTAAATGTTTTATTTTATAAATAAAATTATTATTTATTCACCATTTGATTTTCAAAACAATGACATTTTTTTAGATAAATAAAAATTGAACTATTTAATACAATATTTAATTATAAGCATGGAAACATAAAAAAGACAAGTGAAATATAT
>CM071864.1:4668222-4696401 GCA_036759665.1 Gynandropsis gynandra
AGCGTTTTTAGCGATTTTCCGGTGATTTTTGGCGATTTCCGGCAATTTGTAGGTGAGTTTCAGCGATTTCGACCGTTTTCCGGCGATTTTTGGCAATTTCCGGCGATTTCTGGCAGTTTCCGGCGATTTCTGGCAGTTCCGGCGGATCTTTACAATATAATAGTATTTCACGCTTCATTGGGTCGCAGGGTCGGATAGGGTCTTTGGGTCGCAGGGTCGGTTGGGTCGGACAGGGTCGCAGGGTGTCGGACTGGCGGTGGGTCGCAGGGTCGTACTGGATCACTGGGTCGCAGGGTCAAACTGGGTAGAAGGGTCGCAGGGGTATTTTGGAAATTTTAGCATTTATAAGGGTATTTTTGAAGCGAAAATTTTTTTTTTCGGGAAGAGTATTTTTGAAGTTTTTTAGCCCTAAAAAGGTATTTTTGAAGTTACCCCGTCTTCTTCCGTGGATATCTTTTCCCAACAACGAATTGATATGCATGTAAGATATAAAAAGTTAAGGAAAAATATCGCACAAAAATAGAAAAGTAAAGAAAGAAAGGTGCATCATAATAAATAAATTATTCAAAACACAACTCAATCGTTCTTAAGGCTATTTGCCTCTCTCCCCAATCCAATTTGATTTTCTACCAATAACGCCATTATCGTCTTTGTTTCCTCATCTTGAATGAATCCGATTTAACCTTATTCTAATTTCCAAACTCCAAAACTTTACCGTGAGTTATACCAATATTTGAGAAAAATTAAGCAGAAGATCCAACTAATATCTGAATTCACGGTATACAACTTCCAACCACTTGTTTTTGCAAAATATAAAAATCTTCTAAGAGTCCCAATACGAAGACATGGTCATTGATTTAACACAAACCCAAACATGAATAGCAATCGAAACCTGAAGTTCAATCTCTTAGGTTGTCATCGAGTTCTATGTTACGACGTTTTTTGGAGTATATTAACTTTGATTATACGGTTTAAATTTTGTATATATCAAAATTATGTCAATTATTTAAAAATTATTGTACATTATTCGATATAATGTTCAAACATGAATTTTTCAAGAGTAAATTCAATATATAAAATTGAAACATAAATATATAACCTAAATTTCATAAGATAGTTCGATAAATAAATTTCTAGATTAAGTTCAAGATATACAATTTGAACATTAGTATAAATTGCAAAACATAGTTCAATACATAGATTTCAAGAATTGTAAATCTTAAACTTGTTGTCAATCTTGAATTTTTCGTCGTCAACCTTGCAAAATAATCATAATTAGATAATTGTCTTAATTACAAATAAAAAATAGAAAAACAAATACAATTTTTATAAGTAATTACCTAAATATCTTAAAATTTATAAAAAAGAATAATATGAGATTTCATAATCTCTGATTCGAGGTGAGAGGTTGTGTTATCTTTCATTAGACCTTTTGCACGATCTTAAGTTATGATCATGTCCAATACATCGACCACGAAAAAGTTTGATTCTGACTTTATTAATCTTGGTTCTTTTCTGTGGAGACTCGTTTGGATTCTTTTTCTGTGATATTGCTTCGATCTTCCTGACATCTTCCTAACCGTTGGAGGAATGATTATATTCTTACCCGATATCTTCCAAAATTTGGCACCTCAAGGGAGGGAAATGTTTCTCTTATAAATCATTCTCAATATAAACAACAAATAGTAGTCACTAATGTAGCATTCAAATTTTTTTCGTTTTTCCATCATCACATAATATACATGTTGGTACAAAATTGCAATCATATCCCATCTTTGACAAGTAAACGTACGTTGCTCCATGTTAATTACATACGAATTTCCATCATCATCATCAACTTCAAATCTATCATACGAGCTAGGATATGAAACACATCCCACCGTCTTCAACGCAGATTTCTCTAGTGATGATAAAACCTTTGGAGTATGTACACCCGTGTGCTTCTAAGTAATTGTAGACCTCTTATCAATCCTAGAAATGACTTATCTTCTAATAATATCCCATATTTCAACCATATAACTAGTTCTAGCAATGATAATAGTATTATTAAATGGTGGAAAGGCAGATGAACTGCAGTTGCAAGGTGAACAATCTCATAAACTAGCAAGTGCTGGTTCAATTGATGTTGAGGAGTTGAAGAAGTATGTTACCATAAGAGAAAACATGTATAAGAAGTCAAAAGAGTTTGAATCTAAAATCACTAGCTTTGAATTGGCTATAAAAAACCATATTCTTATGTGCATCCCCTCAATGTTGCTGAATTAGAGAATTAACATAACTATATGGATTTCATAGAAATGGATGGTGACTTAAATAAGGCATGTAACCAGGTGTATGACTCTCTAGATGTAGATATATTTGGTTTGTTCATAGTTCGAGTAATATACCTTTGTAATATTGCTACTTTACAATATAATAGTATTTCACGCTTCATGTTTGAAGAGCGCTTCTCTTCCACTAACTAGGGGTGGGCCCCGCGGGTACCCGCGAGATTCTCACTACCTGTATTTGAACCCGTCCCATACGAGTAACTAATTTTCATACCCGTACTCGTACCTGCAATGTGCGGGTACTCGTTGTTCGGGTACCTGATGCGTATCAAAGTTAAACAAATATTTTACCTAAACTAGCCCCAAGTGCACGACACGTGTGTAGTACTCTAGGTGTGAATCCCACAGGGACTACGCAACACAAACTAAATTCTAACTGTGAATCAAACTTGCAAACAACGAAAATATTGGTTTCTAAGACTAAATAACTAAAAACAATAAATTAACGAGTTCTTAACAGTAAGACAAACGTCCTAGGAATCCGGTTTCACCACAAGACTGCCGAAACAAATAATCAACCTATCTAATCATGCAATCCCAATTAATTCATCTAAGGCAGACGATCCTAATATGATATCTACCCTCTCTCAAGGCACAGACTCGTGATCTAGTCAAGTTATCCCCTACTTTCGTGGCTGACACCTTGAACTAAATCCATAGGTTCTGTGATTCATATGTTTTACCCTCAACCGTTGCTACCCTACTCTCATGGCCTAACCTCAGTTGTTCTAAACCTAATCATCCAGAATTAGAATTCTCCTTTCGGTCATTCTCCTAAATTCCTAAAATATGCATCTACTTGGCCTTCGTAAATACAAGTCATGCAAGCATTCAGATAAAGAACAAATAAACGGAATCAGAAATTGCATTCAAAGATAAATCAAAAACGGTTCCGAGATAGCCATGAGCTAATCCATTCTCCTAGAACTAAACAACTACTCGCTCATGCGTTCAAATGAAAACATAATTGAAATAGGTAGTTCAAAGAACATAGAAGAACAAACGAAACCGAAGTTCCTCTGCGATCTCCAGTGCTTCTTGAATGTCTCCTCCGCAAGAACTCAAGACAGTCTCTTCTCTCTCTTCGATTCTCTCATTTCGGTTCAATTCCAAACTCACTCTCCTCCTCGAACTCCCTCGACCCCTAGCTCCTCTTCTTCCTTTTCCTTCTTCTTTTCTTTCCTTTTCTCCTCGTTTTTCTTCTGGTTGTTCACTTCTTTTCCTTTTGTTGCAGCAGCCATCGTTTTTGCCTTTTCATGTGTTTTCCATTCTTGATTAAGTTAGGGCAACGTTTCCATTCTTTTCTCCAGCAAAATATCTCTTATTCCTCTTCTCTAAATTCGTTTTCCTTTTTGTATAAGCCACCAACAAGTTCCTTTTCATGTTTAGATAAATTAACTTATCTAGTGTTTGCAGGTGACGGACGCGACCCGCGCGGGCTGAGTTTGTACCCTGCGCGGGCGCGGCGCGCATGATCGCGATGAAAATAAAGCCTCCCCGCGCATGCTAAGGAGGGCCCCGCGCGGGCTGAGTGTCATGGTGAAGCCCGACCGTGTTAATGGCTTGCCCGATCGTGCTGAGTTTTCGGGAACAAATTGCCGAAGGAATGGCCCGAGCGGGCATAGGAATGCCCTGAGCGGGTTATGGGACCCGTGCATGCTGAGGAGTGCCCCGACCCGTGCTCGTTTTCCTGGACCTACGGCTGGATTAATGGCCCAAACGGGCAGAGTGAATGCCCCCGCTCGGGCAGTGTTATTCTTTGCCAATTCTTGTCCCGTTTGTTCCATGATGATCCTCGATGTTAGTATTTTGTTCCGTGTACGTCCTTTAGCTCCAAAATGAGCTGAATACGCATCAAAACCTTTAAGAACACGAAAACACAGAAACGAATAAAACGGATACAAAATCATACGTAAACGTCGCATCTATCAACATAAACGTCTCTAAAAGCATACGATAAATGCGTACAAAACGAGTCTATCAAAATCCCCCAGACTTGAATGTTTGCTTGTCCCTAAGAAAACGTAAACGTAAAACACTTGGGATATACAAAAACCAAGAATTCCCCTTTCTCCTAGAAATACTGCTAAAGTGAATCTAACCGATCAATAAGCAAGTTGAGAGCATATTCGGCCTAATTAAATTTTCAGTCTTCATCCTAGGTTCACCATTGCTACCCGCGAGAAAGTAAATCAAAGGCAAACTAAATAAGCTACCGCAACCCTCTCAACCAAACAAGACTTCAGACAAATGCTAAACGTATACAGTTGAGGATATTAGTTTATTTTACGAGCTTCTTTCTTTCTTTTATTTTTATGTCTCTTTTTTTTCTTTCTCTTTCTTTTTTATTTATTTTATGATACGCAGACACACTAGGCTTCTAGGACATCGGATTTGAAGGGATCCAGCCTCTACTTAGACCCAGACTACCGATAACGGTATACTCATGCATCTCGTTCGAGAATGCAGTGGAGTAGGCGACGTTTATGCCATACCTTTAGGACGTAGAAAGATGATCGCCAACCCACCACTTAGACCCGAACCATCGAAAAAGTGTTAAGGTCGATGCACTCATATCGATTTTAGATTATGCTTTTTAGGCATTATTTCTATCGACAACGGAGTGTTAGTGTGCGCTCTTTATTCTGCAAAATAAGCTCGATTTCATACGGTCTAATAATCTTCAAAAGAAAAAGAAGTAAAGCATCGTCTATACGAAATATAATCATCTGGATGAAGAGAAGGAACGATAAACTAGCCTAGCAGCCTCATCTAAACCTCCCACGAACAACTCTAGGATTCCCAAAGGAATACGACCTATTATTTTTCAACCGACTAATAAGCTCTAACGCTTAGGAGAAACCTAGCTCAAACATGCAAAATCTCACGGGAAAGGTTAGCTTCTTAAGTATCCTAAGTTCAGGGTTCATCTCAAAACGTGGCACCGGATAAGTGTCTAGGACGACTCTAACTCATGAAAACAAGGAAAAACTAAAAACTAAACTAATAACTACGAAAACAAAGAGAAAAATATAAGAAAATGAAACGAAGTCACCTGAAAAACGTGAGTTGCTCCCCCAGATTTGAATTGAACGGTGTCCTCGTCGTGAAGCTCCGGTGGAGGGTAAGAGAAGTGAAATCACGTTTTTTTAACAAAACACTTAAATGAAACAACTAAGATAATCAGAAAACTAACAGCTGGGTTGCCTCCTAGAAAGCGCTTATTTAACGTTTTTAAGCTTTGACGTTTCCATGCCTCATATGTGGCAATGGGTGGATCGGAAAATGGAATGGAGTTTCCACTTTCGATCGGTTAAGCAGGTTGGTAGAGCTTGAGTCACTGCCCATTAGCTTTGAACGTTCCACTCGTCTCGCTCCAAAGTTCTACTACTCCATGCGGGAATACCTCTCATATCTGGAAGGGACCAGACCAACGAGACCGTAGTTTTCCTAGAAAAAGCTTAAGACGAGAATTGAATAGTAGAACTAGATCACCAGGCTGAAAGTCATGAGGTAGGATCTTCTTGTCATGCCATCTCTTAGCATGCTCCTTGTAGATCTTAGAATTCTCGTATGCATCAAGGCGAAGCTCATCTAGCTCGTTCACCTGCAAAAGTCGCTTCTCTCCTGCACTCTTAAGATCGAAATTAGGAGCTTTGTCGCCCAATAGGCACGGTGCTCCAGCTCGATAGGGAGGTGGTAAGACTTGCCATAAACAAGCTGAAAAGGAGTCATGCCAATGGGAGTTTTAAACGCAGTCCTATAAGCCCATAACGCATCATCTAATTTCAATGACCAATCTCTACGGGATCTAGACTCGTTTTCTCTAGTATACTCTTAATCTCCCTATTTGAAACCTCCACTTGTCCGCTAGTTTGTGGGTGGTATGGTGTAGCTACCCTATGCTTAACGTCATATTTTCTAAGGAGGGTCTCGAATTGTCTAGCAATAAAGTGTGATCCTCCATCACTAATAACGACTCTAGGAACGCCAAAACGAGGGAATATGATTTTCTGAAAGAATTTCATTACTACCCTAGAGTCATTAGTCGGTGCAGCTATGGCTTCAACCCACTTAGACACATAATCTACACCTACTAAGATATATTGGTGACCGCATGACGAGGGAAAAGGTCCCTTGAAATCTACACCCCAAACGTCAAACAATTCTACCTCTAGGATGTAGTTCTATGGCATTTCGTTCTTCTTACCTATATTTCCCATTCTTTGACATCTATCACAAGAGGAAACGTACCTATGGGCATCTTTGAAGAGATCTGGCCAGTAAAAACCTGCTTGCAGCACCTTTGAATCGGTTTTCGACTTGCTGAAATGGCCTCCATAGTCCGATCCATGACAATGGAAAAGAACGCTCTCTACTTCTTCCTCGGGGATGCATCTCCAAATGACATCGTCCGCGCATCTCTTGTAGAGAAATGGATCATCCTAATAATAATGTTTAACATCCGCAAAGAATTTCCTACGCACATGAAAAGAAAGCTCGGGCCGTAGTATACCGCTCACAAGAAAGTTAACAAAATCAGCATACCAAGGAGCGTGGTTACCTGAAGTAAGTGCGCATATGATGTCGTCTCTCAAAGAATCGTCGATGGGTCTCTCGTCCTCCACAATGATGCGAGAGAGGTGATCTACAACGACGTTCTTGGACCCCTTCCTATCTCTAATCTCGAGATCAAACTCTTGTAAGATAAGGATTCATCGGATGAGGCGTGGTTTCGCGTCTTTCTTCCCTAGAAGATATTTGAGCGTTGCATGGTCAGTATAAACGATTACCTTTGGTCCTACGAGATAGGATTCGAATTTGTCAAAGGTGAAGACGACGGCGAGGATCTCGTTCTCTGTTGTGGCATAGTTGATTTGAGCATCGTCTAGTGTCTTGCTAGCGTAGGAGATGACATGAGAAACTTTGCCTCTTCGCTGTCCTAAAACAGCCCCCATGGCATAGTCACTAGCGTCACACATAATCTCGAATGGTAGGCTCCAATCCGGTGGTTGAATGATAACCGTTGAAACCAATGTTGTCTTGATGGTGTTGAAGGCGTTGTGGCACTCTTGTGAGAAGTTGAATGTCGCATCTTTGGCCAGCAATTCCATCAACGGTTTTGTAATCTTTGAGAAGTCCTTGATGAACCTCGATAAAAACCTGCATGCCCTAGGAAGCTACAAATTTCTTTAACTGAAACTGGTGGAGGAAGTTTTTCAATTACCTCAATTTTGGTTTTGTCGACTTCTATGCTCCTCGAAGAGATCATATGTCCAAGTACAATACATTCCTTTACCATAAAGTGGCACTTCTCCCAATTAAGAACAAGGTTTGCTTCCTCACATTGCCGCAACACTCTAGAAAGGTTAACGAGGCAATCATCCAATGTAGAGCCATAAATAGAAATTATGGTCGGAAAAGATTGCCATCATGCAATGCTGAAACGCTGAAGATTGCCATCATGCAACGCTGAAAAGTAGTCGGAGCATTGCAGAGGCCAAAAGGCATGCGACGGTAAGCGAATGTCCCATAAGGACACGTGAATGTCGTCTCTCTTGGTCTTGAGGATGAATGGGAATCTGAAACAAACAAGAATATCCGTCCAAATAACAAAAATAGGCATGATTCGCTAACCGTTCTAACATTTGGTCTATGAATTGGAGAGGGAAGTGGTCTTTCCTTGTAGCTTTGTTCAGCTTACGGTAATCTATACACATCCTCCATCCCGTGACAGTTCTTGTTGGAATCAGCTCGTTGTTATCGTTGCGTACGACCGTCATTCCACCTTTCTTTGGTACAACATGTACGGGGCTTACCAATTCGCTGTTCGAGATAGGATATATGATACGTGTATCCAAAAGTTTTAGTATCATTTTTTCACTACCTCTTTTAAATTGGGGTTCGGTTGCCTCTGCGATTCGATGGATGGTTTGTGCTCGTCCTCCTTGAGTATTCGATGCATGCATAACGAAGGGCTTAGTCCTTTGATATCCTTGATGGTGTATCCGATCACTCTCCTATGCTTTCTTAAGCATTCAAGTAGCTTTTGCGTTTCATCTGCACTCAAGTCACCGTTAACAATAACGGGGTATGTATTATTACGTCCGAGGTATTCATACTGAAGAGAAGGAGGAAGAGGCTTCAACTCTAGTTCGGGTGCCTTCTCCAATGCGAAGTCAGCATGTGCTTCGTGTGGCATCTCCTCACATGGGCGTCCCTTAATGCTTCAATAGCATTCATAAATTCTGCATACGCCTCGGCTTCTTCGTCCGTAAATCCTGCATCTTTGCAAACTTGAGTTAAGCATCTCACGAGGGGATCAAAAATACTTACTTGATCAAACGTTTCGTTTGCTATCTCGTCCAGCAAGTCAATTCAAAAGCAAGACTCGTTGAAGGAGGGTACGTTCATGGATTTGGACAAGTTGAACTCAATCGTTTCGTCTCCGTTTTCCTTGTACGTCTATCATCGCACCTGCAGTAGCTAAGAACGGTCTACCAAGAATAATAGGTATCTTGGCATCCTCTTCAATGTCAAGCACAACAAAGTCAGCAGGTATACAGAGATTACCTACCTTGGTGGGAATGTTTTCAACAATCCCCATTGGATATCTTACTGAACGGTCAGCGAGTTGGAGAGACATCTTGGTAGGTTTGAGATCGCAGAAGTTCATCCGGTTGAAGACCGAATGTGGCATGAGGCTCACGCTTGCTCTTAAATCACATAAAGCTTTGTCAATATCAAGATTACCTATTGTGCATGGAATGGAGAAGCTTCTGGGATCCTTCAACTTTGGGGGCAGCTTGTTTTGAAGAATGGCGCTGCATTCCTCGGTGAGTGCTACTGTATCACTTTCTTCGATACGCCGTTTGTTGGACAGAATTTCTTTGAGAAATTTGGCGTACGTGGGCATTTGTTGGAGGGCTTCTACGAACGGTATGTTGATGTGAAGCTTCTTGAGAATCTCTACAAACCGTCCATACCTTACTTCGTTCTTGCTGCTCACCAACCGTTGAGGGAACGGTATTGGAGGTTTGTACGCCGGTGGAGCAACGTACGGTTTTTCCAATTCTGGTTCAGCTCCTTCCTCGTTCACAATGCCCTTTCCCTTATCCACAGACTTTCCAACAGCTTTATCTTACTCTTTTGGGAGCGGATTTTCGAGCACATTACCACTACGCAAGGTGATGGCGTTAACATGTTCTCTCGGGTTAAGATCGGGCTTACCGGGAAGCTGTCCGACGATTTCTCGTTGTTTTCGGCGATTTATGGTTGTTTTCCGAAGATTTCTAGTTGTCTTTCCCCTTTTTTTTACTTTCAATAATTTTTTTTCATTGATTAATCAATGCTAATGAATAGAAAACCTGTATATATACTTAAGATACTGAATTTTTTTAATGCTTGGTTAGTACCTGGAGAAAGCATTAGTCATCAAAGATGGTGGAGAAGCAATTGTTATGCTGCCAATAGAATCTGGGAAGCTGTTCAAAGCCGAAACATTCAAGAAATTTATCGACTAACAGTTACCGTAGATGCAAATATCATCAATAC
This sequence comes from Gynandropsis gynandra, assembly GCA_036759665.1. Taxonomy (NCBI): domain Eukaryota; kingdom Viridiplantae; phylum Streptophyta; class Magnoliopsida; order Brassicales; family Cleomaceae; genus Gynandropsis; species Gynandropsis gynandra. The sequence continues at coordinate 4,678,107 of CM071864.1, forward strand.
TAAGTTTGATGATATTACTGATGTCAATGAATATCACCACGGCGGTAACTCTTTAGATGAAGATTCACCAGTAGAAAAGAAAGGGTATGATCCATCATCCTGTCGAGGAATCAAGGATTCTAAAGAACCTGGAAATTGTCTCCAAGGTTGTACTTTGTTGCACGTAGCATGTCACAGTGGCGACGCAGTGATGCTCGAACTGTTATTACAGTTTGGTGCTGATTTAAACATAAGAGATTTCCATGGAAGAACTCTATTACACCACTGCATAGCTTCACGGAACAATACTTTTGCAAAGATTCTACTGAGAAGGTACACATTCTTTGAAACCCTATAACCCTTTTAACTCTATTGAGATGATAAACCAGTAGTTCGGTCTGTGTTGCTCTTTCATGAATCTCGTAGTTTGGTTAGCGTTGAAAATGGCGTCTGAAGACAATATTCATTGCCCTAAGAATCTCGTAATTTGGTTAGCATTGAAAATGGCGTCTGAAGACAATATTCGTTGCCCTAAGAATCTCGTAGTTTGGTTAGCATTGAAAATGGCGTCTAAAGACAATATTCGTTGCCCTAAGATCAGCTTTCGACGAGCTGAAGTTGGTTCGAAATCTTTTGGGTTTTTTTAGTAAAGCGCTGCGTTGGTAAATGGATCAAGAATCATAGCAAAAGACTTGAGATCTCGAGAATAATTACTTATGGGAATGGTATCAAAGTTTAGACGTTGCGATTAATGTCTCGTTCTTTGGTTTAACGCAGAGGCGCACGCCCATCAATTGAGGACGGGGGAGGGCTAAGAGTTCTGGAGAGAGCAATGGAAATGGAGCAATAACGGACGAAGAACTCTTCATTCTATTAGCTGAATGCTAAGTAGAGAGAGCTATACACAAAATGAAGGGAACAAATTCACAAGGAATTGGTTTCAAATATGTAAAAAAGGGTTTTAATGACAGCGAAATTGTATCGCTTTCTTTCGTTCGTCTATTTTCGCAGACGTTAACTATGAGAAAGAGTATCGAGATGTTGAAAATAGTATGGTATGAGATTAAATTGCATTGGTCATTCATTTGTTGTAATATTTTTTTTTTTGTATTTTGATGATCTTGTTGTAGCAACATAAGAACACATATATAACCCTTGGATTTGAGGTGATGAAATTATTTTTGAGTTTCCAAATGTACAAATTCACAAGAACGATGTTAGAGTTAAATTGAGTTTCCAACTATTTTTTTCAATGAATTATTATATATTTTTAGCAATATCAAGAAATCGGCGTAAGTGGACGTCTAGACGTTAGACGGTGGTCGGGTGACCCGATTAATGAAAAATCGGAGTTTTTAGACGTTTTGGCCGTCTGGGTGGCGTGGATGACCAATTAGTCGCTCGGCGGCCGCCTAGACGACCTTTAATTTTTTTTTTGTTGAATTCACTAAAATGATGTCGTTTTGGACTACACACTTGTCTTTGTATGTCACACACATATATATATATATATATATACATAAAGTTTTATTTATCACCGAGTCAAATTTACGTGGTTTATCCTTTATATATACAAGGTGCTTATCAAGAATTAAAGAAAAAACAATTAATAAACTAACCTATGGTAAATTTAATAACTAATAAACTGTTAATAGTATAATAAAATATCATACTAAATCTATATATGTCAACCTTTTCCTAAATATCCTTAAAATTATGTTTTTTTATAAATACTCTAAATACCCAAAACAAAATCTCTTGTTTGTATACAGCTTTTAAAAAAAAATACCAAGAAAATATTTTTTAGGAACGGGAATATATATATATATATATAAGTATGTGGAAGCTTTTTCTCAAATGATTTTGATGCTAGTGTTCGGTAATTAATATCGAACTTCAAAGGGAAGCAAATGAAGAATCAAACCAAGAAGATGTGATGACGTGTGAGGGTTCAAGAGATCAAATGGACAATTTGTTTATGGTTAGAGAGCTTGATGAATTTTATTTTGATTCTAAAGAAGAAGAAGAAGCAGTTAACATAGAGTTTGAATCCGACGAAGAACAATTCAATGAAGAATATAAAGAAGTAGAATTAGATGGTTTGAAAGTTACTTATCTGTTTTTGTTATTTATTAAACTTAATTGTGTATGGTTTTAAACAATTAAACACTTGCAAATGTTTTAGATTAAATATTTGAATTGTATTATTTACACACATATAATATATATATATATACATTTCCGCCTAGCTCGTCTAGCCATCGCCTAGGCGCTTTAGACGCTAGACGCTGGGTGTTCGCCCGCCTAATGCCTAGTATTTTCTTGAACCTTGAATTTTAGAATAATATATGAATGATTATTATTATTATATTAATTTATAAATTTATACTTTATTTTAAAAGATAAGTTTGAGTTAAATAGTAAAAAACAAGTTTGAGTAAAACCATATGGACTCAATATCAAAACTCATTTGGATTTGGGTTAATTCGGATTCGAGTTTAGAAAAACCCAAGGAACCCAAACAATGCGAAAAAAACCTAAAAAATGAAAACCCTAACCAAATTTTATGACTATTTTGTCTCTTTCTCACATCCACTTCGGCACATCCTACCTTCTTCCTCCTCAAACGGTTTGAGTCAAACCCTGAATCTACTATCCATCGCCTCCTCCTTATTCGTCAGTCATACCCATACCTGTCTGTCGCCTCCTCCCGTGTGTCTGCCTGCTCATCCCGTGGCTGTGCGTGCGTCTGCCTGCTCGTGTCGAGGTTGTTCGTGTCTGCCAGCTGTGCGTTTTCCTGCTCATCCCGTGGTTGTTGGTGCATATGCCTGCTCGTGTGTCTGCCTCACCGGTCTATTTGCCTTACTGGTGCGTCTTCATCACTCGTACGTCTACCTGCTCGTGTATCTGCCTTACTGGTGCGCCTGCCTCATTAGTCTGTTTGCCTTACTGGTCCGTGTCCATCTACCTGCTCATGTGTCTGCCTCATTAGTCTGTCTGCCTCACTAGTCCGTCTGCCTCGTTCGCGCGTCTGCCTACTCGTGCGTCAGCCTCATTTCGGATTTTCTTCGGTTCAACGTTTCAAAACCCGAACAACCCGAATCTGGATTGAAAACCCGAAAAATCCAAACCGAAAACGAAACAATTCCAATTCGAGTTCAATTTTTAATAACACAAAAAATCCGAACCCGGACCGAACCATAAAACCCAAATCCAAAACCGGATTACTCACCCTAAAGTAAACAATGTCTTTCATATTTCATATGTATCACTCCAACAATTTTTATTGTATTTTTTATGAATATTATTTAATAACAATAATGGTAATATTAATAAAAATATCAATTTGTTTTCTTTTTTTAAAATATGTTTAATAATATTATAGTTATTGTGATTTTTTTTATAAATGGATTTTTAAGAAATTAATTTTAGTAATAATAACACTTATATTAATTATCATTATTATTATTATTATTATACTTTATAAAATTTATTTTAAAAATATTTTTTATTTCAAAACTATTAATAACTTTTTGTTTTATTATAAAATAAAATTTTATTTTGTCTTTAAGATTCATCTTTAAATTAAATCGACTATTTATATCTAGTACTGTATAATATAACTTGGTATGATATAAAAAAAATAATATTACAATCTAAACAGTTCATAACCAACGAGAAACGGAAAAATAGTCAAATGTCTGAAAATATATCATGACGATTGAATCAAAATCTAACACGTGGTATCATGTCACCATTTAATTATTCAATATGAATATTTTTTATATCGATAAATAAAAAATCATTCAATTATATTTCGATATTGAAAAAATTTCTTCATAAAATGTGGGTAAAATTTGGGTGCCAAACTAATATATATTATTTTATAAATAATTGAATAGTTTATGTATAAATTAGAAAAGAAAAAATGTTCATGTATATAGTGTTCATCGGAACAATTGATGTGTTTTCATGTGATTTTTTTTTAAATTAGTGAAATGGTTTTTTTAAATGAAATAACATTATTTTATTTTCTTACATATATTAATTGATCTAACATTTGAATTGATAGAAATTATAATATTGATACAATTTATATTAGTAATAATCAAATTTGCAATTGTTTTACCAGTATTAATTTAATCTGATTTATTATTTTGTTAAATATAACAATGGAACAATTACGAAGTGTTATATTAATAATATAAATTTTATTAGTTCCCATTGAAACAATTTCAATTTATATATTTAAATGATATCGAATAAATTTGTGTATATATAAACTAAAAATGTTTTAATCACATGTATTTTTTTAGAATTTAATGCCTAGTATCTACTTAATTTTAGGATTAGTTTTGCATCTTCATGATAAATAAAACAAATAATTGATTTTTCAAACGAATTAAAAAGAGATTTATTTTACAAAACCTATTTACTACATATTAAGAAAATTTATCATACATCGAACGTCATTGAATCTTCTCTCCCGTCACCCTCGCCGGTAAGGTCTCCTCTTCATCGTCTTCATCCTCACTCTGGTTTTTTTTTTTATCTTACTCAATAGGAGATCGAAGGAAATTTTGTCTTTCTTGTTTGTTGAATTCCTTTTTGAATCTGATTTTTTGGGTTTTACGGGTTTTGTGGAACTCTTGATTCGAGCTTCATGGGGAAATTTTCAGATATTGTGGAATTGAATGGTAACAGTTTACGATTAGGAATGAAGAAGTTAGGGTTTTGATTGATGTTCTTCAGATCCTATTTGGTAATCAAACGAAGAGGGGGAGTAATGAAACTGTGTTCAGCATGTTTTTAGGGTTACCTAACAAAGAATTGAGACTTTTTTCATTCTTCTTCGATGCTTTTCTTTGTAGATTGTATAGATTAGGTAATTTCAGTTCATGTCTACAATATATTGTCTTGAATCTTTTGGAAGCTTGAAATGGCATATAGATATAATCAATAAGGAAAACCACACACCCAAATGCATTTACAAAGTGTTTGTCTCTGCAAATTTTCCATCTGTGGATTTCCTTTTGGTTTATGGAGCGATGTTACGCCAGATTTCCTTAGTCTGCCTCTGCTTAATAGTATTCAATTTGGACAGATATTGCCTGCTATGAACTTTTCTTATTGGAAGAATTGTGTGAACTTCTCGAGTTCGATCATGTGCTATGAACTTTTCTTATTGGAAGAATCGTGTGAACTTTACGAGTTCGACCATGTGGTAAAGCATAATTGCATCTAAAGATGATTTATAAGGAACTTGCTCTTGATATATTGGCTGCCCTTCTTATAGGAGCAGGCTGAATGGCAAAGTCTTGTAAGGGTCTCGCAGAAGAGCTTGTAAAGTGTTTAAGCGAATCAATTTGTGTTAAGGTATTATTATATAAGCATTCATGTATGTATAATATACATATAGACAGAGATTTCTTTGCTCTATTCACCAACTAACTTATTCTTGGTATCACTTGCATAATCTTTTACCTTTTTGTTTGCCTTAAACGATATATTTTGATGTAGGAGGATAAACGATCGTTTCGTGAATGTGCTAAAGAAAAGAGCCCATCAATACCGAGTGAATGTGTTGGTCTAAGAGAAACATATTTCAACTGTAAGAGAGGACAGGTATGTTTTTTTTCACTAAAGTCTTGCCTCTAATTGAATGTACTTGTGCATATTCATCATTGCATGAAACCTAAAATTGGGAAAGCAAAATACCAAAGGATAAGAGTATGTATAGCATTGTATCTTAATTATTGAATTGATTTTACAATAGAGATTATCGTAGACCAATGTTCCAAAAAGCGCTAAGCATTAGTCGGGCGCTGATCCAACGGCTAACGTCTAGAGTGCCTAGGTGGACTAGATAGTATACGAAGAAAATAAAAATAACGTATAGATATATAAATACTAATAAAGATTATTATTCTTTAAACGATCATATTTCTCTGTATTACTCCAAATAATTAACAATATTACATTATGAATCATAAAATGAAAATAAAAGTATAATAAGAATATAAAAGAACAGAGCACACGTTGTTATTCAACTTTGATATTATAAGATTAATATTTATTAATCATAGAAAATTCATTTTAAAATATTAAAATTATTAAAAAATAAATAAATAAATCTCAAAAGAAAATATATGTAATTGAAAGAATATATTTAGTTTAGATGGATGCTAAGAAACGTTTATATCATCAAACAAGATGCTTAGACTGCCAAAACGGATGTCTAAACCGTCTAAACGGATGTCTAAACGGTTAGACATCCGACATTCGTCTAGACCGCTTTTAGAACAATGTCATATACTTATAAATGCATCACTATCTTTTTCTAGGTTGATATGAGGGCGAGGATTCGTGGAAACAAGGGTTACTGATTCTCATAGATGAACTTATTTGAAGATGAAGGTTAATACCCAAACCGATCTTGACCCTTTTTTTTCCATTGTTCATATTGATTCCTTGCTTAGCTTTCATCCTTTGATGTCTAATTGGTGCAGCAAATCCTGAAGGGTTATGTGACTATTCACTGACTTCAAAAGAATGTAATTACTTGTCTTGCCAATATCTCAAGTTAGGCTTATTCTTGAAAAGATACCACAAAATGAGGTAAAAAGAAATATCCCTCCTTCAAGAAGTTTATTTCATAGACAAGTTTTGAAATCTCCGTAGTGTTTTTTTTTCTTTTTGTCCCTGAATTCAGAAATAGATAAGTGGGCATGACATGGGAGATGCATTGAATAGCCTTCTTTTATTGCTTTCGAGATTTTTTTTTTCTTTTTAATATGTATCTCGACATAAATTGGACATCATCAATGTTCTAAAAATCATTAATGTTTTGTTTTTAAATTTAAGACAAAACAAAATTTTGTCTATGAAATTTTGTTCTTAAATTTAGTGTCAGAAAAAAAAAAAGTCATTAAATTTAGGGTTAAAACTACTATTTCCCCTCATCTTTGACTAGTCTATCTTGCCTATCCCACTAATGTTTCACATTCATTGTATTTCCCCTCATTTTCGGTCAACATCTTATTTCTTTCCATGTTTAAAAATTCTGTCTATAACTTCTTCCTTTTAAAATTATGTTAAATCTTTCAATTTTAACACGTTTTTTATCCACTTTCGACCTGATCCAACCCGAAATTAATTTTGATCCGATTTATACTCAATTTTGACCCGGTTTAAATTCAATTTTGACCAGAATTTGAAACCAATTTTGATCTGGTCTAGACTTTATTTTGACTAGAATTTAGGTCTAATTTTGACCATAATTTGAAACTAACTTTAACCAAAATTTGGATCCAATTCTAATTTTTACCCGATTAAAATTTGAATCAATATAAAATTTTAACTGAACCAAACCTAAATTAAGGAAAAATTGATTCTTATGGAAATTACATTGAAATCGCAATAAAACCCGAATTAATATGAAATTTTAGCCGAACTATACCAATTATCCGATTAAAATCCGAATCAATATGAAATTTGAACCGAACTGATCCGAAATTCAAACAAAAAATATTTTCCGTTTATTAGATTTGGACCCAAATTTAGTCAAATTATAACTCGAATTTCGGTGTATTTTCGAGTGATTCGTTTTTTAATCTAGTGAAAATCAAAATCAAATTAAATTTGTACCGAATTCGGGTCAAAATTGCACTCAATCTTGATCCAATTTTGATTTATATTCGATTAAAACCCGAATCACTTAAAGTTGTATCAAAATTGTGTCAAAATTGCACCCAATTCGAGTCAAAATTATACCGATTCCGGGTTAAAAATTAAACAACCCAATAAGAATTGTTTTCAATTTAAATTTCGATATAATTTTGTCGAATATTGATTCGGTTTTAATTGGATGAAAATCCAAATTGGGTCAAATTGTACCCAATTCAAGTCAAATAATTTTGGGTTAAAAATCTAACAAATCGATAAGAATCAATTCTTGTTTAATTTCAGTTTAATTTTGTTGAATTTCATTTTGATTTGGATTGGATTTGGATGAACATAAAAAAAATTGGACCCAAATTATGGTCTAAATTGAGTCTAAACCGGGTCAAATTTGGATCCAATTCTAGTCAAAATTGATCATAAACCGGGTCAAAATTAGGTCTAAACTGGTTCAAAATGAGTCTAAACCGGGTCAAAATTAGGTCTGAATCGGGTCAAAATTGAAATATTTAACGGAGTTTAAATGAATGGGGATATATGTAGAATTGCAAAAAGACAAGGGGTAAATAGTATTAGAGACAAAACATGAGGGGAATATGATGAGTGTAAAAAATGAAGGGAAAATAGGCAAAGTAGACAAACATTAGGCGAAAATAGAAGTTTTACCTTAAATTTAAAGATGAATCAAATTCAATATCTAAATATAGAAAAGAAACAAAAATTTATCCTTAAAATTTTAAATTCATTGATAAATTTTAAATATAACATCTTTTTGGGATGAAATTAGGGTTTGGATACTTAATTTTTTTTATTATATGCGTCGATGTTAAATTTTATAAATTTATAAAATGATCTAATATATATTTAAAATTATATATATACATATTTCAAATGGAGGAATATCAAAAATACCCTCGTAGGGCTAAAACAATTCAAAAGTACCCTCGTAGGGCTAAAACAATTCAAAAGTACCCTCGTAAATCTGATGGAAAAAAATAGAGAAAAGACATATGTTCTCTTATATTTTGTTAGTGAAAAACACATACAGAGGAGGGAAAGACAAATTTGAAAGGAGGAAAACAAATTTGAGAGTTATTTCTTTCCATTTTCGAGTGATTTTCTTCAATTTTCGGGTGATTTCATTCCATTTTCGAGCGATTTCTTTCTATTTTGAGCGTTTTCCAGCAATTTTCGAGCGATTTTCAACGATGTTTTAGCCATTTTCAGTGATTTCCAGCTTTTTCAGCGATTTCGAGCAATTTTCAGCAATTTCCAAAGATTTGTAGGCGATTTCCAGCGATTTCGGTTGATTGCCGGCGATTTTCGACGATTTTGGGTCGCACTGGGGCACATGGTTGAATTGGGTCGCAGGGTTGAATTGGGTCGTAGGGTCACAGGGTCGAACTGGGTCGCAGAGTCACAAGGTCATAGGGGCGGATTGGGTTGCAGGGTCGTAGGGTCAGATTGGGTCACAAGGTCGGACTGGATCGCAGGATCGAACTGGGTTGCAGGGTCATAGGGTCGGACGGACTGGGTCGCTGGGTCATAGGATTGCAGGGTCGAACTAGATCGCTGGGTTGAACTGGGTTCTATGAATATTTTGGGAATATCAATGTTTATAATGGTATTTTTGAAGTTAAAAAAAATTGGAAATGTTATTTTTGAAATGTTTTAGCCAGACAATATTTTTGAAGTTGACCCATTTCAAATCTACACCATCTATTTAATTCAAATAAATTTGACCCATCAATATACTACTAAATGACTTGGGTTACATTATATCAATAGTGTAAATTCCACAATGTGTAGAGAATTTAAGGATCTGAGAACAATATCTAAACTATATTACTATTTATTTAGGATCTGATGAATCATTGTAGCCGACATGGTCCGAGGATTTCTGTTTGGTAAAAACTCAAACCTTTGATTTGGTTGAATCTCAGTACAGTAAGAACCCTAAACTTAGTATTTCAGCACTTAGGATCCTATCTATACCACAAATTATGAATCTGATAGTTCAAAACAGAAAGCTTTACAATATAACATCCTACTTCAAGAAATCAAACAGCCTCTCTCATATGCTTACATGATCCTCTCTCGTTAAGCTTTGAACCGTATCCGACCATCTCCCAGGCGAATGATCGCTACTGTTCGATGAGAACGGGACTTCGGCCCGTGCATCTCTTACCATTTTCAACACCTCTCTCATTACCGGTCTGTTTTCAGGTTGAATGACAACGCAGGCCATTGCGATACTCAATAAAGCTTGAAGTTTTTCCTCTGACGTTTCATTACCTGACGTTGGCTCGTCCCCTGATTCTGTCTCTTCTTCTCGAACGTCTCGTACCCATTTAGATATATCCGAGCCGTGTTCTTGAACAAGGTCTTGATATGGCGTTCTGCCTGTTAGAAGTTCTAAAAGGAGAACACCAAAGCTATAAACATCTGCAAGTTGTGTTGAAGCCTTACGAGGATCTCGACATTCTGGAGCTTTGTAGAAGAGAGAAGCGGCGCTTGTCTCGTCAAATGAATCGGGATTATGGAGTGTGCTGAGGCCGTAATCCGTTAGACAGGACTCGAAATCAGGACCTAATAGTACATTGGATGATTTCAGATTCCCATGGGTTAAGCCTGGATTCTGATGAATATAGAGTAAGCCTGTTGCCAAGTCCTCTGCTATTTTTAGACATGATGTCCAGTGAAGTGGCTTCCCTCCGTCCGAACCTCTTGTTCCTGCAAAACGAATCGTCGATGAATCATAGGGGTGGGCATTTCCGGTTAACCGAACCGGATCAAATAACTCAACTATGAGATATATGGGTTATATAGAAAAACTATATGGGTTTTATATCAAAAAACCATTAAAATTCGAATCGGTTCAGTTTCGGGTTCGGATAACCCGAAGAACCCAAATAACCCGAAAGAAATTCAAACAAAAGGAAGAAAAAACCCTAAAACTAATGCACATCCTCTCTCTCACCGACACAACCGTCGACAATTCCTAAAAAGTTCCCTAAAAGTTTCTTACTTGATATTGTTTATGAATTTTTATTTTGTATTTTTTTTATGATAAATTTAGAATTAACCCAAAAATTCACAAAGAACCCATGAAACTCGTAAAAACCGTTATAAACCCGATTTACCCATACCTAAATAATCCAAAAAACCCAAAATATCCGAAATATCTAAATAAACCAAATACATTTCGAGATTTTTGGGTTAAATGTTTCAAAACCCGAACAATTTGGATCGAAACTCGAGGAACCCAAACCGAATACCGAAAACCAAAGGGTTCAATTCGGGTTCAATTTTATCATCAGATGAACCCGAACCCGAGAACCCGTCCCGAAACCCGGATTCCGTTGTTTTCATTCCAAATTCTAAGACCAAACATGGTTATAGAACTCATTGCTAAGTGAATCATCTACGCGTAGATTATATACGGAAGGACGTTTTGGTGTACCGTGGATAAGAGAAAAGAGACTGCCATTGGGGAAGTAATCGTATACGAGTAATCGTTCTTCTTTCGCCTGAAAATAAGCTCTCAATGGCACCAAATTTGGATGCCTTAGCCGACCAAGAATCTCAACATGTCTCTTGAATTCCTCCATGCGAGGATACCTTGAATCCTTTAGTCTTTTCACAGTGACAATGAAACCAGACTCCATTACTGCTTTGTACGTACTTCCCATTGTTCCTCTCCCTAATGTCTCCGCTGAAGCTTTTAATAGATCTTCCATGGAGTATCTCACCATTGTTTCTTCAGGATCATCTGCTCCAAGGAAAACCAGAGTGCCCATTGATCCTTCTTCTCCTCCTCTCTCCCATGAAAACCCTTTGTTTTTCCGGTCATTGTCTTCTGTCTCCGGCGTCTCTCCTTCTTCAGCTGCTACGGCTTTGCCTCTCCGTTCTACGTTTCTCGGTTTGCTCCGTTGTCGTCTCCGGAAGATTAGGAGAAGTATCAGGAGGAGGAGGATCAAAACTCCACCGCCGACACTTCCGGCTATGATTCCGATTTGCTTCGGTTTGTTCACTTTTGTCGGATGTGGCTTTGTCGGGTTCGTCGACAACGGTGTCGGCGCGATACCGCCATTGATGGTGTCTTCTCCACATGGGTTTTGGATCTGATTGCCGCACAGACCGAGGTTGCCGGAGAACGACGAAGTGTTGAACTGCTTCAACGCGTTTGTCGGAGGGATTTGGCCGGAGAGACGATTGTTTGAGACGTTGAAGAATCTGAGACTGGTCTGATTGAGAGGAGGGATTGAGCCAATGAAGAGATTGTCTTCCAGGTATAACGTGTAGAGACGGGAGAGACGGAGCAATGAGGTCGGGATATGACCGGAAAACAGGTTCCGGGAGAGTACAATGGTTTTCAGGCGGTGAAGATTTGTTAAGGATGTCGGAAACTCGCCGGAGAAGTTGTTTTCGTTGAGATAAACCGATTTAAGGTTCACCAAGCCGGAGAAATTAGGGATTGAGCCAGAGAGGAAGTTGCCTTTGAAGCTAAGAACCCTAAGTTGATCCAATTGGTTCAAGCTTTTCTCGTCGAGTGAACCAGTGAGGTTTAGATATTCAAGAACAAGCTTCGAGACTCTTCCATTGATGCACTCTTTGACTCCTCTCCAGTTACAGAGATCAGTTCCTCGCCATGGAATCGAATCGGAAGGATCGACGGAGGATTTCAAGCTCAGTAAAGCTTCGACATCACCGGATCTCACGGGGGTAACTAAGCAGAACACTGTGGAAGAAGCGAGCAGAAGGAAGAACACCACAGAAGAAGAAGAACTGTTGTACCTTCCGATTACTGATTCCATTGCCAAAATCCAATATGGTGATTGATCAATCAACCAAATCGATGAACACGTTCGCTTTTTCTTTTTCAGCTCATGGTGGAATCGAATATACGGTTGGATTCAGTTTCCATAAAAGCGTGCAAGAATCTATGAACACAAAAGCCGTCACTTTCCATAATGGGTCACTTTCCAGATCTGCGAAAGTGATTGCCCAGATGCAGAAACATCTCGATCAGAGCGAAAATGGCGTTTTCGGCGAAATGGGAAGAAACCCAGAAGAAGAAAGATGAAGAAGGAGGAGTTAATGGAGGAAGAGGAAGAAGAAGGTTGTTTGGGTGGAGGCTATTTATGAACAGTGAATTTTCTCTCACTTTCTCGGCATCTTTTCTCGAAGTTCTTGCTCGAGGAAACTCACGGACAGTACAGCGAAGACATCACGTGAAGCCATTGCCTGAAACTTTTTCAGAGATCATAAGTTTAAATCAAAATCTCTCTTTTCTATGCAATTTTCAATACATTCATGAATATTATATGCATGGCATGTATGGGATATATACTTACATGTCTGTTCATGTACACATAAATAAATATACTAAATGGAGGAGACCAAGAAAAAAAAAAGAAAAAATTACGTTTTTTGTCTTTATTGATCTCGTTGTGTTCGCTTTTTCAAGATTCAGGCAGATTCGTTAACTTTGGTTGCCCCATTGAGCTGACCTATGTGGAGGAGAAAATGCGGGAAAATGCAAGAAAATGAAAGAAAATTTTGTGAGAAAAATAGTTCAAATGTGAGACGTAGATACCACTTTGATGGGAGGGAGAGAGTGTGTGTGGTGGGCGAAATAAATTAATATATCAGAAACTTTTGCATTTCATCTGTCACGACACGAGCAATTATTGAATGTTTTTTTAATTATAATATTCATACTTTTTTTCAATTCATTTTCTCTCTCTATATATGTGTATAATATATATATATATACATATTAGATCCCTCTTCGAATTTAAACTTTTTACATACTATTTGTCAAGAAATCTTACGTTTGACCAAACTCTCCATCCAACTAATAAAATCCAATTTTGAATATTAGTGTTTATTTATATAGACAATAATGGAAAATTTATCTCAAATCCAACAAACAAAAAAATATAAATATTCTTGACATTTTTATAGATTCATAAATTTAGATTTTGAAACAAAACCATATAAACTTTAGAATTTTTTAGATCACACATCCTAATAATAATAATAATAATAATAATAATAATAATAATAATAATAATAATAATAATAATGTGAACTAGTTGACGTAAAGGCTGAGGCATTTCAACTTCACCAACAAAAGACTACGACCATTTATTTCACCACAAAGCTTCTCATTCACCACACGACCATTGATGTCTTAAGAAAACAAAATATATTAAAATATCACAAAAGACAAAAAAAAATGGGAAAACATTTATGAGTATTATTTGCTCACGAGAAAAAACATAAAAATTTAACTACAGATTAAAAAGGATTTATGATCTAATTAAAATTAGGATTAGACAAATAACGAATATTTGTGAATATCTAACTATTTGTATTTGTAATTATATTCAGTGAATATCTAGATTTAATATTTTATATTTGTAAATTCGGATTTTTATAAATACGAATATTTGTCGGATATACAGATATCCGTATAAGAACCTAAACTATATAAAAGAATTTAATAATAAAACAAATATTCATCAAATATAATCTAAAACTAAAACTCAAATCGTACAAAGATGCAAATATACATATTATAAATAAAACAAAGTACAAAATCTTCACAATTATCTCCACATGAGTCATTACAATTTAGGTTTGTCGATGATTCTACGAATATCGTCAATTCACCTAAAACAATGAAACAAATTGTTAGATTATAAACTAAAATAAAATTCAAAAAAATTTTATATATTTAACGAGTTATGTTTTTTATATATTGTAATATCTCTATAACATTATCTAACTTATTTGGATTATAATCATTCTTGAGTGTAAATTAAATTTCCAACAATATTAGTTATTTTAAAGTATTTGATATTTTAATACTCTAATCATAAATATATTTCATATTTGTCTATATATTTATGTAAGTGTTTAAATAAGATAAGTAATATTTTTTATTTTCAATTTGATCATTAAAATCAATTTTTTATATACGTATATCTATACATTAACTAAATTTTCTATTTAGTACTTATGGATACGAATAGTTCTAATAATTGAGTTTATTATTTGATTTGTATTTGTCGAATATTTGATTTCTAATATTTATATTTGTATTTATATCAACGAATATTCGAATTTTCGGTTCAAATACGAATCGGATATGAATACTTCGAATATTTTACTTAACCCTAATTAAAATTTGATCAACGTGACATTTATATTTATCGATCCAATATTGGTTAGTTCAACTCTAAATCAATTATACAAAATCTCTTCCATTTAAATTCAAATCTTCATATTGGAATTGTTATTCACATTTAAAATCCATGTATTTGTTGTAGTTGTAGAAAAAATAATTGGTATGGAATCGATGACACTAAGAAATACATTTGAAATTGAATTAAAGAATATATGATTACGGTGAATAAGATGATGTCCAATCATACTAAATAAATCATTTATTTTACAAAAAATATTAAAATTTAATATAAGTTTGAATTTTTTATAGATTTATATTGAAATTTTTTGAGTGGTTAGATAGTTGAATGAATATATATATATATATACTTATTAATGGTGAAAAGTATTGAAAACAACATTAGTCATGTAATAAATTATACTTGATATTATAAATGTAATTGATGTGAATTACAACTACATTTATAAGTACTTGAGAAAGTAATATTAAGAACATTTAACAATTTTAAAACCATAAAATGTTAACTTTTTTAGTAAATGAATTTTGGAATTAGTCCACCATTAAACCCAATTTAAATCAGCATAACACACGGTTTATGTTTTTCACTTCAATTGAATCCATGAGTTGTCCATTCTAAAAAAATGATAATAATAAAAATAATTTTATGATAATATATTCAAAATTTAAATAGATATTAAAAACAGATTTTAAAAACGTAAAATAATAATAATAATAACATTTAATATTTAGAATCCGTAGTAATTAAAATATTGGAAACCCTCTCCTTATCTTCCTCTCTATTTCCTTATGGAAAAAGACAACGGATATGATTGACCCATGAGAAAAGAAATGGCTCCTTTGGTCTGTGTTTTGTCTTCCAATTATTTCTGGAATAATCATTTGAAAAGTTTGTATATAAAAATTATATTTGATGAGTGATGGAAAACGTTTCTTTGACACTATTAAAGTTGTTCTTTTCCGATGTATTCAAATTAGCCGAGATCCAAACTAAAATAAATTGTAAAATTTTGAAATTTCTAAAAATTTAATATAAAAAGATAATAAATGTATAAAGTTAAAGTTATATTATACATTCCATCAAAATCCTTATAATACAGTTTTTTAAGAACATTATGATTCACACATGCATCGAAAATAAAAATGAAAAATTATATTTCACCGAATTATTGTTTATTATTCATGTATCAATTTTCAAGTACATTTGTTTTGTTTTATAATACACTCGAAAATATCGTAATTAATTCCCCATGAGTTAAACCATGAACATAAAAGTCTAAGTTCAAAAACACATGTTTTACCAGTACTAACAATTCCCGTCACACATTCAACCAATTCTTAACGATCTTTTTCTGTCTCTAAAAGTATATTTCACAATTTATTCAATGTTTGATTATTCTTCCAAATTTCCACCATCTTCTTTTTATAGAGACTATTTTTTAACTATACTTGCCGAAATTGCAGACACTTTATCCGAAATTTCAATTAAGTTGTTACATAACCAAATCAAATCCAATAAATTCTCAATAATATTTGATTAAATCCACTCCCCTCAAGACTCTCAGCAATTTTTGAATTATTATAACAACATTAATATAAATTCAATTATTATTTATTAGAATACAAATAATTAATATCCATTAAACTTTGAATGTAATCGAAATGATTAATGCTCAGAAGAATCAATAAAAACAATTGACTTTTTATATGGATAAATGACTAATGCGTACAACATGACAATGAAATGGTGTTTGGCAAGATTTGTTTGAAGGCGACTAAGCATATGACTTCGCTCACATTATTATACTTTATATTAAAAAGACATTCAAAATTTTTACTTTTTAAGCAAAAGTACAAAAAGTACTTAGATTTTGCCTCAACATTCTTTTTACCCTTATTTTATTATATATTATTAAAAATTCCACATTGTAATATTTACTGTGTCATTTTTGTTCAAATTATTAATATCGATTATACAAATATACATAATTTACTTTGCAATGATATAATCAAAATATACATCATATAAAGTATATATATATATATAACATGATAGTAATCTTCCATTTGAATATTTACATACGAGCGTATAGATGATTCATAGTATATGCACAAACATATACATACATGAGTGTATAGATGATTTATAGTATATATTCTTTATCAATTGGTGTAATTTGGGATTATTTTTCTATTACATGTAGAGTCCTTACATATTTTTACAAATACTAGAAAAAAAACACGCGTAATGCGCGAGATGTTTAAAGTTTGCAAATATATAATAAAATTAATCTATTAAAAATAAATCGATATATTAGAAATATTACAAATTTTGGTTCATGGCAATGACATTGCGTATATATTATTTTATCGAATAATAGATAATAGATCCTAATAAAAAATATCAGAATATTATAACATAAAATTGATCTATTGTAATAATAAGATTAAGTGGAAAATATATTTTTAAATAATCTTGAATAACACATGATAATTAAAATAAATATGAAATTAATTGAAAATATATTGCATTGAACTATGAATGTGAATATTTTTATCTAAAATAAAATTAATTGTTATAATATTTCTTCTATATCTTAAAATCATATGAAAAAAATAATTGATCCACTGACTCATAGTTAGAGTGAAAAAAAATTAAAAAACATGTAACATATATAATATATTATTATATGGTGATACATAGTATTTGGTGCTTATTGGTTAAAATTTAATAAATTTTGCAATCTTTATTTTTTTCTTCCAGTTTTTTCAAAATTTCTTTGCATTTTCTTTTATTATTTATGTTTATTTTACAATATAAATATAATAAAATGAAATAAAAAATCTATCATGTTTTTTATATGAGTAATGACAAAGAAATTTCAAAGGATTTATCGTATCATCTACATGAACAAATGAATAGTTTTCTCCTCTATCTTCATCTTCCTCTTCCATCCTCTCATATCATTTCACTGAAAACATACCTCATTAGCATAGTTAATTAGTTCAATTTTATAATTCACTCTTCTTCTACTATTCTTTATGTTCACAGCTTTTAAACTCCTATAAGATGTTATAGACGTAATGTTGTTCATTTCTTTCCACTCCAATCTCTTCTTAAAAACTTGAAAAACAAATTATTTACCATATAAAACAATAATTCTTAGTATCACATACAAAAAGCTTGAATCAAAAATAATTTTATACCGAGTAACCTTTATTATTCTAGTTTCACGCATGGTGATTCTATGTTCAATCGAACTTTTATCTCTACTTCTTCAAAGAGCCAAACAAACACCCTTATACTCATTTTTGTTCGGATTTATGCCACATCCAATCATTTTGGATAATAAGCGAATGAGAATTTCTCCAAACCATGATCTGCATAAATTATGATGATGTTGTTCGATGATAAAACAT
>CM071864.1:4697189-4715913 GCA_036759665.1 Gynandropsis gynandra
TTTCTATCTTATTCTTCTTCTACCATCCTCTCCTATCAATTCACCGAAAGCTTATCTCATTAGCATAGTTAATTAATTCAAATTTATAATTCACTTGTCTTCCACTATTCTTTATGTTCAAGCTTCTAAACTCCTATGAGATATTATAGAGTTGTTGTCGTTCATTTCTTTCCACTCCAATATCTTCTAAATTTTATTTCAAATAAATTTATAAACATTTTTTTATTATTTATTAATTTATTAATTTTTTTATTTATTTACATATATATTAACTGAAATATCATCTAAATTAATATAAATATTTGGTGTTTCTTTAAAATATTAATATAACTAATATATAATTCATTTAAAGTAAATTATGAATGACAATTCATATAAAATAAAATAAAATAATAATAGGATGATGAGGTGAGAGCATGAGAGTTGAGAGATTTTGCAACTTTTTATATATAGATTTTATATATAGATTTATTAATTTACATATATAATAACTAAATTATCCTCTAAATTAATATAAATATTTTGTGTTTCTTTAAAATAATAATATTATTAATATATAATTCATTAAAAATAATATATGAATGGTAATTAATGTGGAATAAAAGAACAAAAAAACTTTAATAATGCGGAAGCTTGAAAAAAACAATGCATAAAAAATCAATATTTGTTAATAAATATTTCGTTAAAAATTAATAATTTACTAAATTTTATTTAAAATAAATTTATAAACATTTTTTGTTTTTATTATTTACTTTATAAACATTTTGTATTATTTATTAATTTACTAATTTGTTATTTATTTACATATATATTAACTGAAATATCATCTAAATTAATATAAATATTTGGTGTTTCTTTAAAATATTAATATTATTAAAATATAATTCATTTAAAGTAATTTATGAATAATAATTAAAGTAGAATAAAAAAGTAAAATAAAATAATAATAGGATGATGAGATAAGAGCATGAGAGTTGATGAGAGATTTTGCAACTTTTTATATATAATATAAATTTTAGGTGTCACTTTAAAATATTAATATTACTAATATATATTTCATTTAAAGTAATTTATGAATTATAATTAATGTAAAATAAAAAAATAAAATAAAATAATAATAATGATGAGGTGGGAACATGAGAGATTTTGCAACTTTTTTTATATATAGATTTTATATATAGATTTATTAATTTACTATTTTTTTATTTATTTACATATATAATAACTAAACTATCCTCTAAATTAATATAAATATTTTGTGTTTCTTTAAAATATTAATATTATTAATATATAATTCATTTAAAATAATTTATTAATGGTAATTAATATAGAATAAAAGATAAAAAAATATTTTAATGATTATGGAAGGTTGAAAAAAGAGAAAGTATAAAAAATCAATATTAGTTAATAATTATTTTGTTCAAATTTAATAATTTACAAAATTTTATTTCAAATAAATTTATAAACATTTTTTTATTTATTAATTTACTAATTATTTATTTATTTACATATATATTAAATGAAATACGATCTAAATTAATATAAATATTTGGTTTTTCTTTAAAATATTAATATTATTAATATATAATTTATTTAAAGTAATTTATAAATGATAATTAATATATAGAATAAAATAAAATAAAATAATAATAGAATGATAGGATAGAAACGGGTAACTTCAAAAATATATTTATAGGGCTAAAAGACTTCAAAAATACCCTTCTTAAAAAAAAATTTCGCTTCAAAAATACCCTTATAAATGCTAAAATTCCCAAAATACCCCATGCGACCCTTCTATCCATTTTGACCCAATTTGACCCTGCGATCCAGTGACCCAGTACGACCCTACGACCCAGCGATCCAGTCCGATCCACCGACCCAGTCCGACCTTGCGACCCTGTGACCCTGTCCGACCCAGCCGACCCTGCGACCTTGTCCGACCCTGTCCGACCCAGCCGACCCAGCTTCGGTCAAGAGGCTAGCTAGCGTCCCACCTTCTTACAACGGCAACAAAGCTTTTCACGACCCTATCCGACCCTACGACCCAGTCCGATCCAGTCGACCCTACGACCCAGCGACCCAGTCCGACCCTGTGACCCAGTGCGACCGCCGGAACTGCCAGAAATCGCCGGAAACTGCCGGAAATCGCCGGAAATTGCCAGAAATCGCCGAAAAACGTTCGAAATCGTTGAAACTCACCTACAAATCGCTGGAAATCGCCAAAAATCACCGGAAAATCGCTAAAAACGTTGGAAATCACTGAAAATGACTGAAACATTGTTGGAAATCGCTCGAAAATTGCTGCAAAACCGCTCAAAATAAAAGGAAATCGCTCGAGAATGGAAAGAAATCACTCAAAAATTGAAGGAAATTGTTCGAAAATAGAAGGAAAACACTCGAAAATGAAAAGAAATAGTTCTCTACTTTATTTCCCTCCTCTCAATTTTCGTTTTCCATCTTCTTATATTTACCTTTTCCTCATTTGTATATGTTTTTCATTAAGGGCACATATGTCTTTTCTCCAATTTTTTTTCCATCATATTTAAAAGGTAGTTTTGAAGTGTTATATATATATATATATATAGATTTTGGAAAAATATATATAATTATCGAACTGTGACTCTGTGAGGACCGATTTGAAATTTAATTATTGTTTCAATTTATTTTACTAAAAAAATTAGAACCCACTCGAGAGGGAAGCCCTATCAGCTGATAAAGATCTCTTGCCCTTCTCCGCCGCTCGCCGAGAAAATTTCGTATTTAGGGTTTCGCGGCGGATAATTTTCTCCGGTGACGGTATCTTCAAACTTCCCTCTTTCGGAACCAATTTGATTTCAGAAGCTTCTCCTTCGCCCGAGATTTCATCAATGGCTACTAGTCAGTACAGTTTTCTCTCTTCACGTGTACTTGCAAATGCTCGCGTAATGTGTTCTGTGTGTATGTGTGTATATGTATGTATTTTATATATTGTATACTTCTGTATGCTATCTGTATCTGTATATTTTCTGGAGAATTTGTTTGCGATTGAAAATTTTATATTTATCATGTTGTGTGATTTTGCAGCAGTTGGTAGGTCGTTCCTACAGGCAGTATCGACGGCGGAGTCAGTTCCTCCGCTCAGAGTTGTTCAGATGGAGGGACTGGTAGTTTCTTTATCTCGGATTTCTTTGTTTTCCTCGTTTTTTTCTGTCGGAACTTGGATTCTATTAAGTTCATGTAATTTTCTGGGCAATGGGGGTGATTCTGAAGTATTCGCCTCTTTGTAATAGATTCGGAAACTAGATTGTGCATGTGAAATCTTTGTAGCAGCGGCGATGTTCATTTTCATGTTTATGTATGTTGATAGGTGGTGTTAAAGGTAATCAAACATTGCAAGGAATTTGCACCGACTCTTGTCACTGGACAGCTTCTAGGATTAGATGTCGGAAGCGTCCTTGAAATCACAAACTGTTTTCCTTTCCCAGTAAGTTGAAAGATCTATTGGAAGGCTAGAACTTGTTAATTATTATCAAACAGATGGTTTATTGATCTGAGTATGTCTTGAAATGTAGGTCCGGGATGATGATGAGGAAATCGAAGCTGATGGTGCTAATTATCAGCTTGAAATGATGAGATGCTTGAGGGAGGTCAATGTTGATAACAATACTGTTGGATGGTAGGAAATGTAATTCAAGTCTGAATCTTGGTTTATCTTATACATTCATATATCCATTGTTGAACATCTTTGTGTTTACTTTCAGGTACCAGTCAACAATTCTTGGTTCTTACCAAACAGTAGAACTTATTGAGACCTTTATGAATTACCAGGTACATGCATATGTTTCTAACTAGCATTTGTTTTGAAACACATTTTAGATCCAAGTTTTGGTTCTCCCATCGATCAAATTGTCACTTCTGCCTCCGGTTTGCTATGAATGGGTGCAAAGTAGTATTTTTGTTTGTATAATCATGTTCCTGATGCCTGCATCCACAGAATAACCCAGGCATGGATATTCTGATGTTTGAAAGGTGTTACCTTGGTGTAAAAATGGCCATCCGCTGCAAAGATAAGATTTAAGTGATAGTGTGCAACGGTGGCAATGATCAAATTACAAGATGTTTTTAACAAAATTAATCTTCTAAGACTAATTTAATAATAATCTAAAAGTGTGTTTCTCTGTTCATACTTTTCCTATTCCATTGAAGCTAAAACTTGAACAGTTGGACTTTTAAATGCTTCTGGAACTTTTTTTTTTCTGTGTGTTCTTTTACAGTTACAAGCTTTTTTATGGATTCTTTTCCAAATAGGAAATATGTATTAACAAATTGTATCTTCTACTAGTGCAGGAGAATATCAAGAGGTGTGTGTGCATTATATATGATCCCTCGAAAGCTGACCAAGGTGTTTTAGCTCTGAAGGCTTTGAAGCTTTCTGATTCCTTCATGGAGCTGTACCGAAATGGAAACTTTACGGGCGATAAGTATGTCATCTTGCCTCTACAAAAAGACTGAAATTCTGAACTCTTTGAGATAGTCATGTTCTGATCTCTACTTTTTACAGGTTGAGAGAGAAAAATTTCTCATGGATGGATATATTCGAAGAAATACCTGTAAGTCTCTCGAGCACTTATTCCTATTGTGTCGAAACATTACTAACGTACGAATCTCAATGTGCATTTTCTTGTCGACCCTTTTTTTATTCATTAATTTGTTTGTACGGTAACATCATGTTTTTGTTACACTTTCTTTGACAGATCAAGGTCTCAAACTCTGCACTTATCAGTGCTTTTATGACTGAACTAGAGACAGATACACCCGTCTCACAGGTATTGCGTTATGTCTGGAGAGTTTATCTGTCTCTACAATATAGGGTATCAGATCTTATTCTCGCTGTTTTTCTATTTCTAGGGCGATTATGATCGTCTTCGATCCTCAACCACACCCTTCCTCGAGAACAATATGGAGTTTCTGATTAAATGCATGGATGACTTATCCATGGAACAACAGAAGGTGTGACTTATTCTGAGTTCTTGCTCTTTTTTTTGGGTGTTAGAAAAATATCTTAAATCCCTAATCTGATTCCGCTTTCTGCCAGTTCCAATTCTACTACCGAAACCTATCCCGTCAGCAAGCACAACAACAAGCTTGGCTCCAAAAGAGAAGGTACGTCTCGTAATCTTCCATTTTCGTTGTAGTGAAAATCATCATTTCTAATATGGTTCAGATTTGGTACTTCCCAACATATTAGATTGTTTTCCCAAACTCACGGATTCATATTGAAAGTATAGCTAATGGGGCATGTTCTTCCGTTTTCCTTTGACCTTAAGAGTACGGGTTTTCGTTTATACAGAGCGGAGAACGTGGCTCGGAAAGCAGCTGGAGAGGAGCCTTTGCCCGAGGAGGATCCATCAAACCCTATCTTTAAACCCGTTCCCGAACCTTCAAGACTCGAAAGCTTCCTTATAACAAACCAAGTCTCAAACTTTTGCAGCCAAATCAACGGGTACATACATATTGTAACGTTTCGTAGATGTTATTCTGATCTGCATTTTTACGCTGATGCTGAATCGATCGATTTTACAGTGTGGCTGGTCAGAACTTTAGTAGGCTCTATTTGACAAAGGCATTGCATGAGAACTGATCAGAGTAGAAAAATTGAGGTAAAAAGGAACATTTACCATTTACCATTCATTATTATTTGCTGTGTTTTGTAGTTGAGAAATTGAGGAATATATAGAAAGATGATGGTTTTTACTACTTTTGTCTTCTTAAAGAGAATTTATTTAGTGTAGTTAGTTCTTGGTAGTGTCTCTCATTTTCTGTTGTGCAATTTTCAGTTCCAATGGATGAGGATGCTGTTTAATTTTGTATTTTTCAACAAAAATAAACATTAGTTTTGTAACACCGAAAAATTCTTGTTATTTACTAACTAATTTCATTTTCAATTTATATATTATTTTGAAAGTAAAAATAAGAAATTCATAAATATATAAATGGATGAAGAACAATTATCCTTATTTTTTATTTATATTTGTATTTGGTAAAACAATTTATAAGTTGAATTCAAAACAACACTAAAATACATAATATAAACAAAAAACAATAATAAATTTTTTATATTCATCTAAATTTATGTCTATTATTATCTAAAATATGAAATCAAAGTATATATTTGTGAATTTATGTTAAATATTTTATTTAGTTTGGCAAAACATAATGAGGAAACGGTAGGAATGTACAAGTCCACGAATGATTCGGTTAAGGGTGGGTATTTTGGGTTATCTGAATCGTTTGGACCGGATCGATCCGAATAACCTAATTTATAAGATATATGCGTTATATAGAAAAAAATTATATGGTTCAATATCAAAAATCCATTTGGGTTCGGGTCGATTCGGATTCGAAATCGTAATAACCCGAAGAACCTAAACAATCCGAAATCCCCCCCTTAAAAAAATAGAGAAAACCCTAAGTTATGCTTTGTCTCTCTCACATCCCCTTCGACGCCTCCTAAGTTTCTTCCTCCTCAAACGATCTGTCAAACCCTAAATCTCCCGTCCGTCGCCTCCTCCCGTTCGTCGCCTGCTCGTGCGTATGCCTGCTCGTGACGATGTTGTTCGTGTGTCTACCTCACTGGTCCGTCTGTCGCCTCCTCCTGTTCGTTGCCTGCTCGTGCGTCTGCCTGCTCGTGCTGTGGCTTTTCGTGCATCTACCTCACTGGTCCGTCTGCCTGCTCGTGATGTGGCTTTTCGTGCGTCTGCCTCACTGCTCCGTCTGCCTCACTGGTTCGTCTATCGCCTCCTCTCGTCCGTCTTGCCTCACTAGTCCGTCCGTCGCCTCCTCCCGTTCGTCTTGCCTCATTGGTTCGTATGCCTTGCCTGCTTCACTTGTTCGTCTGCCTCATTAATCCGTCTTGCCTCACTGGTCAGTCTGCCTCACTTGTCCTATGCCTCATTAGTAATTTTACTAATTAAATTCGATCTACAATTTACTAATTACTAACATTTTTGTGATTTGGTTTATGTCTTAGATGGATTTGCAGATGAGTGTTTTTTATCAAACCAGTGACAATGAAGTTCAATCGAACAAAAGAGTCGTGACATCTCAAAACAGTGATATGCCTCCCAACTTCAAAAAACAGTACGTTCAACGGTCTAAGATATGGGGACATTTTTCCATACAATGTGACGATTACAATAAGTGTAATTACTGTAATATAAGATTGAAATGCGAAAGTAGTACAAATGAAACTAGTAGTATGAATAAACATTTGAAAAACTATTACCAAAGATGTGCTTCAAATGTATGCTTCTGAAAAAGTTACTTTGAAAAATATGATTAATGGGGGAAGGGTGTCTTTGACGACCGATTTATGGACTTCTATCACATCTGTGAGTTATATGGTCATCACTGCTCACTTTATTGATAGTAATCGACAATTACATCGAAAGATTATTAGTTTTAGTCTAGTGTCTAATCATAAAGGGGAAATAATTGCAAAGCAACTTGAGAAATGTTTGCTTGATTGAGATATAAAAAAAGTGTTCATAATAATTGTTGACAATGGTAGTTCAAATGATCGTGCGATTAAGGTGTTGAGAAGTAAATTGAGGAGATGATGCATTAGTACTTGATGGTGAATTTATGCATGTACGATGTTATGCTCATATTTTGAATTTAATTGTAAATGAAGGCTTGAGGGAGATTGGTGATAGTGTGATTAGTATAAGGTGATAGAAAGTGAGAAGGGAATGTGAAGGGACATAGTCCCATATTGGAAAGTGGAAAGTAATTAATACACTATATTAATGCTTTCCACCTTAGCCATTTGAATCATGACATGGGCTTGGTGATGTGTTTTGGAATATGCATGTAAAAAGGCTTGTAGACATTTAACATATATTAAATGTCAAAGATAGGACCTTGGGCCTTGGGGCTTTTGGGGTATTTGATTAAATCTGAATTTACTTTTTAAACTTGAGTTTAATTTTTTAATATTTTTAGATTATGAACAGTCACAACCTTTGGGTTTGAACTGAACAGATGCAACTATTGAACGAAGAGACACAACCTTTGAATTTGAACCGAAGAGACACAACCATTCCATCAACAGTCACAATCTTATAAACAGTCATGATTGTTCAAGGTTAACCGAATTTTGGCTCCTAAGTGCTCTATAAATAGAGACTTGCCATTGAAGAAACCATCAATCCATTCTGCTCTCTTCTGATAAAAAACAAAAATGCAAAGTAGATTCGGCAGAAAGCTATTCTGTGATCGTTGAATCCTCTATGCGAAAACAAATTCTGTCTTAGGACACTGCTAACAGGCCTCGATCGAACATTTGGTATTTATATTTATTTATTTGTGTTTCTAAGTTCATTGTTTATCATATTATATTGTTACAATATAAAGCATTGTTCCTACATAAAGAATGCAGTGAAATATGCTCGATCATCTGAAGGTTTCACGCATTTCAAGTTCGAGTGTTACAGGAAAAAATTTGTGGAGGGAGATTGCTTTTGGATTGTAGCACAAGATGGAATTCAACTTATCTTATGTTGAGTGCAGTGCTAAAATTTAGAACGACATTTGATAGAATGGCATATGAGGAAAAACATTATGATGCTTATTTTCATGAGGAAGATACAATAAGTGGAAGGAGAAGGGTTGGACCGCCATCAAGTAGTGATTAGGAAAATGCTCGTCGAATGGTAAGATTCTTGAAAATCTTTTATGATTCAACGTTGGCGTTTTATGCTAAAAAGTGACATCTAGTGGATGTTTTAATGAAATACGCAAGATTCAGATGACTTTGAGGTCGATGGCTAGTAGTGATGATCCCGTGATGAGTAGTATGACGTCTTACATGAAAAAGGATAAATTTGATAAGTATTGGGAAGGTATGGAACAAATTAACAAGATTTTGTTAGTCGCTAATATCTTTTATCTGCAGAGTAAAATGAATTTTGCAATTCATTGTTTTAAAAAGATGTATGAGAATGACGTGGTAAAATGTGATAGGATGAAAGAATTACTCTTGGAATTTATTGGAAGCTTTATGAAGTTTATAGTGCAAAGTATAAAAAGCAAAATATTTTGGAAAGTGAAAGTTGTAGTGAAAGCCAAGAGAATGAAAAATATATTGTTGATGAGTGTGAGGAGGAAGAAGATGATATGTGGGGAGAATTTAAGAAATTGTTGTTGATAAAGGAAAGACGAAGGATGTTTCAAATGAATTGGATATTTATTTGATGGAAAGCCTTGAAGTTCAATCTCGTAATAGATTGGGTCTAAAATTTGACATATTGTTGTGGTGGAAAGTGAATAATACTAAGTTTCCAATTTTAGCGCAAATGACTAGAGATGTTTTAGGGATTCCGATTTCAACAGTTGCATCCGAATCAGATTTAGTACCGGTGGACGTATCCGAGACCAATATAAGAGTTCATTGACTCCTAACATGGTTGAAGCTTTGGTTTTAACAAAAAAATGGTTGAGATCATCGTTTCAGGTAGATACAACAATGAGTCTTCAACAAATAATGGATGAAACCGAATTCATGGACATACTTTCTCAAGTTAAGTATTTTTTCTATTTCTTTTTATCATATTATGTTAACTTTAGACTTATTGTTTAATCTTTCTTATGTAACATATCAAACACAAAGGATGGATGATTATAAGATGTGATTTTCTTTTCGTACAACTTGATTAGTATTTATTTTTCTACACTCTTTATTTACAATGTATGAAATGAACTTTAAATATTTATTTATGTATTCTAATCTAAACACGTAAAGTGTTTAAATTTCAGGTTGAACAAGTTTATTTTGACTTTTTTTGTAGTAGAAGTCTTCTACAAGAATGAGTCGAATAGTTTTTATGATTTTTTTTACTTGGTATTTTTTTAATTTTTATTTGGTATTTTTTATGAATTTTTACTTTGTATTTTTTGAATTTTTTTATGTTAAATTTGAAAATACCCAAAAATTCACAAAGAATCCATAAAAACCGTAGAACCCGTTATAAAATCTGAATTACCCGTACCTAAATAACCCGAAAAATCCGAAAAATCTAAATTACTCGAAATATCCAAATAACCCAAGCACAATTCGGGTTTTCTTGGGTTCAATGTTTTAAAACCCGAACAACCCGAATCCGGATCGAAACGCCAGGATCCCAGACCGAAAACCAAATGGATTCAATTCGAATTCGATTTTTTATAACCCAAAGAACCCGAACCCGAACCGAACCCGTAGAATCCGGATTGAAACCCGGATTGTCCATCCCTAGATTCTACGAAAAAACAAAAGGATGAGTGATTCTACAACAAAATGACAAAAAAACGCTTGATATTAGATTTATGATTAATATTTCTTTTATTTGCAATTTGGTACTATGAAATTAAAGTTAGTATTAGAATTAATAATTTTATTATTTACAATCTGATTATTTGAAATTAAATTTGTTATAAATTTATCTATATATTTTATAAATGATCTATTTAGTTATTTTAGGATAAGAATAATTTAGATGATTGATCTACTAGTTGTATTTGTATTTAACGAATATTTAATTTCCAATATCTATAATTGATCTCTCATGTATCTGAATTTTCGATTCAAATACAAATTGACACAAATATTTCACATGTTATGAAATATTTAATATTTTTTCTCATTAAATTCGCATTGGATTATTACGAATTTTTTTATTATGAATAAATAAAATAAAAGAGATTTATTGTAGTACAATAATTATGTATTTTATTAAATAAAATTTTACATATATTTATACATGATTATTAAAATTATTTATATAAAATAGTTTTTGTTTTCATTACGTAATTTCAATCATTGTATAAAGTAAATATTTTAACATTTTCTCTAATTTTTATTTTTGAAATCGCATTGTGTAAATACTTTTGACTAAACCAATCTTTTATTCAAAAATATTTCAATAATTTAATTTTTAAAAATGGTTACAAGGGTATTTTGAATATTGTAATCTTTTTCTTATTTTTTTACATTTTTTTATTTTCAAAGTTTTAAAATTTCTATTTTTAAAAATATTGCTTTTTTTTTGGTTTTTTAAAATTTTAATTAACGTTCATCTTATAGAATTTTTAAAATAATTTTCAGATTTTATAAAAATAAAAAAATTTGAAATATTTGTCAGATTTTATAAAAATTATTGAAATTTTTTATGAAATAATATTTTCATTAGAAAAATAATGTTGCAGCGATTTTCATTCCAAGTTAATAATTTTTATAATTATTATAAATAATAATATATTTAATAATAATAGTCAAATTTATTATTTTACCTTCTAAACTTAAATTTATATTATTTCTTTTTTATTTAACTCCATGTTTTCAACTATTTACTTCCGCTTCTTTTCTTTTTTCTTTTTCTTCTTCTACTCTTTCCATGTATTTTTCTTCTTGTTTTTTTGGTTGTCGCAGCCGTCGTTGCTTTTTCGTCTTCTTCGTTCGTCGTTGCTTCTTTCTTATTCTTCGATCGTTGTCTTCATTTTCTTCTTCTATGTCTTGTATAATTATTTAATTGTTATTTGAGGTTGGTGTCGTGACGATCCATAGGAAGGGCCATCGTATTCCAAATGAATGGATCTTTGAAACTACCTTTTTATGTGTGGGTCTACAAAAATAACATTATTGAGATGGTTAAAAGAAGATGTTAAATTTTCAAATGGATATGCTTCAAATATTGTGTGGTGTATATATATTTTAGGTTTAATGTTCATCGCATTGAAAAATCACGATTATCATGTTTTAATGCATCGACTCATTCCAATTGTGTTGAGAGAGCTATTACCACAGAACGTTCGATGTGATATGCAGAATTAACATATTCTTCAAGATATATATTTAAGAAATTTAAAAAGTGATGACTTGGAGTTATTAAAAATAATATCTTTTAGGTATTATGCTATTTGAAAACAATTTTTCTGACTTTCTTCTTTAATGTTATGAAACATTTGTTCGTACATTTATCAAACGAGACAATACTCGATGGTTCGGTTCAATTCAGGTCGATGTTTCCACTCAAAAATTTTTTCTTTCATCTAAAAAAATGCAAAAAATAAAGGAGCGGTTGAAGGATTTATTGTTAAACAATGCTTGTTGGAAGAAATCACATATTTTAGTACATTTTAATTTGAGTCGCATATTTTGACGAAATAGAGAAAATTAGAAGAAGATCATACAAACTATCTGTGTCAATATAATTCTCAGTTTGTTGCAATTCTTGAGATCTTTACACTAATTGCCACGTACAAGAGAGAATTCTCAGAAATATTGGCTCACACCATATGAATATAATCATATATATATATATATATATATATATATATATATATTATTTTCAAGATCTATTATCTTTTGAAAGGTAAAAAAACGATAACAATCAATCTTTTGATTTATTACAAACATATATATATATATGTGCTAACATATTTTCATTACAGTATCTTTGATGAAGAAGTAATGGGTACATATCCTCGTCTAAAAACAAATGAACTCAACAAAATGAAAGTTCAAATTTATGCCTCGTGGTTGAGAGATTACGTAAGTACATATATTTTTGTATATATAATTAAAAATAATATATTTTATAAATAACCATTAGGAGTGTAAAAATTGAGCTCGACCCGTGGGTCCATCCGAAACCCACCCAAAAAATAGTGGACTCGAGCTTTAAATATATAGGTCGTTTGTATTCGGACTATCGGGCTTGGGTTTTCATAAGCCCGCATAAATTATAGCCCGACCCATCGGGCTTTGGGTCGGCCCGTTGAGCTCTAAACAAACTAGGTCAACATTAATAGATACATCTCTTCTTTTTTTTTCTCCTCTTACCGTCGCACGCCGTTCATCACATATTCTTCGTCTTTGTTTGCTTCTTTATCATTCATTACTTCTTCGCCATCCGTTGCTTCGTTTATTTTTCGTCCGTTTCTTTGTTTATTCGCCGTCGATTTCTTTGTTTCTTCGTCGTCTTTTTTTCGTTTTTCGCCTTCATGTTTTCGTCGCCTTGGTTCTTCGTCGGTTGCTAGATTTCTTCACCGGTTCTTCGTTTCTTCGTCGGCTCCTTCGTTCCTTCGTCGACTTGTGTCGTGGCTTCATCGGGTTAGTTCGTTATTCATTTTATTCCTTTGTTTTTTCGTTCCTTTGTTGCTCCGTTCACTACTCTGATGGTTGTTCATTCACTGCTCTGGTCGTCTGCTCCTTCGCAGTTTGGCATAGGTCGCTTACTATAGTTATTCTCTTCCTTACGTCTTGCTCTCCTTTCTTTCGTTGTTTCTATTTTAGAAAAAATAATAACATTGGCCCATGGGCCAGGTCAAAGCCCATCAGATTGGACCACGATCATATTATTTTGGGGCCATTAGATTTCTGACCGAGCTGGCCCAAACCCATTTTCACCAGGCCACACACGGGTTCGGGCCGACCCAACCCATTTGATACTCCTAATTTTTATATTATATAAGTTAAGGGTTACAAGGAGAGACATCTTACTTGATTAATAGATTTGGCTAATGGTCGTGCAATAAATGTATTGTGCTGGATAATTATGTTTATTCGGAGATACACATTTCACACTAAAGATCACTGAAAATATAGAAACAGTTTAATTACAATGTCTTTGTTAATAGTAAAATAGAGGATGGTAATTTCTATGATATTTTTCACTAAATCCTATAAGTTGAATACCTTGGTTTGTTTAGATTGAAGATAATGTTTTTCAAATGTCGGTGGTTCGACCCAACAATAGGATGTGATACACGAAAAAATCGATGGAGAATAATTGTCATCAACCCAACATGACATTATATAAAGTATGATTTATTCATCACATTAGATCAAGCAGGTCAGATATGATATGTGGACTATGCAACATCATTGAAATGTCGAAGAGAAGAGTTGTGGATCGTAGTTAAGATTAAACCATGTGGCATTATAAACATTAATACTAAGCGAAAACAATATCCAGTACAAATCGATCGCCATGAGCCAATACTGTTAATTGATATCGACAATCATGAGAAAATTATCGTAAAGATCGATATAGATGGTGAATACATCAACGATTATGAAGATATTGAATCGGAAGATACAGAAGATGAACATGGTGACGAATTCAATGCACCATCGATGAAGACTCACCAATTGAAGAACCAACAGAAAAAGATATGTGAATGATGTAAGTATAATATCAAACTTTTCTAATTTAATTTTTTAACTCATGTATTCCATTTTCAGTGGACAATCCTTGGAAGTTGCAACAGACACTTGTTGATTCATAGAAACTCTGTTTGGGATAAAATCGCTCTTTTTCAACGGGAATCTGTGGAAATTTCCAATGGATACATATTGAAATATATGACATTGTATCAACATGTTATTAATTGGAAGAGTTCAACGATCATCTGTTAATCCTTTGCAATGGGTATCGATTGGACCTTTTCAACGGGCATCCACTGAGAAGTTTCAGTGGACATCCGTTAAAATAGGTAAACTATCCTCTACCTAACAAGCCCATCGAATCAAAAACATGTTTTCCAACGGATGTCTGTTGGAAATTTTGGTATTTAACTCATTAAACTGTTTTATTTTCAACACAATCGCAAAAACAAAACAAAAAATTATCTCAAACACTAATCCTAAACCCTTAAACACAATAAGACCTCAACGATTTATTAGTTTACCAATCCAACACAATGAAACACTAATCCTTTTCCATCATACCATCCTTTAGCAACTATATCGGTACCACTGATATTTGATGACGAGGATGGTATGATGGATATCGATGATTTGTTTTATAGCTTCGACGATCGTTAAAATCTTTCCATCATCGATTTCAAAAGTCCTGATGGGACGCTATGGTAAAATACTATTTGGCACAAATATATTTGTAGTCATTTTTGAAATTATATAACGTTTTTATTTACACGTGTAGGTTTGATGTGGATGATGTTCTTAAACACACGAACAACAACATCATCCAAGATTCTTTTCAAGCTGACATGTACTATTCCTAGCAAGTGATACTAGAGATGATACATTCGATAATGGTGTACTTTTATCACAACTGTCTAATATAAGATGTAATTCATTATTATTTAATTTATGTAATAATTAATTTATTTACATTTAATTTTATAGCGAGCATATATATGGTGAAAGAAGGACACATCGTGCATCTATACCACTTGGATGCACGATATGCATTATCAATTGCGCTTGATGATGAACAATGTCAAGCGCAACTACTAAAACAAGAATGTCGAACCGACATAGGCAATGGACAAGGTTTTCAACCAATTCGTCCAACACTGGGGGTCAAAGGACTTTAAGGCCAAAAGCGAAAAGGCCAAGAAGTGTCGCTACGTGAAAAAGTTCTCAACGATGGTCCCCATTGCTATACATCAGGAGCAAAGTCGTTTGAAAAAAGATTTGATAAGAACTTTTTATAATTTAATTTATTTATTTTAATATTACAAATGCAAAGGATGAAAAGAGAATTGATTCTTCTTAAATTGGTTATTGAGACTCATGCCAAAAAGAAGCCCGTCGCCAGGGAAAAGGTCAAAGAACCCTAGGTGATTGACCCTCAAGTAGAGCGAATGGTGAAAACTGTTATAGAAAAGATCACACATCAATCACAAGCGGTTGGTTCATCTCCTGATGAACTTAGTACTTTACAAAATGACAAAATTTATTTATAGGTAAATAACATTAATAATTTATAATGATCATCGTATAAGAATTTATAAATCAATATACTAATTTTAATTTGTTTGATATTGCAGTATGTTAGGTCGTATAAGGCCAGTCTAAATGTTCTGGGTTCTCTACAAAAAGATATTGTAGAGCACGCCACAACAATACCCCCATGGTCCAAGAGACCTACGCGAAAGAGCGACGCATCGAGATGCTCGAGGACTACATTTCGAGAAATGTAACACATATGCGTCATATAGAGATAATCATTGAGTTGATGATCATTAAAGTGTATCAGCCACCACCACTTATGGAGGAAACATTATCAAGACAAGAACCGTTCATCGACTCCGATGCGACCTCTTCTCGAGGTGTTAGAGAAGACATAAACGAAGATGATGATGGCAGTTTAGATGATGTGTACACTAATTTGTTTTAAATTTTGTATACAAATTTATATATATTAATTTTTTTAGTTCGTCAATTTATCAACGGATCTCCGTTGATAACAAAACAACATTATCAAAAGGCATCCATTGAAATATTTTAAATTCTTCCGTAATAAACCAACGAGTATCCGTTGGTAATTCCTACGAAGATTTGCAACGGATGCGCATTGGTTCCCAAATTATATTCCAACGGACGCCCGTTGGAAGTACCAACAGGTATTCGTTGCAATTTGTAATGGATATCCGTTGTAATTTTCAACGGTCGTATCCGTTATAATCCCTTGATAATTTCAATAGATTTTTCCTGTTGAAATACCGTTTCAAATTACAACAGATCTGATTTTTCAACAATCAATTTACAGCGGACAGAAATTTATTTACATGAGAGAGATAGAACGGGTATGAGTCGATGTCTGCTGAACAATAAGATTGATTAGGGATCTAACTCTATCGATTAATAACATATTTGAAAATGGTAGAATATCGAACGATAACAAGAGAGATAACAAGAGAAAACGAGAAAAGGTAATAAAAAAATAATACTTCAACCGTTGAGAGAGAATTATATATATAATAATCCTTGCGAGGTTGCTTCTGGTGAAGCCACCTCAGCAATGATTATTAAATGTTTACAAAAAGATATATCCATAAAAAATTTTTCTTTTTATCCATTTATTTCCACTTAAATTCTATTTAATTTTGATAAAAGTTTAATTTACAAAATATCATAATTTTTTATAAACATTTTTTTAAATCATAATCTTTACAAAGACATATTTTTATAAAATCGATTCACCTAAAATATCAAAATTTGTTTTTTGATTTGCAAGGATTATTAAATGTTTACCTCACAAAAAAATATCTATCCATAAAAAAACTTTTTCTTCTCACCCATTTATTCTCATTTAAATTACATTTACTTTTGATAAAAAATTTAACCTAAAAAAATCTTTACAAAATATCATATTTTTTTATAAATTTTTATATAAAATCTATATATAAAAAGGAGGATAAAATGATACATTCTCTTTGCGCCACCTCAGCAACAATTAGAATTTTTTATATTTATTTTAATTTATAATTTATAATTTTATTCTCTATTACAAATTCTTTATAGCCACGAACCTAAATTTAATATCCATTGTAATTATTCCTAAATTTAATATCCATTGTAACAATTCAATTTTTTATAATGTAAATTAATTAAATATAAATCTATATATAAAAAAAGAGTTTTTTCATCTTATAACAAAGAATATTTTTTATATATGTCTTTGATTATTTCAAATAATAGGAAAAACAGCCTATTCCCCCCTTGATTTTCATGCTTTAATCCTATTCCTCCCTCGATTTTGACCCTCGTCCTATTCTCCCCTCGATTTTCAGTTTCAGCCTATTTCCCCCTCGATTATCATGTTTTAGTCATATTCCCTCTCGATTTTAACCTCATCCTATTCCCCCCTCAATTATAAAAAATCTGCCTAAAACCCCCTCCGATTCTGACCCAATTTTGACCAAATTTTGATTTCAATTTTGACCCAATTTTGACCCAATTTTGATTTTAATTTTGATTTTGATTTTAATTTTAATTTTGATTTTAATTTTAATTTTAATTTCAATTTTGGTTTTAATTTTGATTTTAGTTTTAATTTTAATAAATCAAGTTATTCGTAACATATAAATCCTATCGTTAACCATCAAAACATAAGTTTTTTTATTTAATATTATTCCCAAGACATCCTAAAATCGAATCAATAATTATATATTTGAATCAATAATTATAATCGACTAATTATTTAATTTTCAATTATATCATTTATTTTGATCTATCAGTAAATAATATTAATAAATATTTTTACACATATATTTTTTATATTGATTTTAATATCGAAATTTGATTAATTAAATTGGAATTCGACCATTTAAATTATGATAAACGATATAACAACGGTAAGTCTATAATTATTTTATTATTATAAATAAAGTAAAAATATCCAATAAAATCTTATACAACATTCCGAGGTGATGGAACCAATATTTAAGATGCCAACATGTGGCATGAAATTAATATTTCATGACTAATAACTAATTGAAAAAATCCTAAACCCTAAACCCAAAATCGAATCCAATTTTGTCAAAATTAAAATTAAATTGGGATTAAATCGAGTCAAAATTGAGTCAAAACTAGGTCAAAATTGAGTTATATTTGAATCAAAACTAAAATTAAAATTTGGTCAAAATTAAAATCAATTTTGACATAGTTTTGACTCAATTTTGGACTCAATTTAACTTAATTCGGATTAAATCGGATTTTCAATTTATACTTAATTCGAATTAATTAGGATTAAATCAAGTCAAAATTGAGTTATATTTGAATCAAAACTAAAATTAAAATTTGGTCAAAATTAAAATCAATTTTGACATAGTTTTGACTCAATTTAACTTAATTCGGATTAAATCGGATTTTCAATTTATACTTAATTCGAATTAATTAGGATTAAATCAAGTCAAAATTGAGATAATAATTTATTATTATTAAAACTAAAAT
>CM071864.1:4716164-4728291 GCA_036759665.1 Gynandropsis gynandra
AAAATTAAAATCAAAATTGGGTCAAAATTGGATCAAAATTGAAATAAAAATATGGTCAAAATTGGGTCAAAATCGGAGGGGGTTTTAGGTAGATTTGTGATAATTGAGGGGGGAATAGGATGAGATCAAAATCGAGGGGGGAATAGGACTAAAAAATGATAATCGAGGGGGAAATAGGCTGAAACTGAAAATCGAGGTGAGAATAAGACGAGGGTCAAAATCGAGGGGGGAATAGAACTAAAGCATGAAAATCAAGGGGGGAATAGGCTGTTTTTCCCAAATAATATAATAAAAATCTATATATAAAAAAGGTTTTTTTCTCTTTTCTCCTTAAGCCACCTCATCAGGAGAGAAAAACTCAATTTTTTCATCTTTTAATCCATTAAAGATTTACAAAGATTTATGATAAATATAAATGGGTGTTAGATTATATTTAATTTTGATGTTTGTATTTTTATATTGGCGTTTGAAGCTTGCCGTTTAAAGCTTGGCGCTAGAGTAGAAGAAAGACACATATTTATTGCATATAACTTTTTTGTTTTAGATTTTAATCTTATCGAATATATATCTGGATATTTATAAAAGAAATTTCATGGGAACGAAAATGGAAAGACGTTACAATAGGACTCATTGTTTTTTAAAATTTGTACGCAATGTATTTTAAAATTAAAAGAGAGAGAAAAGAACATGGATATATAGATGGATTACGAAAAGAGAACTTGCATGGATTTGGTCTCAACGGCTCTTCAAATATTTCTTGCTTGTCGGAGAGAGGAAGAGCGATAAGAAAACGAGAGTGAAATCTTAGGGAGATTGAGAGAGAAATAAGAGGAGAGTGAATTCAAGAGAGAAAAGGGAAAACATCAAAACTATATTCGTGATTTATTGTATACGGAGAGAAAACTCTAAAAATAAACCATTTTAAATTTTGTTAAAAGTACAATATTAAAATTTGTAAAAAAGTTTCAAAAACCCTATTTTTTAATGAATTTGTTTTTGAAAAGCAAGAGAGAAAAAAATATGAAAAGGTGAAAACTTTTTTGTGGCGATTCGTTTTGGATTAGTTGTGTGTTGAAAGTAGAAAATTTCGTTTAAAGGGAGAACCAGAAGAGAAAATAAAGATAATATGATACACAAGGTATTATGCTGCGTGAAAGAGAATAAATTTTTCCATTTTATTTAAATAGATACAAAATAAATTAAAGAGGAGAGATGCAAAAATTGATGTAATAAGTTGAAATAAATACATATACATATATGTATATATATAAATAAATATAGGGCAAACCAAATGATTGGATTATAGGGTATTGTTTGTAGGTATTATTTTATAGCAAGTATATTTTAAATATATATATTGTTAATACATGGAATAGAATAGATAATCTTATAACTTCTATTTATTGCACATCTATATATATATATATATATAATGTCTTCATGGTGATTAAATGAAATTAAATTGAAACAAAAAAATATTGAGTTTGCATAATTAATGTACCCACAAAAGAAATGATCAAATGGTGGTGTTTCACTAATTATAATTATGAGATAAAAGTACGTCATAACTTTATTAATTGGTACTAATATTTTCACTGTATCATGAAATTTAAATAAATTAATCACATTTACTTATCAAATTGGTAAAAAAAAAGTTGTACTTGAATTAAATTTTAACAAATTTATGAATTTGGCATAGGATATTTTTTTTTTTGAAGTAGTTAAAAATAATAATTTGAGTTGAGTAATTTAGGAATGTGAAATGAATAATAGGATATGTGATTTTATCTTACAGTATATATATAAGACGAAAAAAACTCTAACTAAAATCCATGAAATAACGTTAAAGTTTAGGATTTAAAGAGAAAAAGAAGACGAGGGAGAAAACAAACAAGAGATAATCCAAATATAAGTGGAGAGCAATGGTGAATAAGGAATTTTGAGCAGGATATTTTTTGAAATAGTTAAAAATAATAATTTAAGTTGAGTAATTTAGGAATATAAAATGAATAATAGGATATGTGATTTTATCTTACAGTATATATATATAAGACGAAAAAATTCTCTAACAAAATCCATGAAATAACGTTAAAGTTTATGATTTAAAGGGAAAAAGAAGACGAGGGAGAAAACAAACAAGAGATAATCCAAATATAAGTGGAGAACAATGGTGAATGAGGATTTTGAGGTCAGTGATTTTCTAGGATGTTTGTTTGTTTTGGAGTTCACCATATTGGTCTGCTCTGCAAAAATCTTGAAGGACTGCTTAACTTTCATCATAAGATTTTAGGTTTTTCAATTCAATCTTGGGGTTATTAAACGATTCATTTACGAAGTAACATCATTCTTTTCCTTTCTAATAAACTCATGTCTTGAAATAAACAAAGCAAATCTTGTGCGAACTCGCTTAGACCACTGCAGCTATTGCGAAGTTTAAATATTGGATTCAACCATATACTTTACATATTAATATTTACAATTTATATACAACAAACATTGCAACATCAAATTGAACTACAACATCTATTGAAGCTATAACACACCGTTTATTATTTCTTCATGTTTATAAAGGGTTATATAAAAAAGTATCATCCCACGCATCGCACGGGTATTTTTTCTAGTAAGTTAAATAAGAATAAAATTTATGTGATCTGATGAACAAAAATTTACCACATGTAATAGTCAAATATAAAAGTATTAGAATGTTACGTTTGTTGTTTCGCTATTTTACATAACTATAAAATTACTCTAAAAACTATAAAATTTTAAATTAAATAATCAAATTAAAAATATATAAAATGATTCATTAAACGAGAAAGTTAGCGAGAAAGTTAGTAACGGTGATTCTTAGTCAATTCGACCGTACGGAAACCTCTTCTCCTCACCAACTTTCTCTCTCTCTCTCTCAAACACACACATGGAACCTAAGCTCGAAACGCTTCACAAAATTTACTCCGGCAACGAAATCTCCGTCTCAGACGGAGAGCCTTCGCCTCGACCACCATCTCCGGAGGAGAACGATCGGAGCCAGAATGTGCCTTCTCGAGATTCCGGCGACAAAAGGATGAGGAAACTGGGTGTACGTCGGATCTGCTCTCAGGCGCCAAAGCGTTCAAA
Organism: Gynandropsis gynandra; assembly: GCA_036759665.1. Lineage (NCBI taxonomy): Eukaryota > Viridiplantae > Streptophyta > Magnoliopsida > Brassicales > Cleomaceae > Gynandropsis > Gynandropsis gynandra. The sequence goes on from CM071864.1 coordinate 4,719,282, forward strand.
CAAACGCGGAAGGTTTCTTTATTTTCTTCCCGATCGACTCGATGCTGATTTTTCTTTTCGGAATTTAATAGATATTTCGCATACATAAGAAATTGAGGGTTGTGATTATCGTTTCTATAATTCGGTTGACTGGAGTTGATGATAGCTTTTCAAATGCGTGATCTAAATTTCCGAATCAGTGAAGTTAATCTGATCAAATTATATTCGTTTAATTACGGATGAAATGTAGTAATTCATTTTGAAGAGAATCAGTTATCAGAATTTGGAAAAATTGAAACAAAAATTAGTAATGTGAATAAGAACACAAAATTTGTATGTTTGTGGTTAAATTTAGGGGGAAACCATATAAATAAATAAAGTATGTTTAGAATTGTAGATAAAATATATGAATTATAATATTAGTAAACTTCAAAATAAAGTACCAAGTATCAAAATTAAGACGAATTCCATTAGCAAGGGAATCCGCTCTAATATTGGATCCTCATATTTTATTCAAAGTATTTTTGAAATTTGATGTTTTTTTGGAATTGTTTTACAAGTTTTTGTTTTAATATGAAATATAACAGTTCATATATTTATTTGACATTCTCCCTTAAATTTATGCTTATGATAGGCTCCATTTTGCTGAATGACTTGAAATTTCAAAGAACAACAGTATGGACATTTCTATGATCTCATTCATTGAGTGACTAATGATTTATATTTATTTGATTTCTTTTCTTTGGGTTGAAATTAAGGCCTATAAGCAAGAAGGATGTAATGACGCCTTCGGTAATCGTTGGTTTACTCGCAAGTGATAGAATGGCCGCTGGTTCACCGAGGTAAATAGCGAAAACAATTGAATTAGATGAAGTTATTTCTCTGTTATATGCAATTAATTGTTGAAATCTAAAGTTTCCGAATTTATCTTGTTGAAGTATGGAATATTCATCTGGTGATGATGACGAAACGTCCCAAAGACCTAGTCATCGAGTGGTGCGTTTTCATTTATTTCGCTGTTTCTTGTTATGATCATGTGATTCAAGAGCTAATAAGTAATTTTGGTTTGAATTTTGCAACGAATTACAGAGGAAGATAAAATGGACCGAGCATTTAATCAGGGTGTTCCTCGAGCTCTTTGATCGTGAGTTGGCTGCTTTGAATTACACGCAAAACGTGCCTCATGCCGATGGTAAGATGCGTATAGTACGTGATTTCAAGGTGAGATGCGGGATTGAGCTGCCGTGGGAGAGCTTCAAGCACAAATACGATAATCTTAGGAGACTGTACATCGCATGGGAGAAGCTTACCGGTTATACGAATGTATCGATAGATAGTATTACCGGACAAATAACTATGGACGATCAATGGTGGAAAGATCGCGAATTGGTAACATTCTAACCCACGATTTGTTTTACACGATAACGATATCTCACATCCTCAATCGTTTGGTATGTGATTATACGGTTTTGTAATGTTTTACAGGAAGTTCCGTTGTCGAAAACCTTACATCGTCATCCGATCTTGCATATGGAGCTTATGCATCGTGTGTTCAAGAACCATAGCGTAAGGCGTAGTTACGCGCCTTCACCAATCACACCCGCGCTGCATACTGTCGTTGTCACGGGTATTGATCTATGCAAAACCGTGCCTGAAACTCGGGAGGATCATACGCGTGACCCGTCCCTTCATATCGCTTCACCAGTTCCAACGTGCGATGATCCAACTTCAACAGAATCTCCCATCACTCCATCATCATCTATAGCTCCATCGCCTATACGGTCATACAAAGAACAAGCATACCTCACTACTAACCCAAAAGGCACATCTCGTAATCGAATACCGCCTTCACGAAAGTGCATTTCTCGTAGAAAAACCGTCCCGAAGTCACGAATAAGAAGGCGTCCACATCAACAATGGATGCTCGTATCATTTAAGGAAGCGTTTTGCGCACTCAACAAGTTAGATATTGTGAAATTTACGGATTTTTGGTGGGCGTCGGCACGAATACTGAAAGAAGATGTCGAATGGCGAGAATCATTCGTCGAATTTAACAGCGATACAGAGAAGATTGAGTTTCTGGAGGGACTAACTGGCTATGATCGCAACAATAACTACGTTGGGTTGAAAGGCTTGCAAGCTTTTGAAGGCAATATCAATGTAAATTTTAATTAATATTGGATTATTTGTTTTGTAGTGTTTTATATAAATACTAGTATTTCATGGATATCTAAATTTTTTATTCTAAAACTAATTATTACTACATTTTTATTTTTATTTTTTGTATATACTAGTATGGTACCCGCGCGTTGCGCGAGATATATTTTTTTTGTAGCTTTATTGTAAAAATATTATAAAAGTCTATAATATAGAAAGGTAAAGTAATTGGAATGCAATACGAAGGACCTTTAACAAATTTATTGTTACGTTAATGACGTACATGATCCAATTGTTGATATAAATTTTCAAGAAAGTTGATGTCAATATAACATCGACTTTAAAATTTAGCAAATATTAGTAAATTAACTATGCATATATGATAAAAGCATCAATAATTACTTACATATTTCCAATGTCGTCAAGAAGATCTTGTAGGTCATTAAATATTTTCTTGTAAACAACGTTTGTCATGGATGAATCTATTGTGCCTTCTCCATTTAAATCCAAAACTCTAAGTCCGTTGGATGAAGTTACTCGTGAAAATGCAACATACAACTGTCCATCCATATTAGTTGCCCATTTTTTTTCACGTTACGGACTTCCCAAACGTGAAAAAATCCTGCAATAATGGGTTGAAAATAACGTCCAACGGTTAATTCATCGAACATGATGTGTTGTGGTAATATATCTGTTTGGGGTATTTTTAATGGATCCATTAGAAAATATGGTGCCTTATTTAGTCAATTGCTATGATATGTTGTGAATATTTGACTGAATATGTTAGTGAATTTATATAGAGAATGGATTATGTTGATTAAATTCTCAATGTGGATTTAATGAAAATTAAATGTTTTACACGTTTGTAATTTTTATATAATGTTATTATATATATATATATATGATGGTATATATATATTGGTAATACAAATCATTTTAAAATATCTGAAATAAATATTAATAAAGAATTTATAGTTAAACCCAAAATCAATACATTAATTAATAATTTTATTATATTTCATTATATTAGTCATTAGAAATAAATTTCAATTATGGTTATCCATTTATTAAGTTTTTAATTTTATGATGTACTGTTATACATATTGTATTTGTAGACGTTAACGTAAATAAATATAAATGGTTATAATTGTTAAATGCAATATTTAAAGGTATTGTTAATGGGTAAATAAATGCAATTAAATTATTTTAATTTTAATATTAATTTACCATTTTATAAATTAGTAATTTGTAATAATTTGTTAAATAATTTGGTTTTGCCTTAAAATTAGTTTTGATGTTACATATTCTTTATGTTTTAATTTTAATTTAACATAATTTTTAACATTTATAATATAAATAGAGATTAAATGCAACATTCAATGGTTTTGTTAATGGTTAAATAAATGCTGGTTAAATATAATATTTAAATTGTATTGTTAATTTGTTAAATAATTTGAATTATCGTTAAAATTAGTTTTGTTCATACGTATTATAATCTTAATTTAACATGTATGATATATATATATACATGTATTATATATTATTATTATTATTATTATTATTATTATTATTATTATTATTATTATTATTATTATTATTATTATTATTATTATTATTATTATTATTATTATTATTATTATTATTATTATTATTATTATTATTATTATTATTATTATTATTATTATTATTATTATTATTATTATTATTATTATTATTATTATTATTATTATTATTATTATTATTATTATTATTATTATTATTATTATTATTATTATTATTATTATTATTATTATTATTATTATTATTATTATTATTATTATTATTATTATTATTATTATTATTATGGGATCTTAAAATAAAAGTTAAATTATTTGTATATTAATTTTGGTAATTGTAACAGTTGGGTAATTACATGTATTAATAATTGTATGTAAAATACAAAATAATTGTAATTTAATTTGTATAAATAATAATATTGGTATTTATTTAATTTATATAAATTGTAAAAAATTTAATAAAAAACAAATTAAAATTAAACGTTTTAGATGTATATATATATATCTAAAAGTTTTTAATTCTTATATATAATATTATATATATGTGATGGTTTATTATACAAATATATATTGGTAATACAAATTATTTTAAAATATCAAAAGTAAATAATAATAAAGAATTTATATGACAACCCTTAATAATACATTAATTAATAACTTTATTTTATTTCAATATATCATTAGATCTAAATTTCAATTATGATTAAGCACTAATTAAGTTTTTATTAAAAAATATAAATGGTGTTGTTAATGGGTAAATGTATTATTAACGGGTAAATAAATGCAATTAAATTATTATAGGTTTAATATTAATTTAATATTTATAAATTTGTAATTTGTAATAATTTGTTAAATAATTTTCTTTATTGTTAAAATTAGTTTTGATGTTACGTATATGTTTTAAATTTAATTTAACATAATCTTTAAAATTTATCATACATATATATATTAATAAATGTTAATAAAAAATTTATATTACAACCCAAAATCAATACATTAATTAATAATTTTTTTATTTCAATATATTAGTCATTAGATCTAAATTTCAATTATGGTTAAACACTCATTAAATTTTTAGTTTATGATATACTATTATACATGTTGTATTTGTAGACGTTATTGTAAAAAATATATAAATGGTCATATAAATACAGATTAAATGCAATATTTAAAGGTGTTGTTAATGGGTAAATGATTGTTAATGGATAAATAAAAGCAATTAAATTATTTTAATTTTAATATTAATTTAATATTTATTTATTAGTAATTTGTATTAATTTGTTAAAAAATTTGGTTTATTGTTAAAATTAATTTTGATGTTACATATTCTTTATTTTTTATGTTTTAATTTTAGTTTAACATAATCTTTAACATTTATAATTTATTTTATAATTTTCAATTAACATTCTATTTTCATTCAAAATAGATTAAATATATGTGTTTAATATTAGATAATGAAATTAAAAAAAAATTTGTTTTTCAACATTCGACAATGATGTGGCGACACGAATAACATATTATTCAAATATGGAATTTAATATTTTTATAGGCTTTAATTCTTAATATTTTTAGAGTTTGAAAATATATTTTAAGAAAATGACATAAATACATATATATATATATATAATGTTGACCAACATTAGTCATATCTGGGAAATTAAAAAATAAATTATCAAAAGCGAATTGTTTTTAAAAATAAGAAGAATAAGAATAAGAATAATTGTGTTTTTTGTATCTAAAGCTTCCAAACTTCAACCTTTTTTCGTTTTTTTAAATAAAACCCACGGTTTGGAGAATGATATATGTTTAAGTATCATTTATAATGAATTTGAGAAAGTGAATATGGGTGCTTCTTCCTACGTAGGTTCCGATTAGAAAGACATTCACGTCACAATGAAAATGTTTGTATACTTACACACAACCACCAACTTACGCACGCATGTTTAAATATGAATGCAATTTCACAAACATAAACTGATATTCATCTCTTTTTGATGTCAATGAAGGGATAATAATAACAACAAATGGATACAAACAGAATTCAACCATCATACCAACAAATCTCATACTATATGCATGATCAGACTACTCAAGATCAAAATTTCTCTTCATTACCAAATCTCTCTCATCTTCGCGAGCGAAAGCCTCCTTGCCATCGCTGATGACCAAAAAGAAGAGCTAGCAACTGGAGAGTGTAATATCGCATCCACAACTCCACTTGATTCTCCGTCTTGTAATCGTTATCCTCCTCTTTGTCTTCGTACAATTCCGTGAACGGGTACCTTTTGGCTACGATTTTCAGGCAGATTGTGGCATTCTAGTTGTTTGGGTCATCGCCAGAGTACTAAAGAGAGACATAGGTTTCATTGGTGGAGATCGTGAATTGACTAATGGAATTGATCTAGTGGAGACGGGGTGGGGCTTGTAATTTCTTTTCATTTAAATAGCCATTTCTGTTAAAACGCATTCAATTTTTTTATTCAAATTTATTTCAATAACGGTTTTTTATTAATTAAATATGTATTAATGTATTATTAATAGACATTTAATGTATTTTATTACAGCACAATTAATTTATACGTTTGAACATATAAATTGAAAAAGCTTTTCCTATCTAATGCCATATGAAAAAAATATAAATAAAAATCCTATCAAATTTAAAAATGGATAAAAAATTTTTTATAACATTTAATCTAATGAATTATTTTGATATATAGATAAATTATAATTATGTTGATATATAGATAAATTATAATTATAATTTTATAAATAATTGAGGTGGCAATCACGCCACATTATATATATATATATATAGATTACAATTCAAAATCATGTTAATACAACAACAAATTAATGTATTTGTAGACTTTGTAGTAAATATATATATATATTAATTTGGGATCTATATATATATATATAATATAAAATCATCAAAATCATTTTAATACAACAACAAATTATATCTATATATATATATATAATACACATGTACATGTATTATATATATTATGGGATCTTAATATAACAGTTATATTATTTTGTATTTAATGTGGATAATTGTAACATTTGGTATATATATGTATATATACCAATGTACATGTATGTATTATATATGTGTATATTATTATGGGATTTTAATATAAAAGTTATATACTTTATATATTAATGTGGATAATTGTAACATTTGGCTAACTACATATATAAATAATTATATATAAAATACAAAATAATTGTATTTTAATTGTTTTAAATAACAATTTTCGGTATACCAATGTACATGTATTATATATATGTATATATTATTATGAGATTTTAATATAAAAATTATATACTTTATATATTAATGTGGATAATTGTAATATTTGGATAACTACATGTATAAATAATATGTAAAATACAAAATAATTGTATTTTAATTGTTTTAAATAACAATTTTCGGTATTGACTTTAATTTATATAAATTATAAACAATTTAATATATAAATTATTTACTGTAGTAATTTTTTAAATAATAATTATATTAAATAATAATTTTCGATATTGATTTTAAGTTGTATAAACGGTAAACAATTTAACGTATTAATTGTTAACTGTATTAATATTTATAATAATTATGTTTAATATGTTAAAAATTATATTTAATATTATGAAAATTAAAAAGAAGATTTTTGCTGAGGTGGTCGTCTCAAAAAGTAGCAAAACATCCTCATTTTATATATATAATTTATAAATTGCTATTTTTGTATTTATTTAAATTTATATAAATTGTTTCATGTTTTAATTCTTTGTAATTGTATTATTCATAAAAATTTAAAATAGGATATTTATTATCTATATTTATATATATAGTGAATATAGTTTTTTATATCCATGTTTTTATTATATTATTTGAATAATAAAAAATATATATACAATAAAAACTCTTTGTTAAGAGAGGAAATACTTTTTTATATATAGAATATATTTAATTTAGGAATATTTATATTGTATATTAAATTTAGGTTAGTGGTTATAAATAGTTTTTAATGGAGAGTAAAACTTAATTATGAAAAAAAATAAAAAATAATGTGTTGATGAGATGGCGTAAGGAGAAAGCTCCATTGAAAATTTTCTATGATGTATTATTACACATTATTATTTTTTTAAATCGTAAATTTTATTTCCCCCTTGCCGCCTTCTCACTCCAAGCGGCCAGTCTCTGTTGCCTCCCTTCTCTCCTCTTTTCTTCTTCTTTCGGAGGTAACACACATTGCGAACGATGACGAATGGTTATGATTTGATCATAACAAAAATTCTATCCAACAGTTGATTAATAAAGGACGATATCGATGAGGAGATCCGATCGTTCGTTCAATATCAGGGAAAAGAAAAAGAAAACAAACCGTTAGGATGCTAACACCTTACCAAAAATAACACAAGGACACAATCGAATGATGGAGATATCGGGTCGGTTTAGTCACACTGAACGTAGCTTATTAAGCATGGACAGCACATGTAGTAGTTCCAACAACCGATCGATAGTAATTCTGCCATTCCACAGAATAAATACTATCCACACTAGCAAGCCTATGATATTATTGATAAAATAAAGGAAAAATCATATTTCCACTATTTTATTTTCAAATCATTTAATATAACAATCTATAAAATTATAATAGACTATGAGATAATACATAAATAATTATAATTATTTGAGATAATACATAAATAATTATTAATAAAATCATATATATTTTTAAATAATTGAATATAAGATAATAATATATAATATATTGATTTGGTACAATGTTTTAAGCAATTTTTTTAGATGTTGGTCGATACAATTTAGAAGGTCATCCGTACGGTTTAAGTATTCATCTTGGAAAAACAAAGAGTCTATTCCCCCTTGAAAATCATGCTTTAGTTCTATTTCCCCCTCGATTTTGACCTTCATCCTATTCTCCCTCGATTTTCAGTTTTCATCTTATTCCCCCCTTCAAATTCATGCTTTAGTCCTATTCCCCCCTCGATTTTGACCTTCATCCTATTCCCCCCTCGATTTTCAGTTTTCATCTTATCCCCCCTTAAAAATCATGCTTTAGTCCTATTCCCCCCTCGATTTTGACCTCATCCTATCCCCCCTTCGATTTTCAGTTTTCATCCTATTCCCCCCTCAATTATCAAAAATCTGTCTAAAACCCCTCCGTTATTTATTCGTTAATTATCCGTTAACCGACCCGATTTTGATCCAATTTTGATTTTAATTTTGACCAAAATATAACTCGAATTTTAACAATAAATCAAGTTAATTATTCAATTTAATCGACTTACTTGATTTA
>CM071864.1:4728411-4754925 GCA_036759665.1 Gynandropsis gynandra
ACCCAATTTTGACTCAATTTTAACCCAAAACCGATCCAATTTTGACTCAAATTATGATCTCAATTTTGACTCGATTTAATCCGAATTTTTACTTAATTTTGACCCGATAAAACTAAGTACGGTCTTTACTTAATCTGTAATTTTAACCCAAAATCGACCCCAATTTTGACTCAATTTTACTTAATTTCCGATCCAATTTTCACCCAAATTATGATCTCATTTTGACTCGATTTAATCTGAATTTTTACTTAATTTTGACCCGAATTTTTACTTAATAATAATTTGTACTCAATTTTAACCCAAAACCGATCCAATTTTGACCAAATTATGATCTCAATTTTGACTCAATTTAATCCAAATTTTTACTTAATCTTTACTTAAATTTGGGGTCGATTTTGAGTTAAAATTAAGTACAAATTGAGTTAAAATTTTGGATTAAAATTAAGTAAAATTGGGTTCGATTTTGGGTTAAAATTGATTTCAAGTAAAAATCATACTTAATTTTATTCAAAATCAATTAAATCAAGTAAGTCGATTAAATTGAATAATTAACTTGGTTTATTGTTAAAATTGAGTCATGTTTGGGTCAAAATTGGGTCGAAATCGGGATAATTAACGGATAATTAACGGAGGTGATTTTAGGCAGATTTTTTATAATTGAGGGGGGAATAGGATGAAAACTGAAAATCGATGGGGGAATAGGATGAGTTCAAAATCGAGGGGGGAATATGACTAAAGCATGATTTTCAAGGAGGGAATAGGATAAAAACTGAAAATCGAGGGGGAAATAGGATGAAGGTCAAAATCGAGGGAGGAATAGAACTAAAGCATGATTTTTAAGGGGGGAATATGTTGTTTTTCTATTCATCTTTAAATGTTTTTAAACTACCATCGATGGAATACATTATTTCAAATAATGTATAATATTTTAAATTTTTAAATTTATTATTATTATTTTGTATTTTAAATAAGTATTTTAATGATTGATAAATATTAATATTTTTTGTTTGAAAATTGAATTAAGATGTATATTCCATATTTTTATTATAATTTTATCTTTTTCATGAATCATATGATAATATTCATAATTATTTTGAATATTATAGAGAAATATAATCTTTTAAAGGACAATAATATTTATTAGTATCATAATTTGACTAGTTTATATCGTTTTTAGAATATTGATTCGATATAGTTAACTTTTAGGAAAAATCTCATATAATTTCCGAATTTTGTTTCAAAATAACAGAAAAACATATGAAATATATTTTTTTAATAATTATTCATAAACTTATATATTTATTCACAATAATAAATTAATTGATATGTTATTTCAAGAATAATATATGAATTTTTGAATTTTTGTCTTCAAATTATATACAACATAATATTGAAGTGAATGTATTTATGTAGTTATTAATGAACTAGGTTAATTAACTTATGTTTAAATGCATATAGGTTAATTAATTTATTTATAAATACAAAATTTTTTTACCATCACATAAAAATATAGGGTGAAATGCAAACACCGACATATACTCAACGTTACACGTGCTTTGCTTTTCAATTTGAACTTACCAATAAATTTTTGGACTGAAAGACTTCTAATCGCGACCTATCTCATTAAACGAACTATCACACTTGTTTTTAATAGGAAAACTCTGTATGAAGCCGTCTATCGTTGGCTTTTGGTTCATTATGTTATTTCCATAATCAGAAAATTCATGGTGATAAATTTATACCGCGAAGTCACATGTATGTTTTCGTGACCTGTCCTAATTCTAAAAAAAATGGTAGATTTATGCCATTGAACTCCGAGTTTTCTTTGTATCTCGAAATGTTGTTTCTCTCAAAATGAAATTCTCTTTTCGTCATGCATTTGATGATAATGACGAGCACATCGATCATTTGACCTCCAACATCTCTCGATATGACTTTTACCCTAACCTTGGATAAATATTTTGTTATGGACGAGGATGTCTTAGATTCCACTGACCTTGATGTACTTGTTGCCTACTTCACATTCTACTACACTATGGATTGACTCATCGTGCGATTAGCTTTTAACACTTTAAAAATATTGTTTAAATATATAACTAATTTTATATTTAAATTAAAAAATAAAAAGTTGCAATGTAACGAGTAAGAAGAGTAAGAAAGTGGAATCCTCTCTCTGACAAAGAAAACAAAAGCAAAACAAACACACACAAAAGCCATCCCCCAAAAACAAAAAATAAAGAAGCTTTCTTTCACTTCTCATCACCATTTTTTTTTTAAATTTTCTGTCTCGTTGCTGCTTCTCAATTAGCCAGAGGTTCCTGGGCGTCTCTCTCGTTGTTTACGGGCGAAAATTAGGGATTTTTTTTGTTGGGTGTGAAGAATTCTGTGAATTTCGGGGACCCATTTGTCCTCTCATGTCGTCGATGTGAAATCTCAGGTGGATTCTTCATGCCCTTTTTGGTTTTTTTGTTGGGTTATTGTGTGGAATTCAGAAAGGATACTCAATCGAGCATGTTTGAGAATGGTTTACCGTTCCAATCAGACGCCGGAAACATCTCTCCGGTAATGATTCCGATGGAAAACTTCTGCCTTTCAAGCACTAGCACAATTAGCGAAGCTTTTCCTTGGAATTCTGATGTGAATTCGATGAGCGCTTCTACATCTGGGTTTCTTTCAGCTGGGAATTCTTCGATTTCAGGGCTCAAACACGAAGCTTCTGCTTCGGTCGATTGGTCTGTCGAAGAACAGTTTTTGTTAGAAAAAGGCCTTGAAAAGTATGTATCTTCCTTTGTTCTTGTCTTCTGTCTTTCAAAGTTACTGTCTTTTTTTTTCTATAATCCCATTTGTTCGATGCAAATTACCAAATTCTGCTCTAATTCGTTACCCATTTGCTTTGGTAAATCCAAAATTTTCGATATATATAGGCTAAAGAAATACCCTTTTTTTTACTATAAAATTTAGGACGATTTAGTCTTCAAGAGGAAGAAAACTGAATTATGGGAATCCTTTGTTTTCCTCTTTTGATATTTTCCATGAGAAGTAATTAACAGAGTTTCTTCATCTGGTGAATTACTTCAGCTGTAGTTTGGAAAATTCATGGTAGAATAGAAAAAAGTGTTTTTTTTACTGTTACTATGGACAATAAAATAGCTTGTTACCATCATAAATCATTGAGCTTTTATTGGTTTATGTACATGAAAATCATTATTTTCATCCTTTTAGATATAGGGATGAACCAAAGATTATGAAATATATAAAGATCGCAGCAACATTACCCGATAAAACTGTACGAGATGTAGCATTGAGGTGCAGATGGATGCAAGTAAGTTTTTACCGCCTTGTCATGTTCTTTATTAAGTTTCATTGAGCTGATTGTTTGATTTTTGTGTCTTTGTCATAATATTTTTTACTTGCTAAGAGAAATAATTACCATTAGTTTAAGACTACTGAAGGGTTAAGTAATAATATTTTACTTGCTAAGAGAAATAATTACCATTAGTTTAAGACTACTGATGGGTTAAGTAGTAATATTTTACTTGTTAAGAGAAATAATTACCATTAGTTTAAGACTACTCAAGGGTTAAGTAGTAATATTTTACTTGCTAAGAGAAATAATTACCATTAGTTTAAGACTACTCAAGGGTTAAGTAATAATATTTTACTTGCTAAGAGAAATAATTACCATTAGTTTAAGATTACTCAAGGGTTAATCAGTAATAAAAAATGAATCACAGCAATTTTTGTTCATCTTTTTTGGTATATAGAAATAGTGCTGCTAAGGGTATTACTATACTTTATATGAGGATGAAGATACTATATTAGGTGAATGCTTTATGATAAAGATAAAATACTATAAAGAAAAAAAATCTTTTTCCATATTGTTTTTAATTGTTAGGTAGTTTATGACATTATATTTATGAAAAGATATCATACCATATATCCTAAAGTTGTCTAAAAGAGTGGTGAAGGATTAGTGGAAAGACAAATTATAAGAATCACTAATTAGATTTCTGTGCTAAAGAAAAAAGCCATAAATGTGGAAGGAAATGTTGGAAAGGACATAACCATAAGCCTGGTTTGATTTTTTTTTTTTGTGATATCCTGAAAGGTTATAGCTTTTTTTTTTGTGGGTATTTCCAAAATTATGTTGTAGTGATGAATATTTTATGCTCCTCCTTAGTTGTAAAATAAGACATAATTCAATAAAAAGAAGAAGAAGAAAAAACAATTCAACATAATATAAAGCAAAACACTATCAATTTTACTCCACTGTCTGTATCTGTCCTTTCATATCTGTTATATTATATTATATAGAGCTCGAAAAGAGAATAATTTATATTTTATTATTGGATTTTTCTAAGATTCAGTCAACCATAATTTTTCATAATTAACTCCTTTTTGATGTTTTCACTAAGCCATATTTTGACATTAATTTTTACAGCGAAAACGAAGGAAAGGGGAAGAACATAGTGCTACCAAGAAGATTAGCAATAGGAAGGTATGTTAATCCTCCCTCATGGACCTAATTATATATATTAATTTAATAATTAAATAATGGATAAGTGGCTCTCTTGTTTAAAAGAGAATTTAGGTGCAAAATGAATATTTTTTTATAAAATAACATTTGAATGGATGATGATAAGTTTTTTCAAAGAAGAAGTTGGATGCTCTTGAGAGCATTTATCTTACTTTCATTTAATTGTCACAAGAAATTTTATTTATCTATCAATAACATATTTGGTTTACTCTGTTATGTATTCTTTATGATCAAATTGAACCCTTAGAATAATTTTTTGGTTAATTCATTTTAAGCTCGAGCTTTTTATTTTCAAGTAAAATATATACGTAAAGATCATTCGTCGTCAGGATAAGCTGATGGATGCATCTCCAAAGCTAAACACGCTCTCGGACGCGCCACAACAAGATATCGTATATCCATCATTCGTTAACAATATGAGCCGCAATGTGCACACGCCTTACGAAGGTTAGTGGTAATTTATGTCGATATATCCTTCATTCATGAACAAAATGAAAATTCAAACATGTAAAAATCGACAACGGTTGAATTAATATTATTATTTATATAGATCAAACGTTATTTTTGCATAACAAAGGCTTGTAATCCCATTTTTTGTGTATATTAGTGATTAAGTGGATAAGTTAACGTTGAGTTTGAATCTGATGAATAATATTTAAATCAAGAATATGGAGAAGTGGAATTAAATAGTTAGAAAACTATTTATATATGTTATTTCCTTTGTTTTTTAATCCGTTTGTTTGTTCTTGATATTTGATGTTTATTTTTGAATATTTGGATTATAAAGACTTTTTAATTATATGTGTATATACACCACCGCCTAGACTTCGCTTAGGCGTTCCAGACGCTAACCGTTGGGTCACCGCTCGACTAACGCTTAGGTCTTTCTTGAACATTGATGTCGATGTGTATTGCTATTAGGGTTTTCTTCTGTCATTTATGAATTTCATTTTTTTGTTCTTTTTTTTTTTCAAAACATTTGTGATACATTTACAATATATCATATACTGCAAGAAGTTACTCTTTGATATCTATAATCTGAAAATCACACAACTTAGGGCTTGATTGGTGGAAACACAGCTTTTGCGTTTGCGTTTAGTGGCGTTTTTGTCAGCGATTGGCGGCATTTGTTTCATTTTGTCTGAATGGTGGAATCGCTGCGTTTGCGGGCGACTGCGACTAGAAACGAATGATAGAAAACTGTTGCGATTGTGTTTTGAACAAAATTACCAAAATACACAATTATTAAAAAAGAATTTATTTAAATTTTTTTGTTTAGTATATACTTTTTTGTTATAATTTTCAAATATTTGAAATAAATTAAAAAAATTAAAAATTATAAAAATATTTAAGTATACAATACATATACATATATATATATGCATATATATTTATGATTAATATAAATAATTATAGAAAGAGAAGGGAAAGACACGAGGGTATTTTGGTAATTTTATTCAAAACGCACCAAAACATAAACGTAACCAACATAATTTCAGATTTTTAAAATTCGCATTTCGGTGCGTTTTCGGACGACTGCGACTTCACCAGTCGGTTTTAATGTCACCCAGAGTCACCAGAAAACGTAGTCGCCGCGTTTGCGTTTGGCTACGACTCCACCGGTCAGGGCGTTAGATGATTTTGTAGACCATCTTATTTATGCCGTAATCTAAAAGATATTTTTCGAACCCTTCTTTTCCCAGGTTTAAGCGATAATACGATTGATCTTCTACGACGGAATGCTCAAGCTTTAAGTCAAATATCTTACAACATTTCTGCACGCAAGGTAATTTTCTAGTTGACGAGGAAATTGACGTCAAAAAAATAATTTTCACGTGTAATATTTATCTCGATTATTTTCTTTATATCGTTCATTTGACGCACTTAATTTTTCAACGAAAATCGCTCAATATTATCATATCTTCTGCATTCAGCTACAGGATAACATCAATCTCTTTTCTCAAGCAAGAAATAATATCAGTGCCATCCTGAATGAGTATGTATAGATACACTTTGTTTCTCTCTTTTTTTTCATCTTTATGATCAAAGCTTAATTTGCACGATTCGTATTTAATTGCTGCAGCATGAGGGAGATGCCTGGGATCATGAATCGGATGCCGCCTTTAACTGTATCGATCAACGATGATCTTGCAAGAAGTATTCTGATGGGTACAACACAAGTAAGTTTTCTTGCTGTTCTTCTGAAACAAAGGTCAGATTTGGATGAATAAAACTCTAAGTGCTTGTTCTTTTAGACAACTTTTTGTTTGAGTTTAAAATTAGAGTTTAAGTTTTGATTTGGAATCAAATTTTAAGTTGGTTGTTTGATACTTTCAATGTTAGAGTTTAGATCTGAATTTTAAATTTAGCTTAGTTTTTTCAGAAAAATTAGAGTTTGAGTTAAGATTTTTGTAAGAAAATTACCAAAATATACATTTTACATATAAATGATATTTTTTAATCTTTTTTTAATTTCACTTAAAAATTAATGATTCTAATTATTGTTATTATTTATAAGTTACATTTAAAATAATTTAATATATTTTTAAAAAATACAAATTAATCATATATAATATTAATTATACAATTTAATAAAAATTATCAATTTTGATATTTTTAAGGGTATTTTAGTAATTTACATATTTTGGACTCGAAATCCGAGTCACGCTAAAAATTTCAGCATCCAAAAAAATTGCGACTCGAAGTTCAAGTAGAGATTTTGAGTTTGGATTTCAAAATAAAGTTGACCAAACGAACATAAAAATCTAACGTTGAGTCTTAAATCCGACTCAAAGTTTTACAAAAGAACATGCCTTAAATGGTATGATGTTTCTTAACTTTATCGGGGTCAAAAACCTTTGAAGCTACCGAAGAAAACTACCGTTGGGATCAAAAGTTGAATCTAATCATGAATAAACTATCTACATTTACCTCATGAACCCGAAAATTCGAGCTTGAAATTGATGGAAGAGGGTATAACTGTTTGATAAATATGAACTACCAGTGTCTTTTTTTTCTTTGCAAATGGATGTCTTGCTTCTACTTCAGCACATCATACATATATATATATAGGCTCATACATAACTTTTAGAATTCATGAATCAACAAAAAATTAAAAGGTGAAATGAATAAAACTCGTAACTCTAAAACCAATACAATCAAACTGACACCTCGTTACTAAAACAGCCACAACTTTCTCCAAAAATATCCAAATTTCTTAAAACTTGAACCATTAGAAACTAGACTCTCTGGCATCGAAATTGATAGGTCATACGCCCAATTTGGTTATCGATTGCCCATTGAAATCCTCGTTAGAAAATGATCAAAATATCAAATTGAGTGTAGTTTTCAACAGAAATAATCTGTATGCGAAAAACCTTTCATTGAATCTATTTTGAAGGAAATGGAATTTATGTTTTTAGCAGACTGGAAGTGAAAGTATTAAAGATGCATCTTTTGGGTAAAAAAGGAAATATTGATGTCTTAAAATAAGAGAGAATAAGCTCAATCATGGTCCTCTAATTGCATCAATGTATCCAAATACCAATAAGTGTCAAATGCTTAGTAAATGTGTATTTTTTTTTTAATTTCTGTATCAGATTACTAACCTTAAACAGTAATTTATGCAGGTTTGTGAAGTAATTAAGTGATATTTGATGTTAAAATGATAATTTTCCTTGTAATACAGCCAATTAACTACACCGTACCTTCAAGCATTCAACTAAAGCAGGAGCCAAGGAGTTGATGGAAAGACTTAATTTGAGCACAACGGGATTTTGCCTTAGCGTCACCACGGGACTTTGCAGTCATGGTAACGGAATGTAACCCCTCATGCTGTTTAGATTGTTTTTCGCGAATGGAATTCGTTGGACTGACGTTAGGATTGCCGAATAAAGATGCAATATGGTTTGAATTTCATGGTTAAGCTTTCTTGTAGGTAAATTTTAGTCATGTTTGGGGTTTTTTTACTGCATTTGTTCAAAATTCTCCATGTATGTGGTGTTAGGGTTAGGAGTTGATGATATGTGAAAAGATAAAAGGTAATAGTGAGATGAGATCTACATATGACTCTTGTGCTTGTTTCTATCTTGTTAGTCATGCTTTTGTGTGTGGTGTTTTATAGAACATTACATATTATTGTTTTGAATTATGTGAAACTTTGAGAATAAAAGCCAAGCAAATAGACCATAGTTGGTAATTTTAGGGTCGAAAATTTTAGGTTATTTGAATGGATATCATGTTTTGTATTCGTAATTAGTGGTGTAAAATGAGTTGTCGGTTTACAAACCAATTCTAATTCGTATCATATTTGAATAAGTTGATTTGGATATTTTTCAGTTTATTTGAAAAATAAGTTGACGACCTGAATTGAAAACGAATTAAAGTTTAGATGAGTCGAATACAAAATCACATGCAAATCACATGTTTTTCTATTTTTACATATTATATTATATATGTTCTTTGTATTTTTTAAAAAATCTTTAAAAAAACAATATGTTATGTACATATTATATTATTATTTGTCTATTTTTATGTAATATTAAAGTTGGATGAATAACAAATATTTACGAATATATAATTATGTGTATTTTTAAATAACTGAACTTGTGAGCCGATTTGTTTTACATGAATTGAAATTTTTTAACTCGTTTTAAAAACAAACCGAATTGAATTAATTCATTCTGATGACGAAGTGAATCGAACCAACTCATTTTTTATCATTTTAAGATATTCGTATACGTGAAATGAAATATTTGGGTACGTAAATAATAAATTTATTTGTTTAAATTGATTTAGTTTTATATTCTTTTAAAATATTAAAATGGCATTATTTTGGACATAAAAGTGGATCTATCACATGGGTTGAACTCTCACGGTTTGTAATGGTCGGTCTAATTGAGTTAATGTTAGTCCAAAATTGAAATATATATATACATATATACACTAAATTTCATATTTTAATATTATACAAAAGTGTTCAAAAAAATGAGATCCGCCTTTATGAATTATGCAAACCCATACTTTATCAAGCTATTCTATAATTAATCATGATATATATATATATAATAATGGGAGTGAGGATTACGATAACCGTAGCAAATCCTCCAAAAGATTTTAAAGCTTCAAAACCGCAAGAACAGAAAATAGCCACTTTTTCAATCGTCACCCTAAAGAATAAAGCTTCCATATCTCAAAGCTTACTTACTTGCCTTTCAAGCAATCCTCAACCATAAAAGCTAGGCCATTCATTACCTTTGCTCAAAGCTCACATTATCATCACCATCATCATCATCATCATCATCTACTACATCTTCCAATGAATCCCATAGACGAAATCAAAACCAGTGCTGCTGAATCTGTCGAAATCTCGATCCAAAATCTCTTACAAAGTTGGTACCGAAGGCAAAAATGGCGAAACTATTGCCTTTTCTTTCCAAAACATCATCAAATTCTTGTCACCGGAAAATCACAATGGAGAATCAGCTTATCTGAGTTCTTAGAGTCATACCCAATTCATGTTTTCACCATCCTTTTGCTTGCTTTCGACATTCTTTTCACTTCACTCGAGCTATCTTCATCTTTGATTGCCTGCAAATCAACCAATAAAACTGAAAACGGGAACGAATGGTACCGTTGGGGAGGAACCGTGATACTGAGTCTCTTAGCCACGAAATCTGCGGCTTTAGCCATTGGAATGGGCATTTCATTCTTTAGACGTCCAGGTTGTGTCGTGGATGGTGCAGGAGCCATTGGAGCATTGGTTCTTCAAGTCTTTATGGAGACAAAAGGGGCCGGTTTAATCGTGGTTGTGTGCTTGTGGCGAGTTTTGAGGGTTGTGGAGACTGCATTTGAGCTAAGTGATGAGGCTATTGAGGTACAAATAGATGACATCATACACCAATTTCGGGTTCTTACTGAAGAAAATAGAGGACTCTTACAGACTATTGCAATGAAGGATGAGGTAATACAAAAGCTAGAAGAAGAGCTAAAACAGTACAAAGAAACGATGATCGTTGTAATGGAGAATCAGAACGAGGCAACGATAAACTAAACTAATGCTTCTATTTGTAATAATAGAATGTATATACCTATGATAGAATGGGGTAACCAAACAACTAAATCATAGAATGAAGCCAGTACTTGTGTAATAAATAAGCAAACAGAGTTACAGAATCAATGGCAGGAAGAAATGGAGCATAGACGAGGTAACATCGATCCATTGCATTTCATTCTTACGAGGAATTACGCTATTTTGTATTTCAGAATGTCAGAGAGTCCTTTGGACTCTGAAAAGTTTCCTAATTTTCGATTTGCAAATGCATCCGATGCGTTGTTCTAGAATCTACAACTAACAAAAGCAGCTTACAAGTAAGATGGCGCAGTCGGCTGCATTCTTTAGCCTTAATCTGTCACCAATCTATAATTGTTTTCTGGGTTTTATGCTGCTTAACTAAAGAACAACTAATAAATAAGAAACTACACCAAAAGCTATCATCATCCTTTCCAGTAGAGAGTTAGGTACCTGAAGTATGAAAAGTGAAATTGCTCGGCCCATATGCTTCATGTGAGTAACCACTGGAAGAATCTTCAGGAGAAGGGAAAGACGGGAGAGATGCCTGAGGAGATGGTGCTGGTGCCATTGTTGAAGCAGCTGTAAGAAGTTTACTCTTTAAATTTGACAGAGTAATACTCTTGACTTCACCGAAAATTGAATAGTCAAGACCAAGATTTTTAGCACCCGATACTTGAATGTTTTGAGATAGCTGCTCCAATCTCTGCGGTAGAAGGTCTCCCATCGGCATGGTTGACCTAACAGAAGCCTGAACAGTAACCGGGGGAGATATTGTAGATCCTTCTTCATTCATAATTTCGACATGAATACGCTGCAGCCCGAAACAGAGAAATAGAAAGAATCAGATACGATTCTGAATAAACCCCGAAGAAAATAAGACTGGAAACACAACTAAGATGAAAAAAGTAACAAGTATTTGAGTTACATGACCCATAAAAAAACAAACATGTAACTTGCAGCATACCTCGTAGGGCCTCAAATGCAACCCAAACTTTAATCGATCCGTTAGGTGAACTAAGCTATCTTGTATTTGAGATATTGAATTGTTGAGAGTAAAGTTAAAGAGAATTTCGAGTACTCCTGAGATCGGATCAGATTCCAGTGTAATTACAGTGATTCCACCATGAAACTTCAAAACCTGAAATGTACTTGGCTGCCCTAAGTTTGAAGCTACCAAGCTCAGATTTGATTGTTTAGCAAACAACTCAACGAAACTTATTGCAGAGGTAGTAGCAACAGGAAACACTGCAAACCTTACATCAGTACAGTTAGATTCACCACATGGATCCATGGATAGAATAGTTACCTGTTTTGAATAATTTGGTATTTAGAATCTCAAATTAGAAATCAATACAATCTACTTAACTAGCTGAGAGCAAAAATGTACCTCGGTGTCTGAAAGATTTACTTTTTTGAAGATGTCTTTCTTTAGTCTTGCTTTGCGAGACACAACTATTGAGACTGGCTTTTCAAGTCTAAAATATGCTTGTACTGGGGCTAAACAAAAAGAAGCAAGAACTATCAGAAAACAAGCACGAGAGAATCAAAAGAACGAAACCCAACTCGCCCATGGATTTCTTCATTGTGAAGAATCAAAATAGTAAGAAATTATGATTTAGAAAGTTTTGTATGACATACTTATGTTAAAGATACCGCTTTCAGCATTTGATTAACTATATAAAACAAGTTCATACATTTCAAACATATCAAAGTCTGAAACTACGAGAAACAAAAGGCACAAAAGGAAGACCAATGGATGCCATTCTTGCTAAAAAGAGCTTCGTTCAACACACTGATATGACAATACACCAACCTGACCATTTCTAAAACAGAGAAAACTGTATCGAAATGAGAATTGAATCATGGAATTGCATTATTAAGTCCGTATCAAGTAGAAACATACAATAAATTCAATTATCTCAGTTTTCACCCTAAGTCTTGAAGATCAATCAGAGGAAACGGATAAAGATTACACTGAATTATGCAAAAAATTAAAAAATCACTGAAGACTATGATAATCATTCTCCTTTCTACACTATATTCTCTGAATTCAAAACAACTAATTTCGGCTAAAATACTCTAAAACCCTAATTTCTCAATGAACTTGAAAAACACAATCATTGACAGGAGAATCCTTACCGGCAGACTTAACTTGCTGTTTCGCATCTGATTCATACTTTGGTCGAAGCGAGATCAACGAAAAGAACCCGAAGAGCAGAACCGCGAAGCTGAGGATCAAAACAACAACACAACGGAGACTGATTACCCGCGACAGAGATTTGGAGAATCTATGGCAGAAAAACCTAGAAGATTCCGGATCTTCGACGTCTCCGAGATTCCGATGCTGATAGTGATCGCTTTCCTGATGATGTTTTCCCATTGACAAAGCATCCGAAAGCTCAATCGCGACCACTTTGTCGAACTCGAACGAGGATTTGGGAAGAGAAGAATGCGAGAGGAGAAAAGGGAGAGTGTTTGGCTTGAGGAACAAGGAAGCGAGGAAGTGACAAAGGAGTTAGCCCAACCAACGTTGAGAAGAGAAGCCGCAAAACGTAAACAGAAGAAGAAAAACATGTACATGTACATGTATATGTATATGTATATGTATATGTATATGTATATGTATATGTATAGTATTGGAAAATCTCGACGTAAATGTTATTTATAAATTGATTAATACCTTTCGATTTAAAATGTAGCGTTTTAAATATATATATATATATTAACATTATTAATTTAAACATATATATTATATTCCATCGTTTTAAATAATAAATATATATATATACATAGGGGTGGCTTGTTTGGTTCGGTTATTAATAAAATAACCAATCGGTTCTGAAATTTGTATAATCATTCGGGTACGGTTCGGTTCGGTTATTAACCGTATAACCATGGATAACCGATCATTTATGTAACTTTTATAATTATATATGTATTTTAATAATACTAGAAATTAGATGCAATATTAATATCTTATCTTTAGGTTTCTTTTTCTTTTGAACAAACCCACGAGAAACTCACGCTCGCCGATCACCTTGTTCCCATCTCTTCTTCTTCTTCTTCGATTCAACTTTTGAGACATCTCCTCACGATTCACGCTCTCCTCACGACTCACACTTTACTTGTTTGGCTATTCTCCCATCTCGTTCTATGCTTTCGTCTTGCACTCATCGCAAAAAGGTACGAATATGTCGAATTTGATGGTCTCTCACTCTTCTTGTTCTTCTTCTTTCGACTTGATTCTTCATGGGTTTGTGGGTCTCATTTGGTTTAGGTTATGAATTGTTCGATCGGTAGGAAGAGATTCTGAGTTAAGGTTTCGATGCTAGAAAAGTTTTCGAACTAGGGTTTCGATTCTAGAAAAAATTATGTGGAAAATAACCGTAATAACCGAATTAAAGAAAGTTTGGTTATTACTTTGGTTGTAACTTTTTTTTGTTACAACCGAACCGAACCGTTATAAAACCGAACCGAACCAAACCGATATAAATTTGGGTATACTTTGGTTATAGTTTTATCAAACCCGAATAAACCGTACCCGCAATAACTGAACCGAAAACCGAACCGAAATCCGAATAAGCCACCCCTATAATATACATAGATATATTCTATTTGAAGTCAGTTAGTTCAACTGATTATTAAATAATATAATTTTTTAATCTAAATTCGAAATTTTGCGTATTCATATTAACCGGCAGGACCGTGCTTGAGCACAAGCAGCCCAAGCATAGGCCTAGGGCACCACAATAATATTTGATTTTTAGGGGCACCAAATACCAAAAATAAATAAGGAAATAAAGAAATAAAAAAGAAAAATATAAAAGAATATTTGGTTGTAAAAGATAAGGGGCACCATTTTTTTATCACCGCTTGGGGCCTCCAATACTTCAGGCACGGCCTTGTTAACCGGTGTAAGATAAATGTTACATTATCTATATAACATATTAACCGGTGTAAGATAATTGAATACATATAACATATTTTATTATTTTTATATATTATACATATTATTTATATTAATAAAAAAAGATGCAAAAAAATTATATTGTCCAAAATTCTATCAAATTAATAAATTTTTATTTATTATGACAAAATATTACGAAAATTTGTTATGTATTTAATATTAAACTTAATATTCGATTTCTTTTTCATTTAATATTTTGATATTTAAAAATATTTTTATATTTTAGATATTTATTTGGCATGAGGATGATTGTAGATAATAGTAATATGTTACAATTATTTTAAATTAAATGGTCTAGTTTGTGAGTAATTTTATTTTATTGACGAGCGGAATTGAGTTGAGATCTTTCGGCTCTTTTTGAGAATCAATTGAGCTAAATTGGTTCGTTTTTTTTTTTGCAAATTAACGACAAACTGAACCAAACTAATTCATTTTACACCCATAATATTAACCAGAACTAGAATTAATAATGATGAAATCAACCATATAGAGAGGCTAAAAAATTATCATCAATAACGAAACTTAATTATTTATAAAATAACAAAAATAAAATAATGATATAAAACTATTATTTACAAACAAAATTTTGGGACGAACGATCCGTTTGTAAAGGACGAGATATGACGGTTGTCCACTAATATGTTTGTAGATTTATTGGTTCATATGTCTAAAATACCGTATGTATATATTAGCTTGTTATGATCGAATACGTCTAGAATTTACATATAATGACAAAAAATGTTCGTAAATTCTCTTAAAAAAAGTCAACAATCAACGAACAGATCAACGGATCCGTCCGTTGATAAATTTCCCAACATGATCAACGATCATAATCCCGTTGCAATCCGTTACAATTATCAACAGAAGAGCAACATATATAATCCATTAGACTGATCCGTTGAAAAATCGTTGAAAACCGCATTTTTATTCCAACGGATACCCGTTGGAATGTTTATAATTTCGAGATTTACCGTTGGAATAATTCAACGTTGGAACAATACTCGGTATGCTAGTTCAATTCAGATGGATGTATCATTTTGAATATTTTTTTTCATCTAAAGAAAAAACCAAAAAACAAAGCATTGGTTAAGGATCTATTACTAAATAGTACTTGTTGCAAAAAATCACATATTTTAACATATTTTATTTCGAGTCACATATTCCGATGAAACAAAGATGCTCAATATAAGATCACACAAACTATATATATAAATATAATCATCAATTTGGCACAATTCCTCTGATCTTTACAATGATTGGATGTACAAGAGAGAAATTCGAAGAATATTGACTAACACAGACGGGTATAATCATGTCCACACATATATATTACTAAATTGTCAAGAGCTATTACATTTCGAAAGATACAAAATGATGAACGTGTTTTCATTATTACAGGATATTTGATGAAGAAGTAATGGGTACATATCTTCATCTAAATGCAGATGAACTCACGAAAATGAAAGTTCAACATTATGGCACGTGGTTGAGCGATTAAGTAAGTAAACATACATATATATATGAAAAAATGTTATGTTATAAAATATTCATTTGTTTTTTTTATATAGGTCAAAAATTCCGATGAGAGACATCCTATCTGGTTAAAATATTTGGCTAAAGGTCATGCAAGAAATAGTTTGTGTTGGCCAACTTTGTTTAGTCGTGGATACACATTCCACACTACGAACATAGCAAACATAGAAGCACGTACAATTACAGTATTTATGTTAATAGTGAAATAGAGGGTGATAATTTCTACGACATTTTATATTAAATTATACACGTAAAATACCTCGGTCTCATTAGATTTAAGCTAATACTTTTCAGTGGTTCGACCCAACCGTAGGATGTGGTACACGAAAAAAATCGATGGGGACGAATTGACATCAATCTGGCACGCAATATGGTAAGTATGATCCATTCATCAAAATAGATCAATCAGATCAATTATGTTACATATCCAACAACATTAAAATGTCGAAGAGAGAAGTGGTGGGACGTAGTTAAAATCAAGTTGCTCGGAGTTATAAGCAAGACAAAAAAGAAGATCCGTTGTAAACCGATCACTCTGAGCCCATACGTTTAATTGATACAGAAAATCAGGAGGAAATTCTCGCAAGAACTAACATAGATGGAGAATACATTCGCGATTATAAAGACGTTGAACCGGAAGATGCAAAATATGAACACGTCGATGAATTTAGTAAATAATTGAAGGAAGACTGGCCAATCGAAGAATCAACCGAAGAAGAAATGTGAATTATGTAATTGTAATATCTAACTTTTTGGATTATTTTTTAATATTACATATTCAAGTTTTAATGGGCATCCGTTGGGAATTGCAACAGATACCCATTGAATCATTCAATTCTGTTAGATACTTAGAAAAAATTTTCAAGATTTCCAATTTTCAACGGGCATCCATTAAGATTTAGCAATGGATGCCCGTTGCCATGTTTTAGAATGCTAATGGATACCCGTTATCATGATTTAGAATACAAACGGATGACAGTTGGTACGTTGGAATGGATACCCGTTGGCTTGGACAAACAAGTATCCGTTGAAAGCTAGCAAGGGATGTCTATTGAAAAAATATCATCTTAGCTACGATACGGCTACTGCATCGATTTTTCTTTTCAACGGACATCCACTGAAAATTCCAACGGATGCTCGTTGGAAAGAAGACATATCATCATTGCATAGTCTATTGTTTCGGGAACACGCTTTACCAACGGGCATCCGTTGTAATTTTCAACGGATGCTCGTAAAGAAGCAAAAAATAATGTCAATTAATTTCGTTCGTTGAGGTAAAGTTATTTTCAACGAGTATCCTTTGAAAATTCTAACGATGCATGTTGGAAATATTTGTATTTTAACCGTTTGAATAGTTCCTTTTCAACAGAATCTCAAAACCAAAACATCAAAATCTCTCAAACACAAATCCTAAACACTTAAACACAATTAGAGCTTAACGATTTGTCAGTCACGGTGGAATGTTAGCTAGTTTCATAGGAGCCCCGTCATCGCCTCCACCGCCACCATATGGGCCTCCTTCACCTATATCGGCACCATCGATATTTGATGAAAAAGATGATATGGTTGATATAGATGCATTAATCAATAGTTTTGACGAGCATCCTTCCGTCCCTATTATTGATCCCCGAACATTCTGACGAGACATTGTGGTAAAATATTAGTTAGTAAATTTCATATTGAAATTAATAAAAAGTACTATCTTATTATGTGATTGCTACGAGCTGTTTGATGTGGATGATGTTCTAAAACATACGAACAACAACATCATCCAAGACACGCTACAAGATCGACTCTATTATTCCTAGCAGGTGACCCCCAAAAGTTATATGCCGCCGATGGTGGTGTACATTTAACGAAAGTATTTTTAATAAAAAGTTATTTTTTAAATTGTTATACTTTTATTGATAAAATAAACTATTAAAATTTAATTTTACAACATGCATATAGATGGCAAAAGAAAGATACACGGTTGCGCTTGATGATGAACAATGTCAATCACAACTATAACAAGAAGAACATCAAACCGATATTGAGAAACGAACGAGGTATTCAATCAATTTGTCCTATATTGGGAGTTAGAGGACTTTAACGCCAAAATCAAGAAGACAAAAAATGTCGGTACAACGAGAAAGTTTCCAGAGGTGGTCCACATCGCCATATCTCGGGATTAAAATCATTCTGGAAACGAAAAAAGAATTTGTAAAAGTTATTTAAATTAACAATTTAAATTTATTATTATATAAATTTGTCAACTGAACATATTATACTAATGGGTGTCAAAATTCAACAAGGCCTGCGGGCTCGGTCGAAAAGCCTGCACAAAAATAGCAGGCTTAGGGCTTACATTTGTAAACCCATTTGTATTCAGGCCTTCGCTGGGGCTTTCAAAAAGCTCGTAAAATAATGACTCGGCCCATCGGCTTCTTGCCGGCTCATCAGGCTTTAAATCATAACAAAATATTAGATCTAAGACCTTTCCTTTTCCTTTTTCCCCTTTATCGCGTCGACCATCTTTATCCAGATTCCTCAACATCATCTCGTCTTCGTCCAGATTCCTCCTCGTCGTTTTCTACTTCCCCACTGCTACGTCGTGTCGTCTTCCCCTCTGTGGCATCATGTCGTTTCGTCGTTTAGTCATCATCGTCGATTCTATGCTTGGTCATTTCGTCGCCAAGCATCGGTTCTATGCATCGATTCGTCGGTGTCGGTCGATTCCAAGCTCGATGGTTTCGTTGTCTTGGATCGATTCTAGACATCTTCTTCAGTCGATTCCAAGCGTCGGTTCCTAGAAACGGTCGATCGATTCCAAATGACGATTCCATGCTTTAGTTCCAGACGTCCATTCCAAGCTTCAGTCAGTCGATTTGATGCGTTGATTCCGGTTTGCTATGTGTCTTCGTTGGTTTACTTTTTCGTCGAGTTGCTCTCTGACATTTTTCAACTCTCTGCCATTTTTCAGATCATTTTTTAGAGAATATAATTTCATCACGTGGGCCATCTAAAGCCCGTCGGGTCGGGCCACAAGTCTAATAATTTCGACCTATTGGATTTTGGGTCGGGTCGTCTTGAAACTCATAATTATACTATAATTTTCCAGATGCAGAAGCTTGGAACGAACCGTTAAAGTTATGATGGAGAAGATCACATAGCAACCACAAGCCATCAGTTCAACTACCAATGATCTTAGTCCTTTAGCAAAGGACAAGATTTATTTAATGGAATATAATAAGATTATTGCTATTATAATTCTTTAATTACATACAATATTTTCTAACGATATACTAACTTTAATGTGTTTTACATTGTAGTCTGTTATACCATATAAAAGGGAGTCTATACGGTCTATGTTCGCTACAAAAGGATATAATGGAGGACGTCACAATGGTACCCCCGTGGTACAAGAGGCTTACACGCAAGAAAGACGCATCGAGCTACTCGAAACTACACTATGAACAATGCAAGATGCTCTTCATGGAACGCAAAATGCTCTTCAAAGTAATGTAATCCGAGCTTCGAGAAACGCGAGCGCAGATGTGTCACATTGAAAGTATCATCAAGTTGCTGACGGATCGAGCATATCAACCACCACTATAACACCCCCATCCTGGAACTACCTCAAGATTAGGAGTGTCCACCATCACCTCCAAGAGGTGGCTACCGTGTCATCACTC
The DNA here is from genome assembly GCA_036759665.1 of Gynandropsis gynandra. Classification (NCBI taxonomy): domain Eukaryota; kingdom Viridiplantae; phylum Streptophyta; class Magnoliopsida; order Brassicales; family Cleomaceae; genus Gynandropsis; species Gynandropsis gynandra. The sequence goes on from CM071864.1 coordinate 4,748,196, forward strand.
AAACACATTTATAAAATAAAATAAATGATTTATTCCAAAATAAAATGGTCTGAACCAAATAGCAAAACAAATACGTAAGGACTAGAGTCACGTAATCGAAATAAATAAATACGAAATGCAAAATAAAACTCATCGAGACGTCGTGCACGCCTCTCCCATCAGACCACTTTGAGCTTTCATGTTGCTGCTCAACCTCGTTGCTCTTTTTCCTTGCCATACCCTGTCCATTCACGACAATCCACAAATAAAGTGAGTACGAAATATGCACTCAGTGAGATCAATACGTGTACGTACTCTGTGCCACGTATTCTCTCATTCTAAATTGAATAACATAAATAACGATATATCCAAAGTCTAAACTAAAGATATACAGATAACTCTACCCAACCCGACTGAGTATCCAAAGTCTAAGACTAGTATCACACCGGATCATAACACACAGAGTCCACACGACTCTAGTTCGGGCATACGCTCGCAAAGTCCGAAGGACCCCAACACACTGAAGATCTCGCAAGGTCATAAGTACCCTAGCCATCAGTACAATACAGCGCTCTATCGCTCAAAAGGTTATCACAACCCCAACACGGTACGACGCTGGCAGATCCACTGATCTGACTAACTCGACGCTCCGTCGCTCGAAAGGTTACCATAACCCCAACACGGTACGATGCCGACAGATCAACTAACGTGACTAACTCGATGCTCCGTGCTCGTAAGGTTACCATAACTCCGGTACGGTATGACGTCGGCCCAGATCCAAGTGTGACAATACTAACGTCATCGACCCGATACTCATAACGTGACAACTCTCACCGACGCGCTCGCACACGCCTTCTTCCGAAGGTTCGAGTGTGAAATCACTCGAACAAACACACTAACAAGATATTCACTCGGCTTTAACATCGAACCAAATATCGACGTTCTCCGACCCCAACACTTGGTTGCACGTCAATTCTCTAGATCATATCTAATCATCTATACAACTCATATACTTATCATCAATTCACATATGATAAATCTAGAGTTTAATCCAATTCACTTGTAATGTCTTACTTTTTCCATTATGATCCTATAAATACTCTTGTGATCATGCCTCGTTTTAAAAGTATAATCGTTTACATAAATCAATCACACATCCGAAATTACGATGGAGAAAATCATCACCTTATCTTCCCGACGATTTGACGATTCTAGCTAATATTGCTAGCAACAACACCGACCAATTTTTCCCTATTATAGATCCATTCAATTCATTAAATTTCCATAATATAAATATTCGAATTAAGTGAATAATCACAACGAATTATTTAGAGATTTACCATAATCGCGATTAGAATCCACCACAAAGAACGCGATGAATATTTGAAGATACTTCTCCAATTTCTTCTTCCCCTTCCCTTTTCTTTTTTTTCTTCTCTTTCCTCTTTCTCTCAGTTGCTTCTCTCTCTCCCTCTATTTAATTCCCACGGCTAGGGGTGGGCACCCGAGGGTACCCGCGAGATTCTTACTACCCGTACGCGAACCCATCCCGCAGGGGTATTATATTTTAGTACTCGCACCCGCAAGATGCGAGTACCCATCCCGCATGAGGAAGAGGTAAAGACTATGTCATCGAGGAGAGAGAAGAGGGAAGAGGCTAGAGGAGTCACCGGTTGAGCAAGAGAGTGCGGGCGGGTGACCATCGGCGAGCAGTAGGGAGAGCGGGCGACCGACCGTCGGTTGATACGGTAGTGCAGGAAGAAAAGGGAGAGGCTATGTCGTCGAGGAGAGGGAAGAGGGAAGAGGTTAGATGAGTCGTCGGTCGAGCAGGAGAGGGAAGAGGGAAGAGGTTAGATGAGTCGTCGGTCGAGCAGGAGAGGGAGCGAGTAGCCATCGACGAGCAAGAGGGAGAGCGGGCGAGGAGAGGGAAGAGGGAAGAGGAGTCGCCGGTCGAGCAAGAGGAAGAGGGTATGTTGTCGAGGAGAGGGAAGAGGGAAGAGGAGCCGCCGATCGAACAGGAGAAGGAGCGGGAGGGTGACCATCGGTGAGCAGGAGAGGGAGCGGGCGGGTGGCCGTTGGCGAGCAAGAGGGAGAGCGGGCGGGGGGCATGTGCTTTGCAGGAGGAAGAAAGAGAGATTGTGATGAGAAGGGAAGATTGGAGAGGCTGGAGGAGAAAGAAGGGTTAGGTTTAACCTAAGGGTATTTAGGTAATACCAATAAAAAAATAAGGGTAAAGGGTATTTTTGTAATTTTTACGGGTACCCGCGGGTATCCGCTTATCAAACTAAAAAACCCGTCCCAAACCCGAACCCCTGGGTATTGAAATTAAATTACCCAAACCCGTATCCGCGGGTTCGAGTAATTTTTTACGGGTACGGGATGGGTTTCAGGACGGGACGTGTCTCTCTCTTTCTTGAAGGACTTCTCACAATCTTCATTCCAAACAAAAAGTACATCTTTTCCCGTAAGTCTCATCATTGGCTTTGCTAGACTAGCAAAGTTCATAGCAAAACGTCGATAATACCCTGCTAATCCTAAAAAGCTCCTTATCTTTGTTGCATTTTTCAGTTGTTTCCAACCTACAACAGTTGACACCTTCTCAGGATCGACAGAAACTCCTTCTTCCGATACGATATGTCCCAATAATCCAACACGTCTCTTCCAGAAACTACACTTTTTCAACTTTGCAAACAGTCGTTGTTCTCTGAGACGCTCTAACACTAAGCGCAAATGTTCCTCGTTTTCCTCTGGGCTCTTGGAGTAAACCAGAATGTCATCTATAAATACAATAACGAAACAATCCAAGTAGTCCCGAAAAACATTTTTCATTAGCTTGATGAACGCAGCAGGGGCATTAGTCAAACCAAATGGCATGACCGCAATTTCATAATGCCCATATCGTCTTCAAAATGCGGTCTTCCTAATATCACCTTCTGCAATTGGAATTTGATGATATCTTAATGCTAAATCTATCTTTGAGAACCAAGTCACACCTCTTAATTGATCTAATAACTCATCGATCCTCGATAGTGGGTAACGATTTTTCATAGTGACTCTATTTAGAGCCCTATAATCAATACACAGTCTGAAAGTCTCATCTTTCTTCTTCACAAATAGGAATGGTGCACCCCATGGTGATGTACTCGGTCGTACAAAACCTTTCTCAAGTAGCTCATCTAATTGCTTCTTCAACACTGCCATTTCCGCTGGTGCCATTCGATATGGAGACTTTGATATTGGAGCAGTACCCGGTTCTAGCTCAATCTCAATTGGATCCCCTCGCGTTGGTGATAAGCCCTGCAATTCTCTGAAAACATCTGCAAACTCTCGCGCTACAGGTACCTCCTCGACTTGCACAGATGGACCCACTTCTTCTACTGATATGGTAGCGAGATATATGTCACACCCTTGATCTAGTAATCGTTCCATACAAAACGCTGAGATGATGTGAATCCCTTGACCCGAGCAAATTCCTTGATACTTAAGCTCCTTGCCGCTTTTTTGGCAACGTACTTGACCGCGACGACAATCCATCACAGCCCGATGTCTTGACAACCAATCCATTCCTAGGATCACATCATAGCATTCTATCGGAATGATGATCAGCTCTGCAGCTAGTTCTTCTCCGTCTATCACCACGGGTACCTCCTTGACAACCCCTTTAGATTCTAAAATCTGACCTCCGGGAGTATGCACTCGGACAATACTCGTTAGACCCTCAGGTTAAACAACTAATTTATCAGCCATCGATGGACTCACAAAACTATGTGTCGCACCGGTGTCAAATAACACATGAGTAGACATGCCTCCCAAAATTACTGATCCACCGATAGGTTGAGCGTCTCCTTCTTGGCCCTTACGTTCACCCTCGCAACCTCCCATGGCTTATAGTTGTGGTTGTACAGCCCTACATTTCAATGCATGCTCTTCAGGCTTCCTAGTTCTAACCTGTGGTGTTAGACCCACTGGTGGTGGTGGTGGTGGTGGCCTCGGAAAATCCTTTTAAAAATGATCCATACTACCATAGCGGAAACATCCGTTGAATTGTCCTCGCTTCATAGTTCCTCCCACTTGCTAGGGGCAATCACGAAACTGGTGCTCTATACTTCCATATCGGAAGCATCCTACTCGCCTATCGGATCTTTGGTATGCCCCAACATGATCACGTCCACAACGATGACATGGGTACCTCGATGTTGATACGATAGGACGTGTCGAAACTGCTTTTCTCTGATCTGATCTCCCCCAAATCTGTAGGACAACCTGTTTCCCTTTGGCATCCGAAGACTTCAAGATGCCCTCCTCGATCCTTTTTCTACCAACTGAGCATTCTGAACTAGCTCAGACAATGATCCATGCTTGATATCTCAAACCTGCATCTGATCTCCGGTCGTAATCCTTCCAAAAATTTGTAACCTTGAGAACTTCCGAGGTTTCTGATTTTGACCCCTTTTAGGCATGTAATCCATGATATAGAAATACTCTGACGTCTCCACATGCCTTTGATTAAACACTAGAGGAGGAATCGGTGGTGGTGGCAACGATACTTGTGGTGGAGCATGTGGCTGTACTGGTGGTGGTGTCGGTGCATGCACCGGTATTTGTGGCGTCGCCGAACTCTCCTCTTGATCATGTTGTCGACTTTCTGCTAATATCTCTCTCAACATTTCTCTCATGACATTTCTATCTATTTCACTTCGCGATCTTCATATAAATGATTGAGACTGCATACGGCTAGTGGAACGAGAGCCTCCACTCATTTCGCGACTAAGAGCTCTAGTAATCATCCTCCTCGGTACTGTCTCCTACAAACAATTAACTACTATTAGTTTCCACGGCTCTAAACTCACTAGACATTTTGGACATGTGTGCTACGGTCTCATGATTTTATTAAAACATTTCGCAAAACATTTTGAAATCCAGTGAAAATGATAAATACGAAATGACACCAGGCTCTGATACCAATTTGTAACACCCTCATCCCGGAACTATCTCGAGATTAGGAGTGTCCACTATCTCCTCCAAGAGGTGGCTACATGTGTCATCGCTCGAACGGATTTATAAAATAAAATAAATAATTTATTCCAAAATAAAGTAGTTCGGACCAAATAGCAAAACAAATACGTAAGGACTAGAGTCACATAATAGAAATAAATAAATACGAAATGCAAAATAAAACTCATCGAGACCTCGTGCACGCCTCTCCCATCAGACCTCTTTTTCCTTGCCATACCCTGTCCATCCACGACAACTCACAAATAAGGTGGGTACGAAATACGCACTCAGTGAGATCAATACGTGTACGTACTATGTGCCACATATTCTCTCATTCAAATTGAATAACGTAAATAACGATATATCCAAAGTCTAAACTACAGATATACAGAAAACTCTACCCAACCCGACTGAGTATCCAAAGTCTAAGACTAATACCACACCGAATCATAACATACAGATTTCACACGACTCTAGTTCGGGCATACGCTTGCAAAGTCCGAAGGACCCCAACACACTGAAGATCTCGCAAGGTCACAAGTACCCTAGCCATCAGTACAATACAACGCTCTGTCGCTCGAAAGGTTACCACAACCCCAACACGGTACGCTGGCAGATCCACTGATCTGACTAACTCGACGCTCCGTTGCTCGAAAGGTTACCATAACCTCAACACGGTACGATGCCGGCAGATCCACTAACGTGACTAACTCGATGCTCCGTCCTCGCAAGGTTACCATAACTCCGGTACGGTATGACGTCGGCCCAGATCCAAGTGTCACAATACTAACGTCATCGACCCAATACTCCTCACGTGACAACTCTCACCGACGCGTTCGCAAACGCCTTCTTCCGAAGGTTCGAGTATGAAATCACTCGATCAAGCACACTAACAAGATATTCACTCGGCTTTAACACCGAACCAAAATATCGACTTTCTCCGATCCCAACACTTGGTCACACGTCAATTCTCTAGATCATCTCTAGTCATTTATACAACTCATATACTTATCATCAATTCACATACGATAAATCTAGAGTTTAATCCAATTCACTTGTAGTGTCTTACTTTTTCCATTATGATCCTATAAATACTATTGTGATCATGCCTCGTTTTAAAAGTATAATTGTTTACATAAATCAATCACAAATCCGAAATTACGATGGAGAAAATCATCACCTTAGCTTCCCGACGATTTGACGATTCTGGCTAATATTGCTAGCAACAACACAGACCAATTTTTCCCTATTATAGATCTATTCAATTCCATAAATTTCCATAATATAAATATTCGAATTAAGTGAATAATCACAATGAATTATTTAGAGTTTTACCACAATCGCGATTAGAATCCACCACGAAAAACGCGATGAATATTTGAAGATACTTTTCCAATTTCTTCTTCCTCTTCCCTTTTATTTTCTTTTCTTCTCTTTCCTCTTTCTCTGAGTTGCTTCTCTCTCTCTCTCTCCCTCTGTTGAATTCCCACGGCGGCTCTCTCTATTTCTTTTAATTTTTTAAACCCTAATAACTAATAATATATATATACATAGGTAATATTAGCACAAAGGACATAAATGTGATTTACTCCATTAGGGTTTCATATTATCTTGTATATCTATATCATAACTGATGTAATTCATGTTTGGAATCAATATACGAAATCCCTTTCTACATGGTATCAGAGCGCTGATCCGAACCCTAACCCTAGCTATCACCACCGCCGCCGGCCACCTCTCTTCTCCTTTCTCCTCA
>CM071864.1:4761626-4772062 GCA_036759665.1 Gynandropsis gynandra
GTTATGTGACGATTAAGTTGATTAAAGCAAAACCTACAAATCACAATGACAGATAAATTAACATTTAGTTAACTAATTATAATTGAGATTTGAAATTGAGTATACGTACCATAGTCCACCGTTTTTTCGATCAGGGTCTATAAGAGGAAGCTTGCGTCGCTCTTCATCCATTGCTAAAATTTCTTCCATTGTTGGTTCCTCGTATATATCCGGATCGTGATGCCAGTACTTGACTAATGGTGGTTGCATTTGCAGATAATACGGCATATATTGCCCCGATTGTGTCGATCCAGTGTTTCGGAAGAAATTTGGATTCATGTAATCATAAAACCCTGAATTGGAATGTCGGGAATGAGATGAAAGGTTGCCACTTTCCTCGGACTGAGGGCGATTTCTCGTTTTACCGTCTCTTCCAACGCGGCGCGGCATACTGAAATGGAAATTAAAATATTACGACATTCTAAATTTCAACGTACATTTCTAAATTTTGCAACTCTAACATCAACACATAAATAAACAGCTAAATTCCATGCTCCTACCTTAAAATTCTAATAACTTAGAACCAATTCCAGCGAAATTCTATGCTCCTACCAAGATTTTTTTCAACTAATCCATGAAATTGACGGTTCAACACGAGACTGATATACCTGACCGACGGCGGCGAACGGGGAGGCGACGAAGGAGGGGAGGGCGGCGGCGACGGGAGGGGAGACGCAAGGGAAAGCGGCGGCGACTGGAGGGGAGATGCGTTCGAATGTAGGCGACGGGAGGGGAGATGCGTTCGAACGTAGGCGGCGACGGGAGTGGACGAAGGCGGCGGCGACGGATGGGCGCAGCGAACGCGGCGGCGACGGTGAGAGAAGCGAACGCGGCGGCGACGGAGGAGGAAGGGAACGCGGCAGCGACGGAGGAGGAAGGAGAATGGATTCGAACGTGAAGATTCTGAGAATGGATTCGAGAATTTATAATAATTTGGGGAGGGGGGAAAAAATCCGTCTCCAATTGGAGAAGGGTGGATAAAATCCGTCTCCAATTGGAGATAGAGGGATAAAATCCGTCTCCAATTGGAGACAGAGGGATTAAATCCGTCTCCAATTGGAGACGGCTGAGGCCTGTCCCCAATTGGAAACGGCTCATCCGTCCCTAATTGGGGACGGTTCAACCTTCTGTCCCCAATTCCAGGATCGGTGATTGATCGGGACGATTGACCGGGACCGGGATCGGAACGATTGACCGGGATCGGGATTGGGACGATTGACCGGGGACCGGGCCCGAGACGATAGAACGGGATCGGGATGATAGATCGGGACGATAATCATCAAAAAACGTATAATCATTGAGAAACAATTCGTAAACATATAATCATTAAGAAATAGAAACAATCATTAAAAAGTATATAAAAAACAATCCGTAAACGTTTTAACAAGATTCATCATGAGAGTCACACAATTGTTCCGTCGAATCTTCTGTATCTGATTCAAATTCCACATCTTCTTTTTCTTCTATATCTTCATGAAGATCATCTTCATTTCTTTCGATTTCCTCCATTTCACCGTGCGTAAGTTCTTCAACGTGTACATTAAGTTCTTCGCGTACATCGTCAATAGCAATAATCTCGGTCATTTGTTGTTGCATTGGCAATTGTTGTTGTTCTGTGTTGTCGATAAATTTGCCCCTCGGAAGTATCTTCATTGCGACACGCCAACCTGAAGATCTTCTAATATGCGGATAGGAAACGTAACAAACTTGATCAGCTTGTGACGCAAGAATAAAAGGCTCGTATTTTGCATATCTTCGTGTGGAGTTAACTACTACAACGCCTAATAACTTTCCTCCTTGAATGTCAACGCACCTTCCAATGTTAGACGCATAGCCATCGAGAAATTTCACATCTTCTTTCAACCATTTCAACAATTTATATTTCGTATCATTTGACAATCTGAATATCGAGACTGGCGCTTTACCGTCGTCACTTATATGTAACTCCCTTCGTGAGCAATACTCTTCTAGATCCTTGTGTGATGAGGAGGAGATTTCCGCACAACTACATTCCTTTTAAAATTTCTCTTGTTGCGCCGTAATGCATCATCAACAGGAAGAAAACGACGATGACAATCAAACCAACTCGTCTTTCTTCCATGTTTCAACTGAAAAGCATCTGTTTCTTCCATGCAATATGGACAAGCCAATCGACCATGCGTTGTCCATCCAGATAACATACTATAAGTTGGAAAATCACTTATTGTCCACATGAGAGCACCTCGTAACATAACATTTTGTTTTCTCGAGACATCGTACGCTTGAACTCCATTCCATATTTCTTTTAATTCTTCAATAAGTGGTTGAAGAAATATATCCAAACTTCTTTTCGGATGATTAGGCCCGGGAATCATTATTGTTAAAAACAAAAATTCCCGTTTCATGCACATATCCGGTGGTAAGTTGTAAGGTGTCACTATAACTGGCCACAATGAATAATTCTTTCCAGACATCCCAAATGGATTAAAACCATCGGTACAAAGGCCTAAATAGACATTTCGACTCTCATCCGCAAAATCAGGATATACCTTGTTAAAGTGTTTCCACGCCTCACCATCTGAAGGATGACACATCTCTCCTTCACGACTTGAATGCTCAGGATGCCATCTCATGTCGCTTGCGGTCTCCACAGATTGATACAATCTTTTTAATCTGTCTGTAATTGGTAACTACCACATACGACGATATGGAACCGATTTCCCATTCTTTATTAAATAAAACTGATCTTTTCCACAAAATAGACAATTACTCATCTCTGATGTCTCTCTCCAAAAAATCATGCAATTGTCTTGACAAACATCAATCTTTTGATATGGCAATAAACCCAAAGATCGAATCATCTTCTTTGTCTCATAATAGGAGTCTACTGCATTATTATCTTCTGGCAAATAATCTCTTACTAATTGCAATATCGAATCCATGCAATTCTCAGACAAATTATTTTCAGTCTTCAAATTCATCAAACGTGCAGACAGAGATAACTGTGATAAACCACTCCTACAACCATCATAAAGTGGATTCCTAGCACCTTCTAGCATATTAAAAAAACTTTTTGCTTCTTCATTCAGATCTTCTTTAATATTTTCGTTTCTTTCACGGAATACATTTTGCATCATTTCCACATAAGGGTTCATTTCTACATCTTGAGAAGACTCAAATTCATCATGATGTATAGTGCCCCTACTAAAGTTTTCCACAACATTACTAGGTCGTGGTGCAAATTTTTCTCCATGACATAACCACATGAAATAATTCGGGGTAAATCCTCTTAAATAAAGATGCTTCCAAATAGTTCTCTCATAAACAAATTTTTCATTCTTGTATTTGACACATGGACAAACCAACGTACCCGTTTCTTTGTAAACTTTTTTATTCGTCGCCATTGTCATAAACTGTGTGACGCCTTCTATAAACTCTTTCGATACGCTTTGAGATTCTGGATCAATTCTTCTGTACATCCATTGTCTAGAATCGAAAATGTTCGATCTTGATGAAGATGCCATTATATCGCAAACACTATGGAAGATATGGGGTGAAAAATATGAGAGTTGCTTATGAAAAACGGATCAATGGTTGAGGGGTTAAATAGATTATTTATACACGAATTAGTGATAGATTAGGGGCTAAAAGATTAATTTTCCGAAAAAACGTCCCGAAACCATCCCTAAAACGATTTTTAAAGTCCTAAATTTAGGGACGGTCCCAAATCCGTCTCCAAATTTGGAGACGGATGACCTGCCCCTCTCCAAATTTGGAGACGGATGACCTGCCCGTCTTCAAATTTGGAGACGGATGACCTGCTCGTCTCCAATTTAGGGACGACTTACTATTCCATCCCTAATTGGTCCGCATTTAGGGACGGATTAGGCACGACTCTTCTGTACCCAAATTTGGGGACGAATTCGGGACGGATTTCATTTTCCGTCCCTAATCCGTGTATAATCCGTTCCTAAATTTAGGGACGGAAATATCGGTCCCCAAATTCCGTCTCTAATCTTGAATTTTCTAGTAGTGAGATCGTTTCTAACATAAATGTAGTCATTTCCAACAGATATGTCTGTTTGAATTGACCTGTTTTTTAAGTGATTTCATACTATAATATCACTCGTCCAAAATTATTGACAAATTAAGATCAATTATCTTTTAATGCATAATTCATGTGTATATCTAATTTATCGAAAAATATTATATAACTCACACAAAATTGTTTTTCGTTTTCTAAATAAAATTATAATTCTTCTATATAAAATTAATCTTTTATTTATATTATAATATTATCATAGTAAATATCAATAAAAACATACAAAGTTAAGCTTCGTCGTTCACCAAATTCGAACACATAAATCCACAAATTCTAATACATAAATCCATCAATTTTATTTCATATGCAAGTACAATTATAATACTAGTTAATTGCGTGAATAATGAGAATACAAATTAAAGCTATGTAAAAAAATACAAATAAAATATTTATATTAGCGACAATAGTCTTTTATCCTATTGACAATTTAAAGCTCAAAATTTAGCTTTAATCATAATCTCATAAGCTATTCAATTTGCAAACAAAAAAAAAAACTCCGTCATATGTTAATTCAATGTGAAAAAAATCATTAATTTGTATTTAAACTCTAAAAACTCCATTTTAAAATTAAAAAATAGAAATTTCTAACCATAGAAACTATCCACAATAGAATCGAGTTTATAAGAAGACACGTTGTAGGTTGTTTTCGTATTAATTTATTGGTAATGTTTATGTATTTGGTAATGTTTATGTATTAATAAAAAAGCCAATTCTCCCGTCAATTATCATGCTTTACTCAAATTCTCTCATGAATTATCTGACACAGTCAATTCCCCTTCATCTTACAACACCATCTGATTCCCCCCTCAACTATATCAGTTCAGCCAATTTCCCCATCCGTTATATAAACAGTATATTGGTGTTAACCGACCCGGTTTTGACCCGATTTTAACCCGATTTTGACCCAAATCAAATACCCAATTTTGACTCGTATTATAACCGATTTTAACCTGATTTCGACAATTTTTAACCCAATTTCACTCAATTTTAACCCGATTTTACCCAATTTTAACCCAATTTCACCCAAATTAACCCGATTTCATCAAATTTAATCCGATTTTCACCCAAATTTAACACAATTTTATCTAATTTTAACCCAATTTCACCCAAATTAACCCGATTATCGTTCAATTTAACCGATTTACTCACTTTTAACCCGATTTACTCTTTTTTAATCGATTTAACTCGATTTTCGATTCACCTCAATTTCATCCAAAGAATATAATTCCAACCCGATTTCACCCAATTTAATATAATTCCAACCCAATTTCACCCAAATTTTACTAGTTTTCACCGAATTTCAACCCGATTTAATAATTGAGTTTATATTACGTAAGCGAATGCTTTGGTACGTAATGCATAAATTTATATAATATAATGTATAAATAATATATATATATATTGTAAATTATATATCATGATGCGGTGTAAAAATAAATAAATATAATTGAAGTTTTATAATTTAAAATATATGCACTAAAATAGTTTAGTCTCAAGGGCTATCATTCCGATCTATCCACAAAACGAATTCGAGTCGACCCGAATCGAATCAGAATATGCCTAAAAATTTAGATCTTTGGCCTCGTCCGTCGAGATTTTGATGGGCTCGGACCAAATTCAACTTCAATTTTAATATTATGAAAGTAAAATTGAAGTTGAATTTTTTTAGGAATGATAGGATTGAAACCCTAATAACATATAATATGTATTTTTTATTTTAACCCTTTTAAAATGGCAAAATATCAAGGATACCTTCTTTGGGCTTCCTTGCTTCACATATACTCTCGAAAACCTAATTAAAAAAATTTAGAGAAAAGATAAATGTGTCTTTATTTTTTGTTAGTGAAAACACATGTGATTTGACATTTTTTTTTCAAAACAAAACCTATTTCAAAGTTGAGAGGAAGGAGCGAGCGACAATTTCGAAGTTGAGATCAATTTCTAACGATTTTTGAGCGATTTCCAACGATTTCGAGCGATTTGCTGCGATTCTAATGATTTTTGAGCGATTTCAAACGATTTTCGAGGGTCACATGGGTTGCATGAGTCGCTTGGATTGCATGAGTCACAAGGATCACATGGGTCACACATGTCATAAGGACAATATGAGAATATCAATATTATAAGGATAAAATTAAAGTTGATTGTTTTAGGGAATGATAGGATTGAAACCCTAATAGCATATCATGTGTATTTTTATTTAAAACATTTTAAAATGGCAAAATATCAAAAATATCTTATTGGGGATTCCTTGCTTCACATATACCCTCAAAAACCTAATTAAAAAATTTGGAGAAAAGACATATGTGCCTTTATTTTTTGTTAGTGAAAACACATACGGTTTGACATTTTTTCAATACGAAACCTATTTCAAAGTTGGGAGGAAGGAGAAAGCGGTAATTTCGAAGTTGAGAGCAATTTCCAACAATTTTCGAGCAATTTCCAGCGTTTTCGAGTGATTTCTAGCGGTTTCCAACGATTCGAACGATTTTCGAGGATCGCATGAGTCGCTTGAATCGCATGAGTCACAAAGATCGCATGGGTCGCACATGTCACAAGGATAATATGGGAATATCAATATTATAAGGATAAAATTGAAGTTGAATTTTTTAGGGAATGATAGGATTGAAACCTTAATAGCATATCATCAGAAAACTCTATCAGCCATGATCTCATTGACATGGTTGATGACTTGGAATTTTGTGAAGGCTTTCCATGGGGTCGGTACACATTCGAGATGATTGTGGATACTTGTCGCAAGCACGTTAGCGGGGAATCACCGAAACCAAAATGGTATTGTGGCGGTTTCATGATCCCACTAATGGTAAGTTGTATATATTATTCGAATAACTTGAATGTTTTTGTACTTTTTGCATTCTTATCATTTTGTTTTAATGTTTCAGTTACTTCCATTTGAAACCATCCTTAGTTTGGGCAGAAATGGATGGTATGTTGAGGTTGTGGATGCGCATCGATCCTGCCCAAAAATGTATAAGAAGATGGTTAAATCCAATTTTAACCGAAGTATGTAGATGTGATAAGGCAGATTGGAGATTCTAAGGTAACAATTACACAGGGTCACAAGGGAAACAAGGGTCGCAGAGGGTAATAATGGTTATGTTTTGTTTTTCAGGATATTCTAAGTATTCTTCGTGCTGAACACGAAGAGGAAGCTTTACTTTCTGGTCTGGAGGATTACGAGGGATGCGACGATCCCAATATTCAGATATGGATGAAACATCTTCGCAGAAATCTGAAGGGTGTTTGTTGGGAGGATATCCGTGAGCAAGAAATGCTGACACGAAAAGCAGCTCTTGGTGATCAAAAAAAGGAAAAGGAAAAAGGGACTAAGAGGAAGGAGTGCGTGAGTGATGCTGATGCTGATGCTGATGCTGCAGTCCCTCTGACACTGGAGAAGAAATTAATAGGGGAAATAAGGAAGTCGGAGAAGAGAATCATCAACGCCGTAAGAGACCTTCTAAGGGATGTCGGGATTCATGTGTCTAATCCAAAATCAAAGGCTGCCGAGAAATTTGCGATCATCGAAACCCAATCTTCCGACACTGTTGGTGATTTTGCTTTTGAATTCCTTCGACGTCCAAATCCAGTGTCAAGAAACCTTGCTCCTGATGGAGTTCCACCAAGTAAGTAATATTTAGTGAAAAGGTCATTTGAGTGTCAATTTCCATCGAGACATATAAGTCGTAGGGTCGCATAAGCCGTAGGGTCGTTAGAGTCGTAGGGTCGCATAAGCCGCAGGGTCGTTAGAGTCGCATGGGTTTCATATGTCGCATGTGTCACTGGGTCGCTAAAGTCAAATGGTCGCATGGGTCGCATGGGTCGCATTGGTCCCATTGGTCGCATAGGTCGCATTGGTCCCATTGGTCCCATAGGTCGCCATATGTTTAATGAGGTAAATTTTATGCAGGTGCTGGACCTTTATCGAAGGAGTCTGCGCCATATGTTGAACCTCCGTTGACGAAAAGAGCAAGAACAATGTGAGGGAGAGGGCGAAAGAAGGTTGTTTAAGAACCCGAAAAAACGGTGGTTCAAGAACCTGAGGAGTTTGTGTGGAATCCCAGTGGATTAGTAAAGGACTTGATAAGCCGATTTCCTACGTTCATTGAGGCTAGCGGTGAAAAGTTGACTAATCTATATTGGTTCCTGAAGGCACCTCGACATGAGCGGTGGTGGATATCTGAGCTAAATATTCCCCGGGGGCCAAAGTTTTGGGAGATTATATTAAAGGCCAACGCATGGCTTGAAGATGAAATAAGTTTTTTTTAAACCCTTAGTCTCACAGAGTTTTGTGTCATATGTATTCCTATGTGTTAATTTTTTTTTCAGCAATTGGATGAGGCGTTGATGGAGCTGTCTACTCGCTTGCCATTGGATCCCAGCGCGTATCAGAATTATTACGTTTGTCCTGTTGCTTTCATGCAGACGCTCTCAATGTAGACGTACGAGGATATGGCAACTTTGCCGGAAAAGCTTAGTCAGTTTTTGAACGCCAAGGCAACAATTAGTGATTATGAAGGTTTTGTCTCGGTTCTAAACATCCCATCGGAAAATAATCGATGGGTAGGATGTCATTGGGTAGCCATCAAAGCGGATTTCAAAACCCGATGCATCACGGTATACGACTGCAAGATAATCCTTAAGGAAACACATATCGATCTGGTGATTGAGAAGATAAGAAAAGCTGTCCCCAAGATGCTCATTCTCGGAGGGTTTCCTTCTTTGGCTTCTGGAGAAGATGAATGGAGGTATGTGTATTATGAAGGACTGCCACAGAACCAAAGCGGGAATGACTGTGGTGTTTTCTTTATCATAGAAGATTTCTTCCTCGTGGACATGCTTTCCGAAAAGATAAAAAACATTTTCGGAAGAATGCGGTACAAAAAGAAGAGGCGCCGTGCATGCAAACCGGAACATAAATCCTTTACGAAAAATTGAACACAATGGGTGATTTACAAGAATCGGTTGAATGCGGTGGATATTCGGTACAAGGGTCACAGAGCCTCATACGTCCCTTGCGAACCATGCGACCCATGCGACCCTTGCGATCCATGCGACTCTTGTGATCCATGCGACCCTTGCGATCAATACATTCATTCATTCAAGACCTATATTAAAAGGTTCTTTAATGTGGTCAATGCATGCACCTTGGTTAAAACGGAGTTCATTTATTTTTCGTTGAATATGAGTTTATAAATAGAGGAGGAAAAACCGAAAAGCTACAACAATTTGTAGCACCAAATCATCTCTTGTGTTGTCATTAAGGTCCAATACATTGGTAGGTAGGGGACGCAAGAAGGTCCAATACACTGGACATGTCAAAGACACAAGAAGGTAGACCTTCAAAAGATGTCTTCAGGAAGTCTACGGTTATAGTAGAAGTAGACGAAAGATTCAATAAACCTTCGATCGATTCCACATAATAGATGATAAACCTGAACAAGAGAAACTAAGTAAAAAAAACCCGTCTTAAGATAATAAAAATTTAATCTTTCGAACAAATTCAAGTGATTTACCTGAGCATGAGTTAAAATTCGTCGTGTTGGCTTCATACAACTTTCGTCTATTATGTGGAATCGATCGAAGGTTTATGGAAAAGTTTATTCCAATGTTCAACTCTCTTCACCTTACGTCCCCTACCTACCAGTGTATTGGACCTTAATGACAACACAAGAGATGATTTGGTGCTACAAATTGTTGTAGCTTTCCGGTTTTTCCTCCTCTATTTATAAACTCATATTCAACGAAAAATAAATGAACTCCGTTTTAACCAAGGTGCATGCATTGACCACATTAAAAAACCTTTTAATATAGGTCTTGAATGAATGAATATATTGACCACATTAAAAAGCTTTGACCGCAAGGATCGCAAGGGTCGCATGGGTCGCAAGGGTCGTATGAAGGTCCAATACACTGGGAAGGTCGGAGACTCAAGAAGGTCCAATGTGCTAGTGTATGAAGGTCCAATACACTAGACATGTCAGAGACACAAGAAGGTACCTTCTTGCGTCCCCTACCTACCAGTGTATTGGACCTTAATGACAACACAAGAGATGATTTGGTGCTACAAATTGTTGTAGCTTTTCGGATTTTCCTCCTCTATTTATAAACTCATATTCAACGAAAAATAAATGAACTCCGTTTAACCAAGGTGCATGCATTGACCACATTAAAGAACCTTTTAATATAGGTCTTGAATGAATGAATGTATTGACCACATTAAAAAGCTTTGACCGCATGGATCGCAAATGTCGCAAGGGTCGCATGGGTCGCAGGGTCGCATGGGTCGCAAGGGTGG
>CM071864.1:4786230-4858357 GCA_036759665.1 Gynandropsis gynandra
GCGCATGATGAAAGCGCAAATGCCTAACATCGATTGGGATGCAGTTCAGAACAGTGATTCCGACCAGGAGTAATCGGAACGGCTTAGGTAAAAATATGATCGGAATGTAATGTAATCGAACTTTTAAAAATATGTAATCGGAATGTAATGTACACTGATATTTATCTTTTAATGTAATCGATTAAATTTAAAAATTTTAATTTTTTTAAAAAAATTGGAAACGGCCTTTGTGCCGTCTCCAAAAATTGGAAACGGCATCCGTGCCGTCTCCAAATTTGGAAACGGCACGGATGCCGAGTCCAAATTTTGGAGACGGCTCAAAGGCCGTGTTGGAAACGGCCTTTGTGCCGTCTCCAAAAATTGGAAACGGCATCCGTGCCGTCTCCAAATTTGGAAACGGCACGGATGCCGAGTCCAAATTTTGGAGACGGCTCAAAGGCCGTTTCCAAATTTGGAAACGGATTTGTGGTCCGTTTCCAAAATTTCGACACTGAAAAAAACCGTCCTTAATCCAGAAACCGATTGGGGACTACTATTTCGGTCCCTAATTAGAGACGGATTGGGACTGAAATTTCCGTCCCTAACTAGGAACGGATTGGGGACAGAAAAAATTTGGAGTCGCGCGATTGGATACTACCATTGGTCGTCTCCAATCCGTCCCTAAACAAGTTTAGGGACGGATTGGGAACCGATTTTTCGGTCCCTAAAACCTGATTTTCTTGTAGTGTTACTCGTATTCGATATATATATATATATATATATATAAATATGCATATATCTAATTTTTTATGCATGTGTATATTTTTATAAATGTATGTGTACATATGTATATATGATTGTATATGTGTATTGATATGTCTAACCATGTGTATACATGTATATATTATATATATGTATATATGTATACATGTGTATATATATATCTATATACATATATATGATTTTTATTGATTATATATTTTAGGAGTATTTTTGTCTTTTGGTCAAATCTCCATCAAACGCAGTCGTAATTCAAACATTTTTTTCGCGTTTCAAATTCCACGATTGGTAATGTTTGCAGACGATTACGATTCACGATCGTTTTTAGTCTCGTCCATAATCGTCATAAAATGTAAATATCATGTCATGTTTGTGGACATTTGTGGATGCATGTCCATCAATGGAGACTTAATTAAACTAAGATAAGTTTCAATTTTTATGAGAAAAAACCTTTACAACTCCAATTTGAAAAAAAAAATACTTTAACTAAAAAGTGGTTGTTTTGATTGTTTTGAAATCTTTTTCACACATTTCCAAATTTTACAAGAAAATATTATTTACAAGAAAATACAATCCCAAATTTTAAACATTTACAAATCTTATAAATTAAATACCACACTAATTAAAATATCTGCACGAGACAACATTATCAACAAATGTAGATTCATTTTAGCAAGTTACACGTACTCAAAAAAATCCCTTAAAATACTAGAAAAATAAACGCTATTTATGATTTATAACATCTCCTAAAATCAAGATAAACCTCAAAAAAATCCACCAAATATATAGTGATGACCGTAAATTCAGAAACTATATATACTTATATATAGTATTATTTTTCAAATTGCACTTGGTTTTCCATTTTAAAAAGAAAAGAAAAATTAGAAACAAATATAAAAAGAGCGAAATGGGAGGCCGCATCACGTTCTCACCGCACCTAGCGGTCGCGGCCGTAACGGCAGTGGTGGTCGTGTTGATGTCTGCGATCGGAAACGCAGACGCGCGTCGGATCAACCTCTGCAGCCACACAGCTTATCCTTCGTTGTGTGGACCGTTGGTGCGGAGACTCGTTAGTCCGAGACGAGCTACTCACCGCACCATCCAAGTCTTAGAAACCAAAACTCAAGCCGCCCTAACCGAAGCGGCTAGGTAAGATTTCGTATAAATTCATTCGAATTATACATTAATTTTTTTTTAAATTAAATTATACGTTTGATATCTTAGTGATATATGATTTCGTATAAATTCATTCAATTCATATTTAGAAATTATATCTAATTTATACACAATTTATATTGAATATCTTAAACGTGTGATTTCAATCATGCATAAAAATTAACAATATCAAATTTATAAACAATTTGTATTCCAACATTTTAAATATATGATTTTGTATAAATTCATTTAATGTATGTGGAACAATTAATAATATCTAATGTATACACAATTTGTATTTTGACATTCTAAATATATGATTCATACAAATTTATTTAATACATACGTAGAAATTAACAATATTTATATTTTGAATTTCGTTAATTCATATGTAGAAATTTACAATATCTAATATATATATATAATTTGTATTTCTATATCTTATATATATATATTAATTCATTATAGTTTACATATGATTTTAATTTATTAACCAAATTATCTTATAATGTATTTGAAGTTGTATATATTATGATGAGTTTTAGTCAAATTATATATATATATATTGTAGAATTAGTTTTAGTAAATATATAAATTTATGATATTAAATAAATTAGATTAAATGAATATGTATGTGTTTTTAGACAAGTTTTTTAAGTACTAGAATCAAGTCTAACTAATGAACTACAACGTGGGTTACATAGAACTATTGAAGGTGTTCTTCATTCTCTTATAGGTTCGATTCTTATTTTTTTTAAAGAATTCATATTTAAAAATCCGAATTAAAGAACGATATAATAGATAGTAAATTTCATAAAATTCTTATGAAAATAAAACATTTTAAATATATTTAATTACCAAATTATTTTTTTCTACAATTTTTTCAATTAACTCTTTTAGATCAAAATAATATCCAAATTCTAAAAATAGACACAAAAATTAAAAAAACATATTTTTAATTATAATTAAATTTCTAAAATTTAAAATAAAAAAGTAGCAAATATTTTTTTCTCATTTTCTCTCGTTTCATAGGTACAAAAGCGGAAACCAAGCGATCACGACGTGTTATGCCGCATTTACAGATGCACTTTTCAATCTTAAAAGTGCGAGAATGAGTATGAGAAAACACAATACAATTGCCCTCAATACATTTCTTACTGGCGTTGTTAGCAATTATGGCGTTTGCGTCGATGCATTTATCGAATCACAACAAGTCAATACTGTTCAAAATACTGCCGATATGTTGAGAAAAATGGGAAGTAATTGTTTATCACTTGCTATAATGATTTGATTTGATAATCATTTAACTAAAATAAACTTATTTATTATAAATTTAAAATTATTAATCTCAAAATTTGATGTGATTGAGTTCGATTTTATATATTTGTAATTTATTTATAGATGCCAAAACCTCATATCACAATTTATAAAAATCTATAATATATATAAATTTATTATATTATGAAAATTTATAATCTAAATTAGTTAAAAATGAGATTTATTTTAAAAAGTTATTATAGATAAATACAAATTAAAAAATTGATATTATTATTTATTTATAATTTTATGATAAAACGATTGATAAAAAACTAACTATAATTAAACGAATTAAAATTTCTGTATTACTCACATCATAAATTTCATTGTTATGATCGCATCAATTTTTTTTATAAACAAATCAAACCCAATAAATTTAGATTTAATTAATTTTTATTATTATTTATCAAAATTCGAAAATAATCCGGCATAATAAAATCTGAATTTTCTCATTGGATCCATTCTTAAACAGTTTATGTGGACTATAATAATCTGTAATAAAAATAAATGAGGAGAAAAAACTGTTATATGCACACATAATGATCAAAATTTGCCTCACTTGAAAGAAATGTGAGCAAAACTTTACTACTTGGGGGAATGATTGAACAAGTGGGCGTCTGCCTAAAAATATCTCTATTTATTTGTCTATTTATTTATTTTCCGTGAGAAAGAAAAACATTCATAAAATATCATAATAAAACGACAAAAAATAAATAAAGTTATAGAATAATCTGTATATTACAAATTATGTCTAAAATTTACAATAGATTCCGAAATTCTTATTTTTTTATATTAAAAATTGTAGAATCGATCAGAACATAATAAATTATATATATCTTTTTAAAAAATTTAGTATTTTAGCAAAATATAATTATATACAAATTTATAAACAAATTTAAAATAATTTGTGAACTAATACTAGATAAAATAAATGGTGAGGAGATTTTAATTTTAAAATATCTTACAAAAGAGTTGGGTGGGATCCACAAGGACTGTCCGCATCGTATCTTACACGTACCGTTCTTTCTACGTGTCGAATCACGAGGCGCCACGTGGCATCCGCATGGGATAAAGTGCCGTTAAGATACACGTGAGAAAGTGAGTGAAACGAGCAAAGCGAGTGAACGGAGAAGAAGAAGAGAGCTTCACCTGAAAATATCATCAACGACTTAGTGTGATCTCTCTCTGGTTGATCATAATTCCTCGTGAATTAGATTTGATTGTTAGATTGTTGATTTAAAGTTTCGCTTGATCTTTGAGGTAATCTTTGAATTTCTCTGAATTTCGATGATTTTGCAAGTTTTTCTGTGATTATTCGATTGATTGCCCTTCTATTTTTCGCCGATTTCGAGTAGGAATCGTTGGAATTCTTTTTTTAGTATCTGTTTGGTTGAGAAAGAAGGAACTAAGCAAGTCGTTCTGAAATGATCAAATGAGGAAGGGAAACAAACGCATTAGGAGTTTCCTTACGTTATTGCAATGAAGAATCCATGGGCATTGTTTGGTTGCTTAGATAGAACTCGAGTGACGATTCTGATTTTACTGCTCTAGTTCCATGGTTTGAAGTTACCATTGTATTCAAAGTGAAAAAGAGAAGTCCAAAAAAGAAAAAGGAAAAGTGAAAGTAATTCTTAGTTTGGATGTCTAATCTGTTAGCTGCGATTGATGGATTCTTTTTTTTTTGAAACTGTTTGTGTAACGTGTTTCTTTTCATCCACGCAAATCACAGTTTTCTGGATTTTCTAGCTTTTTGTATGTAGTTAATCCTTGATAATATATTTGGACTCTCTTCTAAGTTTCTAAATGCAGTTTATACTGATCTGTCAATTTTTGCTCCAGACACGAAAAGTTCATCAATAAAATATGAGTAATCCGATGGCACATAACTTGCTGAACCAGAGTGCGATCCGTTCTGTGACATTTGAACATCAAAACAAGATCAACTCGTCTTGTGTTCCCACCAATTCTTTATATCAAGTCGTGCCGCTGAATCAGACAGCTGGGAAGATTGGCAAGTCACAATTGAGTACAGAATTTCACGGAAGGGGTCTTAATAGACCAAGGCGAAGATTAATCATTAAAGCAGGTCGATCTGTTTCGGTTGTTCCACAAGCTGTGCTTTCCATGGATCCTGCGTCTCAGGTAACTGTGTCTTCTCAAGAATCTTGTTTAGATCTACTCCTCTGGACCTTGTAGTTATGCTACAGCCAACATAGAATTATTTTAAACCTGATTTTGGACTACAAAGCTTGCTGCATCGACATTCTGCTTTGTAAATCATGTAAAAGTAGTCATTTTAGGCCTTAATGATGTGTGGTTATGTAAAAACAAAAAGCAATAAGTCTACCTGCTTGCTTAGTATACACTCATGAGGGAATTGTTATTTAAACTAAGTCTGAAACTTGAATGATGGCAATATTACATTTTCATGAACTGCAAAATGCCTCTATATTTACTTATTTTTGGCGGATACGTTTAATTTCTTAAATGCATGCACTGATCAACTGTATTATTGAACAGGCTGCAGAAAAATTTAACCTTGACGGAAATATTGAATTACAGGTAAGTATAGCCTAAAAACATGGATAAAATCTTGGGTTATTGTATCCATTGTTTATATGATATGAAAATTGTGATGCATGTGATTGAATAGGTTGAAGTCACTCCTACAACTGTAAGACAAGTAAATATCCAGATTTCACATACTAGCGAATCATTGCTTCTGCACTGGGGTGCAATACGTGACAGGACAGAGTATGTTCTCCGCAAAAGCATATATTTCATGTCTCCTAAGTGGAATTCTGAGCTCTATTACAATAGCCTAGCTTTACTAGTTTCTACATGACTTGGCTTATCTTTTCCATTTTCCACTTTCAGAAAGTGGGTGCTTCCTTCTCACTGCCCTGATGGAACGAAAAACTACAAGAACAGAGCGCTTAGAACTCCTTTCTTGAAAGTGGGTATTTAAAATTCATACCTTATCATATGTCTTGACATTTTTCTCACTAGTGAGAAGTTTCCACCTGTCATCAACGTAGATTAATATTTCTCAAATCTTGAGTTGGGTTTTTCTTTACAGTCAGGTGCCCATTCCTACCTTAGATTAGAGATACATGATCCTACCATACAAGCTATAGAGTTTCTTATATTTGATGAAGCCCGAAATAAATGGTGAGGCCATTTACTCTTATTTGTACCACTTGAATCAAGAAGAGAAGCTAGTCAAATTAGATTCTTATTATATATGTACTTTTCTAATCTTGAGATATGCAGGTTTAAAAATAATGGTCAGAATTTTCGTATAAATTTACCGATGGAAAGGAAGCTGGGACAAAATATTTCTGTTCCTGAAGACCTGGTGCAAATTCAAGCATATATTAGATGGGAACGCAAGGGTAAACAAATGTACACCACTGAGCAAGAGAAGGCAAGTTCATAGCTTCTATCTCTTGGACTATGCAATTTAATAGTTTTTTTTTGCTCTTCATCTTTATGATTTTTCAAAATTTGGTATGAGAAATCATCATTCCACTGAGCCTATTTAAGCTTTGATCGGTCACTTGTTTGAGCTTCCACCGTTTGTTTAAACATATAATCCTTTCTCTCTCTGTCTCTCTTTTTTTTTTTTGGTTGGAATGTGTTTCCATAGAGGTAAAGCTGATTGATTATAATATCGGCGATGGGTTAGTCTAATCTGAACGTCCAATGAATTGAATTTTTCATACCAATGACATTTATTGCTGCTGATTATATTTTAGATCATAAACCGCTCAAAATTAGATTTGAATGTCTTGATTTCCAATCATATTGGCTGGTACCGATACTTCAACCATTGATGCTTAGTTTTCTGGTACTCCTACATAGAACATAGCTGCATTTGTATCAAATACTTAAAATTTGATTATGTCTAGTTCTTCAAAATTTTGCTTACATCAATTGGTTTTGTGTTCAAAGGAGGAGTATGAAGCTGCTCGAATGGAACTGCTGGAGGAAATAGCGAGAGGTGCTTCTGTGGAGGACCTCCGAGCAAAGCTGACGAAGAAAGATGATACTAGTGGCTCCAATGAGACCAGGGGGAATTCAGTTGACGGTAAAAAGGACAAGATACCAGATGATCTTGTTCAGATTCAAGCTTATTTACGGTGGGAGAAGGCGGGTAAACCGAATTATTCACCAGAGCAAGAACTCGTGAGTAATACGTGGCTATCCAAGTGAAATGTTTATAGTTTATTGTTTAATTAAGCCTGATTTGTCATATCCTGGCAGAATGAATTTAAAGAAGCGAGGCAAGAGCTGCTATCTGAACTGCAGAAAGGTTTGTCTCTTGATGATATACGCAAAAAACTTGTCAAGGGGGAGATAAAGACTAAAGTTTCCCAGCAGTTGAAGCATAAAAAATACTTTAGTGTTGAGAAAATCCAGCGCAAGGCGAGGAACTTGAATCAGCTTATCTCTAAGCTTGCTGGTGAATTTGATGAACCAAAACCCTCTTTTGAACCACGGGCATTGACCACAATTGAACTGTATGCGAAAGCAAAGGAAGAACAAGAAACCACTCCTTTCTTCTCCAAGAAAATATTCAAGCTCGGAAGCAATGAGATTTTGGTCAGTTAAGAGCACCTAACTTGTTCTTTCTCTGTTCAGTTAAACTATTTGGGCTAAGTCTCTTCTAACAGCAAATCCCTTTATTAAGGTTCTTGTAACTAAGCTTGCTGAAAAGATGAAAATCCAAATTGCAACGGATTTCCAAGAGCCAGTTACAGTTCACTGGGCTTTGTCTCGAAAGGGTGGAGAGTGGTTGGTAAGACATAATAAATCTTTTATTTCTTAAGAATGGTCTTCAAACAAGAGCATGCGCTGGAGTTAAAGCTGATTCCTTCTCATGGATATTGCAGGAACCACCTGCAGATGTACTGCCGCCAAATTCTGTACCAGTAAAGGGCGCTGTGGATACACAACTAACGGTTATTTCAGCTGATCTACCTAATCCGGTATGACTAGTGAATCTAAAATATCCTATAAATTCAAAGCCTTTGATACAAAAACAATATGTAGGCCTCATATTTACTGGATTGTAGGTTCAAATCCTTGAGCTGGAGATAGATGGTGATAATTATAATGGCATGCCGTTTGTTTTCCATGTCGGTGAACAATGGATAAAAAATAATGACTCGGATTTTTATGTGGATTTTGTTCAAGAAGCAAACAAAGTTCAGAAGGTTCATCTTTCATCTTGGTCTTCCAGAAACTGCAGCACTTTTGTATTGTGTTTGTTATAGCTTATTAGTTCCTGGATGGTAATTTTCCAATTTAAAGGGTGCTGGTGATGGCAAAGGTACGGCCAAGATTTTTCTGGACAGAATTGCAGAGATAGAGAGTGAGGCCCAGAAGTCTTTCATGCATCGGTCAGTTTTCTGTTGAATTAAAACTGGAATTTTCAGTGTCAGTCTATATTCATTTGCTTCTGTTATGAGGTCTAAGAGGTCGAGTATAGATGTTATAACAATCTGGTGAATGATTCGATTATATGGTCAGAAATATGCATATATTCTCAATCTGATACTTCCATTTGGTGCCTCGACT
The DNA here is from genome assembly GCA_036759665.1 of Gynandropsis gynandra. Taxonomy (NCBI): domain Eukaryota; kingdom Viridiplantae; phylum Streptophyta; class Magnoliopsida; order Brassicales; family Cleomaceae; genus Gynandropsis; species Gynandropsis gynandra. The sequence goes on from CM071864.1 coordinate 4,795,045, forward strand.
GGCTTAATATTTTCTGAGCAGAATACAGTAGTACTGATGCAGTAAGTCCTGTTTTCTCTATTTTTAGGTTCAACATTGCAGCAGATCTAGTGGATGAAGCAAAAAGTGCTGGTCAAGTGGGCTTTGCAGGGCTTTTGGTCTGGATGAGATTTATGGCTATAAGACAGCTCGTATGGAACAAAAACTACAATGTTAAGCCACGGTACAAGTTAACTAATGGGATAGTTGTCGAAAGCACCAACTCGCTTCCATTTCTAATTATTTAGCTCCAAAAGATCAGCTAGCCTCAAGTTCAAATTTTGGAACAATAAGCACCAACATATATATGGAGACTTACTGATATGTCCTCTTTCATTTGCAAAATGATGCCTTTATTACTTGAATTTACAGCATTGTCACACTTATTTATTGTCAGTCACGTTAGATATGGCTCATTACTTTCTCTTTTGAGCAGTGAAATTAGCAAAGCTCAGGATAGGCTAACCGACATTCTCCAGGACGTCTATGCAAATTATCCAGAGTACAGAGAACTTTTACGAATGATAATGTCCACTGTTGGTCGAGGAGGTGAAGGAGATGTTGGGCAGAGGATCCGGGACGAAATTCTAGTCATTCAGGTTGGTCTCGCATTTCTCTAGTGGCTCCGAACCTTTTACTTCGGATTGAAATTAAAAAAAAGAGGAAATTAAAGGGAAATAGAAGGAAATTCTTGCTAAGTATATGTGTTACACCAGTTTAAGTAGAAAAGAAGCCCAAACTCTGGTAGATCAAGGAGAGGAAATGAAAAAAAGAAAAGAAAAAAGGGAACTTATCCTAAAAATGTGTTCCGGAATTAGAACATTTCAAGTTTAAAATTTTCCACATTTAATGCACCATCTTCTGTCTAATGTGAATTTTTCTTGTGATTGAGCATCCATTGTTTGGAAAAAAAAAACAAATGGGGAGAAAAAGAACACTCCTCATTTTCAAATAATAAGATTTTCAGCAGTTTAGATGAAAATTACTCCAAGGCTCAGCTCCTAAAATTAAGGATAGGAAATGTGAAAACAAAATGGAAAAGGAAGATAATATAGATAAAAAAATCCTAAAATTCGAAGAATCAAGTTTTTTGGTTGCTGAATTTATGAAACTGGGACTTTGCTGCAACTTCCATTTTGATTTAAAAAATTCTAAATATCTATCTCTTGGTTTTAGAGGAACAACAACTGCAAGGGTGGGATGATGGAGGAATGGCATCAAAAGTTGCATAACAACACTAGTCCGGATGATGTCATCATCTGTCAGGTATTTGAAGCTCATCTTCATGTTAATTTCTTTGGGATTCAGTCTTACTCTTTCGTAACTGTTTTTCGTATTGCAGGCATTGATTGATTACATAAAAAGTGACTTCGACATTAATGTTTACTGGAAGACCTTGAATGACAATGGCATTACAAAAGAGCGTCTCTTGAGTTATGATCGTGCCATACATTCTGAACCAGATTTTAAAAGGGAACAAAAGGAGGGTCTTCTGCGTGATCTTGGACACTACATGAGAACTTTGAAAGTTAGTTGCCAAAAATCCATGTTAGCGGTTTTCGTCTATAGTATGGACTTCTCGTACATATAGATTATACCATCTAGAAATGTTGTAGTTTCCTTACTCAGCAAAACCCCTCTCTTTGGTGTGATTATGGAGGGAGATAATCAGGATTCTTGATAACTTCTCCAGCTGGATCTTTCGCACTGCAATCTTTGATGTCATTCTTTTCTCTTTTGACTTAATACGCCCTCTGCATTTTCTGTAGGCTGTTCATTCTGGTGCAGACCTTGAGTCCGCAATAGCAAATTGCATGGGCTACAGTGCTGAGGTACGCCAATATTTTTCAACTATAATTAATCCGTTCTTAGAGTACTGAATTAAACCTTTCTATTTTCCTTCAGGGTGAAGGTTTCATGGTTGGAGTGCAAATAAATCCTATATCAGGGTTGCCTGCTGGATATCCAGTATATTCCCTTTCATCTCACCTTGTTTCAAGAATTTAATTCAACTTATAAATCAATGTAATTTACACTTTGTGGCACCATTCTCCACAGGACTTGCTCCGATTTGTCTTAGAACACATCGAAGATAAAAATGTGGAAGCACTTCTTGAGGTACTGCACTTTATCTATTTATCAAAGTGCTTATAATTAGATATATAAAATTCTCCCCATGTATGTCTTATATTGGGACAAACCCCTATGGGAATCTTGATGCAGGGTTTGCTTGAAGCTCGTCAAGAGCTAAGACCACTGCTGCTGAAGCCTCGTGACCGTCTTAAGGATATGTTATTCTTGGACCTTGCTCTTGATTCTACCGTTAGAACAGCTATTGAAAGAGGATACGAGGAATTGAATGATGCTGGTCCTGAGGTAATAAGATTTGCTTGCTATCACGATATGCTAAAATGTTAACCTAATACTTTTCATGTCATCCTCTTTATTTTAGTCTGTATCACAACTTTAATATTTTTTCATAGTTTTTGTTTTCCTTTTCAGTATTTTTGTCTCAGAATGTTCTTGTGTGTTGCAGAAAATTATGTACTACATCAGCCTAGTTGTTGAAAATCTCGCCCTTTCATCAGATGATAATGAAGATCTTATCTACTGCTTGAAGGTGAATGTTAAACCGTTGAGGTTGTTTTCTCAGAGGATATGAATCTTACCAAACTTTATATTTGGCTGACTAGTGAAATCATATCTCCATTATTCCTAATCTTTATCAACAAAAATCTAGCAATTTGACTGCCCACGATCTGTTCGACATAGCTTTGACACTCTTCAAGTGTTTTATCTAGCATTTAGATCTCTGCCTTAGTGGTTTTCAAATTATCAACTCTGATTTAAAATGTATATTTTTTTTTTGCTGATTAACCTAAAAGTTAGTTTTTCTCGGTAATTCATCTAGTTATTCACACTTATCCAAAGTTGGTATCAAACAAATTCCATTCACTGCTTTTGCAGGGGTGGAAATTCGCCCTCGACATGCTCAAAAGCAAAAAGAAGAACTGGGCTCTGTATGCAAAATCAGTCCTTGACAGAACCCGGTTGGCACTTGCAAGCAAAGCTGAATGGTACCATCAAATTTTGCAACCATCAGCTGAGTATCTTGGATCTCGTCTTGGAGTGGATCAATGGGCTGTAAGTTGCTACTCCTATGATTAAATTTTTTTCCACTTTGTTTTATTTTCCATTAATTTTCATTCACAACCCCTGGAACAAGAGAAAAGTTTTAATCTTCTTATAACTGCTACACCAGGTTAACATATTTACTGAAGAGATAATTCGAGCTGGATCAGCTGCAGCATTGTCGTCGCTTGTTAATCGACTAGACCCAGTTCTTAGGCAGACTGCTCATTTGGGAAGGTCGGTAAAATCATATGTTTTCACAAGCAAAATCTGTTTTTTACAGATTAATATGATTTTAAAGCAATTTATATTACATATGGTAGTTACACATCATAACATCTGAATGTAGTTTTGTTTCCTCTTGATCAGTTGGCAGGTTATAAGTCCAGTAGAGGTGGTTGGATATGTCACTGTCGTGGATGAACTGCTCGCTGTACAGAACAAGTCCTATAACATGCCTACAATTATAGTGGCAAATCGAGTAAAAGGAGAGGAGGAAATTCCTGATGGTGCAGTGGCTGTGCTGACACCTGACATGCCGGATGTCTTATCGCATGTCTCTGTTCGAGCAAGAAATTGCAAGGTGATTTTTTCACCTAGTGTTATTTTTTCCTTTCTGCTCGTGATCTCGGCAGCCAACATTGTCTAGATGTTTTTACTTGCAGGTCTGCTTTGCTACGTGTTTTGATTCTGCTATTCTCTCTGATCTACAATCAAAAGATGGGAAATTGTTGAAACTACAGCCAACTTCTGCAGATGTGGTCTATAGGTGATCCTTTTTTTACCTTTCCAATTTTTTTTTTTGAAAAAAGATCGGAAATATCCTCTATATGGTTGACAACTATAGAACCAGAACTTAAGTTTTGTTGGTATTCTAACATTCTTGTTTATTTTAAGGACTGCAAGTATGAAAAAAATTGTATTCATCTTTTACTTATTTCATTCTTCACAGGGAGGTAAATGACAGTGAGCTTTCGAGTCCAGGTTCGGCTATCTCAAAAGAAGATGATGTTCCATCAACCATTTCTTTGGTCAAGAAGCAGTTTGGAGGTAGATATGCCATATCCTATGAGGAGTTCACTAGTGAAATGGTAAGTTTGTAATGTCATTGGGAAATTTCCTTTTCCTTCTTGTTGTTCGTATCTGTTATGATGTATTATCCCGCATCACATGGACCTTGGTCTCATAGATATGGTGTTGGACAACCCTAAACTCTTGAGCGAGCTTTTGGGATTAGTTAGGTCCAACCCATATTTGACAATATCAATAATATAAAAAACAGACCTTTATATATTTAATGGATTCTTCAAGATACATGAACTACTACTGATTGTGCATATGTTGGCTCTGAGTAATACGCCACCTCTATCTTTTCTAGGTCGGTGCTAAATCGAGAAATATCGGATATCTCAGAGGTAAAGTTCCTACTTGGATTGGTATCCCAACTTCAGTTGCTCTGCCATTTGGTGTTTTTGAAAAGGTTCTCTCCGAAAAGGCGAATCAGGTAGCAATTATTCCTCTTTTTCACGCATTCTGTTTCATCGAAAACTGAAATCACTTGGAAAAGAATCCATAGTTCTGGATATCATTTTGGCCTAGCATATTTTTTCTCTCTATATCTAGGCTGCCTCTCCTGCCTCATAGTATTCTATATGAAATTGCGTAGAACAATTATTTCATAAGGTCTCTCCATGCCCTGTAGTACCCTAGATATCATGAAATGTTTCACTGTCACAATATCACCTTTGGTTTTCCTTTTTCCTAACCAATCTCATCCCAGGGAGTCGCTGAGAAATTGCAAGTATTGAAGAAAAGTCTTGAAGATGGGAACGATGGGGCTCTACCGGACATCCGTGGGACAGTTTTGGAGCTGGTTGCACCCACAAAACTGGTAACATCATATCTTTTGCCTGAACATTGGGGCACATTCATCTGTCTTGATTGCAGCCACATATAATTTACGGGCGGGCACCGAAACCGCCTCAGTGTCGCTGCCTAGAGCCTAGGGGGCCGCCTAAGCCCATTTTTTGAACAGTATTCTTTATGTATGCTTGATCTGTGAGGTCAAGTCCTATGCGTGCAAATTCACTTAAAAACGTGTATGCTTAAGAAACATATACTTTCCACAGTAAACATAGAAATTGGGTTCGGTATAGAGTCATCCTCGATGTCTTGAAAAGATGGATTTATAACATATCTATATCGTTTTTCAGGTCGAAGAATTGAAAGATACGATGCAAAGCTCTGGAATGCCATGGCCTGGTGATGAAGGTGAACAGAGATGGGAGCAAGCTTGGACAGCCATAAAGAAGGTTAACACGTTATCAACTATGTAAACCAAATGCTATCAGATCTTACATCATTTTCACACTGACTTGGCTTTGCTTTGTATATTTCAGGTCTGGGCTTCAAAATGGAACGAACGAGCATACTTCAGTACAAGGAAAATAAAACTGGATCATGATTATCTCTGCATGGCTGTTTTGGTCCAAGAAATTATCAACGCGGATTATGCATTTGTCATTCATACTACCAATCCATCTTCAGGAGATTCATCAGAGATATATGCCGAGGCAAAGATCTTTGTTTTCTTCCTTTGATCTCATTTCCTGTCAGGTTTTTTTAACCCACACATACAGCTATGTCCCTTAACTTTTCAACTAAATGTTTCTTCCAGGTTGTTAAGGGACTTGGCGAAACACTAGTAGGAGCATATCCTGGTCGTGCTCTCAGTTTCATCACCAAGAAAAACAACCTTGATTCCCCTCAGGTAACCAAGCAACGTTACCATTAACGTTACATAATTGTCAAATATTAGTTTAAGAGTTAAACTTAAGTTCAAATGCGGGTTTCTAAGTTCAAATATGGGTTTCAGTATAATTTTTGATCCAAAAATTAGTTCAAGATTTAAGTTCTAAAATATGGGTTTGAGGCGAACTGAATCCAAGACTATATATGAGTCTATTGTTCATGTATTAACCAATATAGAATAATACAACGTAATACTCTTCTATGCCTAGATTCGATTTTGGAATGTTCATATCATAATTAAGGGCCTAACATTGTTGGATATCATGTTATGAAATAGGCTTTGGGAAATTTTCTGTTGATTAATTTCAGCTTTACACATGAGTTTTATACAAATCATCAACCTTAAGGGCAAATTAAGAAACCAAATATAAATAGGTATATAAAGCTTGTGGAAGGTTTCTTACTAAACGAAATTAATCATCATTCAGGTGCTGGGATACCCAAGCAAACCCATTGGATTGTTCATAAGACGTTCGATTATATTCAGATCAGATTCCAACGGTGAAGATCTCGAAGGTTACGCTGGTGCAGGCCTCTACGACAGGTAACAGAAACATCGTTACACTGCTTTAATAAAACACTTAAACAGCGTCAAAACTAATGTTTGTTTTATGGTAGTGTACCAATGGACGAGGAAGAAAAAGTTGTTCTTGATTACACGAGCGATCCATTGATTATTGACGAGAACTTTCAGAAAACGATCCTCTCGAGCATTGCTCGTGCTGGGGATGCAATAGAGAAGTTGTATGGATCTCCACAAGATATCGAAGGCGTTATTAGAGACGGTAAGCTCTTCGTTGTCCAAACCCGACCCCAAATGTGATCAAACAAGAAGAAGAACAAGTCGAATTGGTCGATTCTCTAACACTTGTGTTAGAATGGAATCCAAATACTTTTTTTATACACAAATTGTTTATAATAGAATTGGAAATACGCTAAAATTATATAACTGAAAATATATCAAAACTCTTTACTTTTATATTTTCAATATCTTGGTACTGATAGGTCTATCTCCGGTGAAGTTCTGTTGCTTCTCTGGTTTGTTCTATGTTGCTTGCTTGCTCTATTGATTTCCTCGTAAGAGAATAGCGGTGGACAAATTACCCGAAAAACCCGTCCCGATCCGAAACCCGTTCCGAACCCGTTTCGAACCCGCGAAAAATTACTTGAATCCGTAGGTTCGGGTAATGAAATTGTATTACCCGCGGGTTCAGATTCGGGTTTTAAAATGTCTAAAACGGGAATCCGCAGGTATCCGAGAATATTTATCCAAAAATATTAAATTAACCATATATGTTAAGTTTACAAAATTGCCATTCAAAATTAGGGTCTCTTCGTATGTTTCTTTTCAAACCATAGCCATAGCCGTTAACCAAATTTCTCTTTCTCCTCTCCTTTCTCTCCATCATCTTTGTCCACTCTCTTTCGACGACCGACCATCTCTTTTCCGGCCGACCATCCCCCTCTGTTCGTCCCTTTCTCCATTCATCTCCTTCTCCCTTCCATCGTGCGGCCGCTTCTCCTTCTCCCTTCCATCGTGCAACCACTCTTTCTTCTCCATCGTGCATCCATTCCTCCTTCTCCTCTCCATCGTGCAGCCACTCTTCCTTCTCCATCGTTGCGGATGTTCCTCCTTCTCCCCTTCATCGTGCGGCCGCTCCTCCTTTTTTCCTCCATCTTGCGGCCATTCCTCCTTCTCCCCTCCATCGTGCGGCCACCCCTCCTTCTTCCCTCCATCGTGCGACCACTCCTCTTTCTCCCCTTCATCGTGCGGTCGCTCGTTTCGCTTCATCTCCCTCTTTGCAACTCTCTTTCCGACACGTTGGGTTCGGGTACCCACGGGTACCCGGTGTATTTGGCGAGTACCCGAACCCCGGGTACTCGAGCCTCACGGGTTCGGGTTCGGATAGGAATATGCCTACCCGTTCGGGTTCGGATACCCTCAAAAATCCTAGTACCCGACCTGTGTCCAGCCCTATAAAAGAATGAAAACTCCTCGAAATTTGTTTATGTCAGTTTTAAAAGTTAAAAAATGTTGAATTGATAAAATTATGATAAGCCAATTTGATAAATTGATTTGAAATTGAATAAATGGATTAAAATGGAATAAATTATCCCCATTCAATCGAAAAAATATTAAGGATACTACAAACAAAACCTGTTACGGAACTATCGAGCAGGGGAAAAATACGATAAGTAGATACATAATTTCGAGTGTGATCAGAAACCTAAAATCAGACAATTACAGAGCGGCCAGTGATAGATTTCTCGACGCCCGAGAACGCTCAACCAAAGGAATGAGTAACAAGGTGAATTTCTTTCCCCAACTTTCTTTATTAACGGGCATTTTCGGGGACTAGCCCGCTTCCCATTACTCAAGAGGGAATTGCCCGGTCCTCTTTCATGTGGAATCATTTTAGATAATATCCAAGCCCCGGATCTAGTTCATGAAGAAAAACCTTCTACGCTATAGAGCCAACAGGATCAGGATTGTAATTCAATTATCAGAATATTATTAATTAATAAATTATATGATTTATTTGATTCCGATTAGTTGGTTTTCTTCTTCTTCTTACTCGCCTCCGGTGGAAGAAGATTGATTTAGAGTCTCGTGCTGGTCACTGAAGTAATTGAACTAGATAGAGCTATCTTTATCTCTAGTCACTGGCGAACGCTTCCAAAAGAGACCTACCTCTACTCTAAACAAGAGCCTTCGGGTACCAAACTATCCTTGGTCTTTGTGGATCAACAAATTTAGGATGTTGACAACAATTCTCTGTTTATTCAGCGAGTGACTCCGCCTCGAATGAGTCCACGGACGAGGGATTTTGAGAACCAGGATATGCGAGCTAGTCAGAAATGGGACTTGTTTGTTGGCTTGATAGACCGTTGGTGATTGTTAGAAAATTCCCTACGAGATGATTTCTTAGGCTTCCCCACCCACCTACCCTTCCTGGGTCATTTTTGTCATTTTCTTCTCTTCCATGGACGTAGTTTAATTTTCTCGGAAGATCTTCTCTTAGGTTTTTTTTTATTTCGTTCATACTTTCGAAAATCTAAAGAAAAAAAAATTGGAGAAAAGATAAATATGTCATTTTTGTATGTGGAAACATACACGGTTTTACATTTTTTCAAAACGGAACCTATTTCGAAGTTGAGAGCAAGAAGCGAGAGGCGATTTCGAAGTTGAGAGCAAGGAGCAAAGAGCGAGAGGCGATTTCGAATGAGAGACGATTTCAAAGTTGAGTCGAAGAGGGTCAGGAGTCGTAATGGTCATGAGTTTCAGTGAGTTGCTTGAAAGTGTGAAAAAAAGCGATCCCAACATTTGCAGAAGAAGAAGAAGAAAACCATTGATTCCTTCTTCAGTTTCTGTCATGGGTCAGAAAGGTCGCATGAGTCACAATAATCACAAAAAAAAACAAAATCACAAGGATCGCATGGGTCACAAGGGTCGCATGGGTCACAAGGGTCACATGGGTCACAGTTTTTGTCATGGATCACAAGAAGAAGAAAGTCACAAGGGTTTCAAGGGTCACAAAAAGAAGAAAGTCGCAAAGATCGTATGGGTCACAAGGATCGCTTGGGTCATATGGGTCGCATGGTCCATAGTTTCTGTCATGGGTCACAAAAAGAAAAAAGTCACAAGGATCGCATGGTTCACAAGGATCACTTGGATCACAAAAGTCGCATGGATCGCAAAGATCGCATGACTCTTGTGGGTCGCAAGGGTCGCTTCGCAAGGATCGCATAGGTCACAAGGACAATATCAATATTATAAAGATAAAATTGAAGTTGAACTTTTTTTTTTTTGGAAAAGGTAGGATTGAGGCCTAAAAGCATATTTGTGTATTCTTTTATTTTAACCCGTTTAACCAAATGGATATAGTAAATCGGAATTTAAAAAAAAATAATCTAGAATTTTGTCCATTCTACTATTCTTTCTAATTCTCCAAGTTGAGCCTTGTCGTCACCTTCACCCACCATCGTCGTTCTGTCGTCCATTGTGTATTCTTCGTTCCTCCATTGTTCCTCATCTCGTCGTCGTCCTCCATCCTCATTTCGTTCTCCATTGTTCGTCGTCGCTCATCCACCGTCACCGTCGTTCTCAGCCTTCGTCCTCCATTGTTTGTCCTTGGTTCCTTCTGTTGATCTCTATCTCACATTCGTTCTTCATCCTCGCCTTCATTCTTCATTGTTCGACATTGCTCCGTCGTTTTCGTCCTTTGTCGTTTTCCGCCGCCTTTCTTAACCTATAGACAACGAACGATAGATCCTCCTCCATCATGGTATGATTCTCTCTTGTTTTTATCTCGTATATTTTTATTTTTTTTGTTGTTGTTTGAATTTGTGTAGTTTGAAAATTTGATTTGTTTAACCATGCCGATTCTGACTATGTAGAAATTTATGGCTCTCATATTGAATTAGGTGACTTTTATAACGAGTTTTATTTGGACGATGAGGAAGAATGATGGTGAAGTTGAATTGAATGATTATTGATTCATATGAGAATGACAGTGAAGTTGAATGATGGTGAAGTTGAATTGAGAAAGAGTAATAGATGCAAGAAAATTAATTTTATTAGATGGAAGGATTTATTTTTAGATCAAATCTTCAATTCATAAGGATTTAAAGGATGTTGTGATGGAAATAGTGTTGAATGCGGGGAAGAACATAGGATTAATCGATGAGATAATGATTTTGTTAGTGCTATATGCTTTGAGATAGAATGTAAATGGAGAATTTATTGTTCCATGGAACAAGATATTTCGACAATAAGGTCATACATTATAGAACACACTTATGAGTCCAAAGGAGAATGTTAGTTATTGAAAATACCTTTGATAGCGAAGAAGTTACATGATGATTTAAGAGTGGATCCGAATATGAAGCCTTCAAAGTTGTAATAAATTATAAATGAAAAATATAAATTGATTGCATCTTTTAACCAATGCCAAAAAGCGAAGAAACAAGCATTGGTGTTTATTCAATTAGAAAAGGTGTACAAATTGGTAGATTTAGGGATTGTGAGCTTGAAATTGTAGGTTTAAATTATAGTTCTTTACTAGAATTGCACATTTATTTGCTTTGTGATGCCAAATTTTGGAAGAAATCGAGTAAGGATCTAATGATTCTTTCAGGGATTAGGAAGATACCGAAAAAGCCAAAGAAATATCTCAGAAAAAATGATCCAAACGAGTCTCCAAAGGTAAAGAACCAAAATTAGTAGAATTGAAATAAAACTCTGTTTTGGTTGATGTGGTGCATATGGTCATAACCTTAGATCATGCAAAAGATCTGATGAAGATAGCACATCTTCTCACCCAAATAAAAAAAATGGAGTCTTAAATTATTCCGTTTTTTAATATCAAAATAATTTTAGGTAATTACTTGTGAAAATTATATTTGTATTTTTATGTTTATTTTATATTAATAATTGAGACAATGATCTAATTATGATTGTTTTTGCAAGGTTGGCAACAAATATAAATATCAACAAAAAATCCAAGATTGACTACAAATTTAAGAGTTTAATTTGAAGCACAAAATGAGAGTGAAAGTTTAAAGTAATTTCTAGTAGGATATCTTTGACATCTGATTGTTGGATGAGTATCAACGGTGATGGATATATATGTTTGACAACATATTGTGTTGATGAGGATTGAAAGTTGAATAGTACGATATTGTCTTTTGTTGATATGCCTTCTCCATATTACGGTAAAACAATAGCTATTAAAATCAGTGAGTTTTTAAAAGAGTGGGCAATAGAGAAGAATGTGTTCACCATTATCTTTGATAATGCTTAGCCTAGTGATTGTTTACAATATATTTTGAAGAAGAGATTATGCATAGATAATAACTTGTTATGCAATGGTGAATTCTTTTACGTAAATGTTGTGAACATATCTTAAATCTCATTGTGCAATATGGTTTAATGTCGCTTGGTGATGTTGTGAGTAAAATTAGAAAGTGTGAAGTACGTCAAATTTTCAAAGGGAAGAATGGATGTTTTTGCAAAACACATAGAAGAAAATGATGATATTGGTAGCAATGGAGTTGTTAAATTGTATATTAATTTAATATATATTTATTTCTTTTGTTATATGGATTCCGAATGAGAAGAAACCATTACTAAAAAAGGAGATGGTTACAAGTGGAGTTACGTGTGGCAAAATTTAAAATGTTGATGTTTTTTTATATTTTATTTGATCTTCGATAATTTTGTATTCGATTTACTATTTTGATAATAACTTTTTATTCGAATTAATGTTTTTATATTTTATATATTTTTTATTTGCTTTGATGATTAACATATTTTAATTTTTTTATTAAATGGTTAAGGTCGTGAACCAATTCGTATTCTGATTAACTAAAGGCGAGTTGAATTGAGTTGAGATTTTTCAATTCATTTAGAAAATGATCTAAGTTTAGCCAATTTTTTTTCTGGCCAACTGATGACGAGTTGAGCTGATATAATTCATTTTACACCATTAACAACTAGTTATTTACTACTTTTAATATATTGGATGTAATGTAACAATAATAAAATCTATTAAGTTTTTAAAAATATTAGAAAAAAATGATAATTATTTAATCACAAAAAAAATTAAATCAAAGAATAGAGAGAAAGAATAACCGACTTCCAAAGAAAACATATAGGAAGAGAAAACGGGAATTAAACACTAAAACAACTTTAAAATGCATAAACAAAAAAAATATTTGTTGATTTCCATCATTTTTATTTTTTATTATACTTTTTATTATGAACAAATTTTAGAAATTTAGTTTAATAACTTTCATTGAATGAGATCTAATTTGAATTATATTACTCTAGTAAAAATTTGAGGGAGGATTTTATCATTCCAAACATTTCAGAAGATCTCCATATTCATGAAGGCAAACAAACAAAGATCAAGTCACCGACGTATTCCAAAGGTTTTGAAGAAGCAAACACACCAACACATTCAGCAAGTGCACTTAAAGAGAATCAATAACAATCTTGGCGGGACACTAAAACAAAATGTATAACATATTCTGTTTTCAAGATCAAGAGTTTTTGTTTTCAAGATCTTTAGCTTCATAATCTTGACTTCTTTATTAGATCAAATGTACACGAGTTCTATAAATACTAGTTGTACTCATTTGATAAAGATATACAAAAAATATAGTTGATCAATACATCTTATTTTCGTCCTCTTCATTCTTTTTCTTCAGTTCATTTTTCAATAATTCTCATGGTATCAGAGCACCGAAGATTCAGAACAATTCTTACTCATAATCATGGCAGCAAGTCAGATTGTCACTGCCAATCAAACACAATTTTCATTTCCAGGTCATATCAACATATCAAACTTTGTGACCATAAGCTCAGTTCGAGTCTCTTCTCCGGAGTCAGAAATTACTTAGCTTTATTGACAGATCAATACAAAAACCATCTCAAACAATTCAAGAAATCAAAGATGATGTCACTACAGAAATACAGAATCCAGCTCATGATTCTTGGTTACAAACGGATCAACTCATCATGTCATGGATTATAGGCACTTCATCAGAAGATGTTTTCAGCCATGTAGTTGGCAAAAATTCAACAATGGAGGTATGGTTATGTCTCAAAAATCACTACATTCAAAGATCAGTTGCAAGGAAATTTGATTTGTTGGCTTCTCTTCAACTGCTAACCAAAGAAGGCAAAACATTGGCTGAATATCTAAGTCAATTCAAATCCATATGTGATAAACTGGAATCAATTGGAAAGCCAGTTCAAGAACCTATGAAAATCTTTCAACTATTGCATGGTCTAGGCAAAGAATATGAGGCTTTTGAAACAATAATTCAAACGTCGATGCACAAACCTCCAATACCAACATATGAGAATGTAGTTTCTCAGCTCAATAGTCTGATTCTTGGCAGTTCTTCAACTCAATCTACTAATGTCTCTCACCATATAGCCTTTTCTATCAACCATACACAAACTGGTTCTAATACACAGAATCAAGGTTATGGAAGAAGATATTTTAATAACAAAGGAGTCAAATCAATATTCAGAGGTAATAGAAATTACACCACCAAAGGAAGAGGATTTTCACAACATCTATTCTCCTCATTTTCAGAAATTACAAAATTCAAATGATAATCTGTCTGATAACAACAATCCACAACATTCATCTATAAGATCACTATGTCAGATTTGTGGTAAGACAGGACATGATGCATTACGTTGTTGACATCGTTTTGATAATGCTTTACAAAGCAGAGATATACCTCAGGCTCTCATTGCCTTTCAGTAACAATCTCAGACAGATTGGTTTCTAGATTCTGGAGCATCTGTCCATATTACAAATTCCACCCATCATCTACAGAACTCAACTCCTTGTGCTGGACCAGAAAGTGTAATGATTGGTGATGGTTCATTTCTTCCAATCTCACACGTTGGGTCCACTGCAATATCAACTACATAAGGTACTTTACCAATTAATCATATTCTAGTAGTACCTTCTACTACCAAATCCTTATTATCAGTGTCTAAAATTACTCAAGATTATCCTTGTGAGGTTATATTTGATGCTAATGTTGTCTATGTTAAGGATCTAATGTCACAGAAGGTTCTGGCCAAAATTTAACATGAAGGAATCTACATGCTAAAGTCTTCTAACTTCAAGACCTTTTATTCTACCAGACAGTGTTCAACAACACATGCTATATGGCATCGTCGTTTAGGGCATGCAAACTACAATGTTATGCAAGAACTCAGTAAAAACAATTTCATCAAAATTAGTAAATCATCTTCAAGTCTCTGTGAATTTTGTCAACTTGCTAAGAGTACTAGATTACCATTTCTTGATTCTGATTATCATGCTAACGAACCCTTAGAAAGAATTCATTGTGACTTATGGGGCCCTACATCTATAACTTCAGTACAAGTTTTCAGGTTTTATGTCATTTTCTTTGACAATTTTTCTAGATTCACATGGTTCTACCCCTTGATACATAAATCAGATTTTTACAATGTTTTTATGTCCTTTTAAAAGATGGTGGAGAATCAATTTCCTTGAAAAATCAAGTTGTTTCAAAGTGATGGAGGAGGTGAGTTCAGTAGTCTTTGTTTCAGAATCATCTTCTGCATCATGGAATTAAACATCTTGTGTCTTGTCCTCATACACCTGAACAAAATGGATTGACTAAAAGAAAGCATCGGCATCTTAATGAGTTAGGCTTAGCCATGATGTTTCAAGCTAAAATACCTTTCAAATACTAGGTGGAAACATTCTATACAGCAAATTACATCAGTAATTTAGTACCAGTTTCTTCATTATCCAAAGATATACCATATACAGTCATATTCAAAAGAACAGTGGATTACTCATCTCTCAGATTCTTTGGATGTTGCCGATACCCATGCCTTCGACCATATACATAGAAAAAGTTTGAACCCAGATCTTTAAAGTGTGTATTTCCGGGTTACAATGAGAAATACAAAGGATATCGATTTAACAGGTAAGAAATTCATCAATAGATATGCTATATTTGATGAACAGAATTTTCCTTTTCAGGATTGTTATCAGCATTTAGTTCCACAAGCAGACACATCAATAACAAAAGCATGGCAAGGGTTCACAACACAGTCTAAATCTGTACAAAACGAGTCATTTATGCCAAGGTATCAAGAATAATTCTTCTATTTTATAAATGTCTTTTGATATACCTACCACACCAGATGCTTCTTTATCAAGTTCAGAAGGTTTAGATAACGTGTCTGCAGGTTCACATGATGTAACAGAAGGTTTGAATTCATATTTTTCTCCGCTGTAATGAAACTATTTCCTCTGAACTAACAAATTCTGATTCCTTAGTAATATAGAATTCTGTAAATCAACACCCCATGATCACTAGACGTAAATCAGGAATTTATAAACCTAATCCTAAATACATTTTGTTTACTACACTAGATCTTCCTCATGAACCTAAATCTATAAAATCAACATTGAAACATGATGGATGGTGTAAAGCAATGACAACATAAATGGATGCATTACAAATAAACAAAACCTGAACATTAGTTCCATATTCTCGAGACATGAATGTTTTAGGATGTAAATGGATTTTTAAAACTAAACTCAATGCTGATGGATCTTTGAACAAGTTGAAGGCCAGATTAGTGGCAAAAGGTTTCCATCAAGAAGAAGGTATTGATTATTTAGAGACATTTAGTCCAGTAGTTAAAACTGCAACAATTAAAACTATATTGACTGTTGCAGTAGTTAATCAATGGTCAGTCACACAATTAGATATTAAAAATGCATTCCTACATGGAGATTTAACTAAGGATGTTTATATGCAACAACCACTTGGCTTTGAAGATATTAATTATCCTACTCATGTATGCAAATTACGCAAATCTCTTTATGGTTTAAAACAGGCTCTTAGAGCCTGGTTTGATAAATTCAGCTCCTTCTTGATAGAATTTGGATTCAATTATAGTATTCCAGATCCTTCTCTATTTGTTTATCAACAAGGTTCATATAAGATTTATCTTTTACTCTATGTTGATGATATGATTCTAACTGGAAATTCTAAGAAATTTTTGGAACGCCTTACAGCAGCTTTGACTCTCAGGTTTGCTATGAAAGATCTTGGTCAATTACATTACTTTCTTGGTGTTCAAAGTATATTTTATTCTTCAGGTTTGTTTCTTCACCAAGAAAAATATGCTTTAGATCTTCTTGCAAAGGCAAGTATGCAAAATTATAAGCCAATATCTACCCTTTTACGTTTAAAGTTAACTAAATATGATTCTAACTCTGATAAGTTCTCTGATGCAACTTATTTTCGTCATTTAGCTGGTGTATTACAGTATCTTACTCTCACTCGACCAGATATTAATTTTGCTGTGAATTTTGTCTGTCAAAGAATGCATGAACCTGCCATGTCAGATTTTGCATTACTTAAAAGAATTATTCGTTATGTTAAAGGTTCTATCTCTCTTGGTTTACACATTAACACAAATAGCAATCTTGACTTAGTTGCATTTAGTGATAGTGACTGGGCAGGATGTTCATCCACTAGATGTTCTATAACTGGTTTTTGTACCTTTCTTGGTTCAAATTTAATCTCCTGGTCTGCTAAAAGACAACCCACAGTCTCAAGATCATCAACTGAGATTGAATATAGAGCTTTAGCTTCGACTACAGCTGAGCTTACTTGGTTAAATTTCATTCTTAGGGACCTTGGTGTTTCACAACCAGGTGCCTCAGTTCTGCACTGTGATAATTTGTCAGCAACCTTTCTTACCGCTAATCCTAAATTTCATAATTGATCAAAACATATTGAAATTGATTATCATTTTGTCTGTGAGAAAGTAGCTCTTGGATCAATTATTATCAAACATATTTCTAACACCTTATAGGTAGCAAATATTTTTACAAAATCCTTGTCACGTGATCATTTTGTCCATCTTCACCGCAAACTGAATGTCGACTTTCCGCCGTACATCAGTTTGAAGGGGAGTATCAGTCCAAACATTTCAGAAGATCTCCATATTCATGAAGGCAAACAAATAAAGATCAAGTCACCGATGTATTCCGAAGGTTTTGAAGAAGAAAACACACCAACACATTCAACAAATGCACTTAAAGAGAATCAGCAACAATCTTGGCGGGACACTAAAACAAATAAATAACAGATTTTTTTTTTCAACTTTAGCTTCATAATCTTGACTTCTTCATTAGATCAAATATACACGAGTTCTATAAATACTGGTTGTACTGATTTGATAAAGATATACAAAAAATATAGTTGATGAATACATCTTATTTTCATCCTCTTCATTCTTCTTCTTCATTTCATTTTTCAATAATTCTCAGATTTTTGTTTCTATTTTTTCTTTTAATATATTTACCTACACATAATTATAATTTATCATTATTAGGAGTGGACATCTATAGACATCCGCTAGATAATGACTATGTGAATCCAAACTTTTTCAGCACGAGTAATAAAAATTACTAATCTACCTTGAATTTGTCAAACATGGTATCCAATATTCATATATCTACAAAATATACATTCCAAGCTAGATGATTAGGCAAAATGGCGAGGCAATATATCAAAGATACCTTTTTAGAGTTTTTCTGCTTCATGTATATTCTCGAAAACCTAATAAAAAAATTGGAGAAACAACAGACGTGTCCTTATTTTTTTGTTACGGTTTGACATTTTTTCGAAATGAAACCTATTTCAAATTTGAGAGGAATGAGCGAAAGGGATTTCGAAGTTGAGAGCGATTTCCAATGATTTCCAACCATTTTGAACGATTTTCTACGATATTCGAGCGATTTCCAATGATTTCGAGCGATTTCAAACGATTTTCGAGGGTCGCAAGGGTTGCATGGGTCACAAGGGTTGTACGAGTCGCATGGATTGCTTAAGTCGCAAGGGTCACACGGGTCGCACGAGTCACAAGAGCAATATGGAAATATCATATTATAAGGGTAAAATTGAAATTGAATTTCTTTATGGAAGTGTATGATTGAAGCCCTAATAGCATATCAAGTGTATTTTTTATTTTAACCCAAATGACGAGGTGAAAGAAAGGCAACGATGAAACGGAAAGGTGAGATGGAGACATCCACGGCAAGACGACGCGAGATGACGACGATGATGAAACGGTGAGGCAAACGACAACTAAATAGAGACATCATCACCTTGCATCTATATTCAATCTTGGAGTATATATTAGGTCAATGGTCTAAAATCATTATATTTAAATCAAAAGAATACATATTTTAATATCATATTAAATAAAAAATTAACTTAAAATTTCAAAAATTTATAATTTTATCAAATATATATTTGGATCTAACTAATCTTCAAAGCTAACTCAAGTTTAGTGTTGCCCAGTACCATTATATGGGTCTAAAGTTCATGTCCTAACCGATATGTGACTAATATCATAACACTCTCCTCACACCCAGGTTCGATATTGGAGCGCGAACATCACAGTCGAGGGTACAACATCGGTATATTCAAATAGGGACGAACCAGACTTTGATACTATATCAAAATGAGTTTGGATCTAACTAATTTTAAAAGTTAATTAAAAAATTTAAAATTATGCAATACCATATATAAAAGTACAAAGGTCATGTACAAATAGATATGAACAATTTATCGTGAAAATTTTATATATACGGTATCATGACAACAAAACTAAATATCTATAATATGAACCATGACAACAAAACTAAATACTTGCATATCACACACCTCACAAATACTTTCAAAAACCTCAAACCCATTTACTCTCTCTCTCTCACCGTTTGTGAATTTATGTTTTGAGGTAACAGATCATAAATATTATATATATATAAGAAATGAATTGGATTTAGTGCTTTAATTTGGGTTGGATAAATTTAAAATCTTTGGGAAAGGTGAGAGCATTAATATTTAATCTTTTTTTTAATATTTTAATCATCTCAAAGAAACATTTGGATTTGAATTTGATGGGAGTTGTGTTCTTGTTGTGAAAACCCATAATCGGCAATAAATGTTATTGTCATTTCGATAAATGCTTATCAATGAGACAAACTACTAATCCACTACATAGATGCATATATACATACTTACATCATTATCATCATACATACATATATATCATCATTAGAAGACGACGAAGACTAAAAACAAGAAGAAGAATCACTTTCCATTTGAAGACATGATGAATGTATTGTTGTCTTCTTCCTCCTCGATATCTCAGTTTCTCTTCTTCTTCTTCTGTCTTCTTCTCTTGTCTTCTTCTTCTTCTTCCATTGTTGAGTCATCCAAAAACCTTACAAAACTCATAACTATAAAACAACATCTCAACAACATCAACAAACCTTCCCTCAAGACAATTCAAGTAAGCAATCCATCCTCCCTTTATTATCCAATTCTTATATTATATATATATAATCTATTATTTGTATGGTATTATACAATATAACACTATCCTTTTATATTTAGATTTGATCTTGGTTATTTGAAATATCATTTTAATATTGTATTAAATATGGGTTTAATTCTAATAGAAGTTAAAAACTAGATTTTATATTGATGAGATGAACAATATAACACTCTTTTTATTATTCCGATTTCATCTTAGTTATTGAAATATCATCTTGATATATTATATTAAATATGGGTTTAATTCTAATAGAAGTTAAAAACTAGATTTTATATTGATGAGATAAACAATATAACACTCTTTTTACTATTCCGATTTCATCTTAGTTATTGAAATATCATCTTGATATATTATATTAAATTTGGGTTTAATTTTAATTGAAGTTAAGAACTACTTTAAAATTTTATTTTATATTTTAGAATTTATTTTATATTCCAATTATTATTATCCAATTATTATATATATAATCTATTATTTATATCGTAATATACAATATAACACTATCCTTTTATATATAGATTGATCTTGGTTATTTGAAATATCATTTTTAATATTATATTAAATATGGGTTTAATTCTAATAGAAGTTAAAAATTAATTTAAAAAATTGTTTTAGATTTTAGTATTTATTTTATATTGATGAGATAAACAATATAACACTCTTTTTATTTTCCGATTTCATATTAGTTATTGAAATATCATCTTGATATATTATATTAAATTTGGGTTTAATTCTAATTGAAGTTAAAAACTACTTTAAAATTTTATTTTATATTTTAGAATTTATTTTATATCCCAATTGATATGTTAAAATATGATATAACAAGTACTCAGTTGTTTTTTTGTTGTTGTAGAGCCTTGATGGTGATATCATAGACTGTGTTTTGATAAATGAGCAACCAGCATTTGATCATCCAAGATTAAAAGGGCAAAAGGCAATGGTATATATTAACATAAAATCGTGATTAAGTTGTTTAATTAAGTGATTAAATGAGTTTAATTGTTGGATTATTTAACAGGAACCACCAGAAAGACCAAAAGGGCATAACAAAAAAGGATTAAAACCAAAAGATTTCCAGTTATGGAGAAAGAGAGGAGAGTCATGCCCTGAAGGAACAATTCCAATACGAAGAACAAAAGAAGAAGATATTCTCAGAGCTAATTCAATTTCAAGTTTTGGGAAAAAAATAAAATCTTTCAAAAGAGATATCATCACTAGCAATGGACATGAAGTAAGTTCCCTTATTGTTTTTTTTTTTTGAAACTTTTAGAATTATATAAAATTGGTTTTCAATAAAGTTTTCAACTTTTCAGAATATTATTTTTGATTTTTTCTTATTTTTTACTTTTGGTAAAAAAAAGTTCGGATTTTTCTTGAGAAACACTTATGAAAAGGAGATTTTTGTGTATTGAATAAACCATGTTCTTTCAATATTCAAAATATCAATATTTTTTTAGATGTAAAGGTTGTTTTTTTTCATTGTTCTTTATAAATATAAAAAAATGGTCAAAGAAAATGGGCAAGTTTTTTCCTTTTTCTGAATTTTTTTAGTATTTCTATTTCCATCTTTCTAGAATAGTTTAAAAAAAAAAGCTTGTCGGGGAACACAAAAAGAGAAACACTCCAACAATCATTTTTTATTAATGCCACTTCCCTTCTTATTAATTTTTAAATTGTAATGGGTAATATAACTTTTAAATTCATAAAATAAAATAAAAAATTGCATTATTAGATTTAAACGTATAATAAATTATCTGTTTTGTTAGTGTATTATAAAAAATAGAAAAAACTTTGAAAATATTTTTCTCATTAATAAAATTTAGTATATATACTATTTGATAACTTAAATAGTTTAAAAATTGAATGGAATTTAAAGATTTTCAGTTCTTTCTTTTCTAAATACCAAAAACTATTAAAATATATAGAAAAAAATAATGTAAAAGAAGAAAAAATAAATATATTGCTTTTATAAATAAATGAAAATATTTATAGTTTTTTTAATTAATAAGAAAATTGGAACAGCATGCAGTTGGGTATGTGAGTGGAGAAGAGTATTATGGAGCAAAAGCAGGCATTAACGTATGGATCCCAAAGGTCCAAAATCATTATGAATTCAGTTTATCCCAAATTTGGATTATTTCTGGTTCCTTTGGTAATGATCTTAATACCATTGAAGCTGGTTGGCAGGTATATACTTTTCCCTCATTATACATTATATATATATAATAATTTTAATAACATATCCAAAACGTGATAATTTAACCTATAAATGGATTATACAATGTATATATATATATATATATTGTTAAATATGAGTTTAGGTCTAATTAACCCCAAAAACTAGTTCAAGATTTTAGGATTGTCCAGTACTATATATATATATATATATATGAGTCTTAAAGTTTATGTAATAACCGATGTGGAACAACTTATCACAACATTCATTTCACACCTATATTCGGTCTTGGAACGTGAACATCGTAATCGGGAGTCCAACATCAGTATATTCAAATCGGAACAAACCATGTCATGATACCATGTCAAATATGAGTTGAGTCTAACTAATCTCAAAAACTAGTTGAAAAGTTTAGGATTGCCCAATAACATATATATGAGTCCCAAAATTCATGTCACAACCGATGTGAGACAATTTATCGTTATATATATATATATATATATATATATAATCTCAAAAGATATTCACATTAACGAGAATCGAAACTATAATTTTAAATTTGAGGAAAATCACATTATCTATAAACTTCATCTGAAACTATAAAAAGAACTTAATAATTTGAATAATGAAGAATTTAATAGGTCTCTTAATTCGATTATATAAGTGTACACAAATAAATTTATATATTTATATATAGCATTTTAATCTATAAAATGTATATATTATATACTTTTTGTGTTTTACTTTCGATTAGTATGTCTAGTTCTGCAAATTTATGTTACGCTTTTTATTACGTTGTTTGTGATAATCGAATGAAAATGAAAATTTGGGTATTTTTAAAAATGAAAAATGTATAATATATGGAGTAAAATAACATAAAGTAATATAATTTGAACTTGTACACTACTAATATGATATATATACAATGAATAAATAGGTAAACCCGGATCTATACGGAGATAACTATCCAAGATTCTTCACATATTGGACCGTAAGTATCATACTCCATCATCATTTTATGTATATATAAAGAGATGAATATATAAATATATATATAATTATATGATATGAAATATAATAAAATGGAGTTTTATTTAGTTAATTAAATTTTTGACAGAACGATGCATATCAAGCGACGGGATGTTACAATTTATTATGTTCGGGTTTTGTTCAAACCAATAATGAAATTGCAATTGGAGCTTCAATCTCTCCAACTTCTTCTTACGATGGAGGACAGTTCGATATTACTTTGCTTATTTGGAAGGTAATTACATTTAATTTATATTATATTATATATAAATATATATAGTAGTTCAAGGGTTGTATGTAAAATATAAAATATCTCTTCAATCTCAACATTAAATCTCACGAAATCTGAATAAAAAAACTAACAGTAAAAATTATAAATTTTCTCAAAAATATTAATATATATAATACAATTAATTCATCATATCTACCGGTCCAACTACGTAACAATAATGACATCATCTATCCTATTATTATTTTCAAATTTAATTATCTTCTAAATAAAAAAATACATTTTTTAATTTCAAATTTAATTTCAATAACATTTCAACCCGAAATCCAAATTCAATCGGATTTTCGATTGAAATTAGATTAATTCAAATTTTGAGTTGAAATTAATTCGATTTTGGATTTTTGTTGAAATGTTTACTAAATTTGGATGGAATTCCGATATTGGGTTGAAATTAGATTGAAATTGGGTTGAAATTCTTGTTCAAATTAGGTGAAATTTGGATTTTCAGTTGAAATCGGTTTGAAATTGGGTTGAATTCAGATTTCGAGTTGAAATTTGTTCAAGTTTGGATTTTTTTAATTTGGAATCGGGTTGAAATTGTGGTTACCGAGAGTTAGTGTTTGTGTATAGATATGATTAATTTGATAAGTTTGTGTTTTTTTATAAAATACTTAAAAATTCAAAAAGTTAAAATATGATTTAATCAACTTAAAAATTCAAGGTTAAAAGTAATAATTTGTGTTTTATAGACAAAAATTAAAAAATTTAGTAGTTTCTACACTATATTCCTAAAGTTGGTGTTTTTAAAGAAAAAAAATAATTTTGAATTTTTTATGTTGAAAATAATAATTCATATTTTATGGACTAATATAAAATTATTTGATAATTTTTATGCTATATTCTCTATAATTTACGTTCTCTTAAACGATGGTTTATTTGGATCAGAATAGATGATTATTATATCATAATTAGTAATTAAAATAATTTATCGTGAATATATATATAAAGTTTTAATTTGCATTGGTCAAATATATATAAAAAGTTTTTAAAATTGTAATGGAAAAAGGTAAAAAATATAAACCAAAATATACATAATATATATAAATTTTCCTAATTCAATAAGATCATTATTAAAACCTTACATTATATGAAATGAAACTTATTTGATCCAACAAGATTAAAATGCAAATTTTTGATAATGATCTTATTGAAATGAGTTAGGATCATCTTCAATAACAAATATATAGTATGTATGATAAATGAATAACAAATGTCCTTTTAAAAGGCATATTCAAATCAAATTTACATGTATTTATTTCGTTATAAATTTGTATGATTTAAAATATAAAAATTCGTTTAAACGAAATTCTCGAATTTTAATTGTTTTTCTCTATTTATTTCCTCGATGTAGGATCCGAAGCATGGGAATTGGTGGCTAGAATTTGGATCGGGTATCTTAGTAGGGTATTGGCCATCGTTCTTATTCACGCACTTGAGGGATCATGCAAAAATGGTACAATATGGGGGTGAAATTGTAAATTCGAAAAGTTATGGGGATCACACATCAACACAAATGGGAAGTGGGAAATTTGCAAAAGAAGGGTTTGGAAAAGCATCATATTACAGAAATATCCAAATAGTTGATTGGGATAACAATTTGGTCCCTCCGAGGAATCTCAAGGTGATTGCTGATAATCCCAATTGTTATGATATTCAAGGAGGAATTAATCGGGTTTGGGGCCATTATTTCTATTATGGAGGACCAGGGAAAAATCCCAAATGCCCTTGAAATTTAGAGGACAATTTTTTAATACGTATTTTTAAAATACTTTTTGTTAGTATTAATTAGTTCTTTTTAAATCAGATTTTAGTTGATGTGTAAATCTTTAGATGTGAAAATATGGTATTTTAGTTCTTAAAGAGGTGATATTATTTCCATGTAAATATTAATAAACTTAAGATTATTTGATTAGTTTTTTTTATTTTTTGTTATGAATTTGAGCTTATTTATTTTATTATAGATTTTGTTAAATTTTTAAAGTTTAAATTTATTTTAAATTATTAAATCTAGAATTATAATTTTTTCAGAATTTAAGATCATATACACATAAAATTCTATAACTATAAGAATTGATATGTATGTCGATCCAATGTGCGTCTGATTTGAAAAAAATCAAAGGTAGAAAAAGAAATAATTTCATAAATTGAATTTGAATTTTGGAAAAATATATATTCTCATATATTATCGTGTTTTGATCATATTTCCTTCACAATTTTTCATCTCATCTTATTATTCTTCTAAACTTTAAATATTCATCATATTTCTCTCTCTATTAAATATCCGTTAATTTTCGTGTTTAATCTTTTTAAAAAATAGTTTATTTCCCTCTGAACTATATAACTTCTAGTATATCTCCTTCTCCCGAACTATATTATCTCTAGCTTATTCCCCCTCCTCCCGAACTATATATCTTCTAGTCTATTCCTTCTCCTTCCAAACTATATAACCTCTAGCCTAAAATATCTTCAACATAAATGAAAATACACAATTCTAACGATTACAAAACGATAAAAAAAAATATAACATGATGTTCAACTACACAATAAGTTAAAGATGCAACACTTAATAAAAAAACAAATACAAGTTGATAGCGTTAATAAATAAGTGTCAAAAGAGAAAGAAGACAACACTAGAGTATATTCAGAAAGAAAGAGGTGAACAATTTGCTAGACTGCGAGATTATGAGGCTGAAATTAAGAACTCAAATCTGGGTTTATAAGTGAAAGTGCAAACCATAGAGGATAGTGGAGGGTATGAGAAATTTGATCGCCTCTATATATCCTTTGAAGTTTTAAAAACATCATGATTGTAGACCTATAATTAGGTTGGGTTGTTGTTTTTCCAAGAGTGCTATTACATGACATATTTTGGTTGTTGTTGGTCGAGATGCAAATAACCAAATCTACCATATTGCTTGGGTCATTGCACAAGTGGAAATATTGAGAATTGGTATTGATTTATAACAAAACTTAAAACGATTTGGATCTAGGTTCAGGAGAAGGATTAACAATTATATCTGATAGGCAAAAAGTAAGTGTTGACATTATTTTTTATGGTTCAAGGGGAAATAGGTTAGGCTAGAAACCATATAGCTCGAGGGGAAAATATACTAGAAACCATATAGTTCGAAAGGAAATAGATTGTTTTATAAAAATTTAATGGATATTTAACAAATGAAAAAATAAGATGAATAATTAAAGTTTTGGGGATATGATTAGTAACAACAATTTAGGTGAAATAGGATTAAAGAGCGATAATTTAGAAAAAATAGACCTTTTTCCTCGAATTGTTTATGATCAATGAATATAGACTGACCAGCATATCAAAAAAATTTAAAAAATAATTTATTTTCTTAATTTAAAATATATTTTATCAATGTAACACTAAAAAATTAATTATAATATTAATATTTTCTAAATTTAAATATTGTTAAATATTATTTTATATTTTAAATATATTTTTTTATTGTTTTATGATATTATATTATTTATTTTTATAATTCGAAAAAAAATAAATTTCGAATATTTCTAAATACGGATATTTATCGGATATAAGGATATTCGTATAGGAATCTAAATTTTTTTAACTTAAAAATTTTATAAAATTAATTTTAATAAAAAAACCAATAATGATCAAATATAATTTAAAACTAAAATCAAATCGCAAAAAGATGCAAAGATACATAGTATAAATAAAACAAAGTATCAAATCTTCACAATCATCTCCACACCAATCATTTAAATTTAGTTTCATCGATGATTCTACGAATATCGTCAATTCACCTAAAACAATGAAACAAATTGTTAGATTATACACTAAAATAAAATTCACAAAAAAATATATATTTAGTGAATTCTTTTTTTATATACTGTAATATGTCTATAACATTATCTACTCATTGGATTAGAATCAATCTTAAATGTAAAATAAATCTTCAACAATATTAATTATTTTAAAATATTTGATATTTCAATCATCCAATCATAAATATATTGCATATTTGTCTATATATTTACATAATAAATGTTTAAACAAAATCAATAATATTTTTATTTCTAATTTAATCATTAAAATCAATTTTGTTATATATATATATATATTAACTAAATTTTCTATTTAGTACATACGAACACGAATAATTCAAATAACTGAATCTATTGTTTGTATTTATATTTATCGAATATCTGATTTCGAACATTTTACACCGTCCTACTTTCATGTCTATAATCTTTTGTTCCAACTTCTATTAATTTTCCAATTATAAATAAATAAATGTATAGAGATGCCTTTCTTCTAATTATTGGTATAATTTTCCAATTATATATGATTGGCTATTTAAAAACCTTACAATTGTCTGTTTTTTCACATTAGAAAAATGTTTTTAACGTTGGTACGTTTTCGGATTGCATTTATCACCTTCAAGAAACACCTCTAAAAAGATTGATAAGACAATCAATAATAATCCGAGACTAAACACATATAATTATTTAATTTTCTAAGAAGTATCACCATAAAACGAAAAAAAAGTACTACTCTTAGTTCCATAACTATGCACAAATATTAAGTTAATTGCCATGTGTACACTTAGGTTAATATGAAAATAATACTCTTAGTTCTTATATAATTTTGAAATAACTTAAAAAAAGCAATTATTATAGTTAGTGTATAATTGTAGAACTAACATGATAAATCATTTATAAAAATCGAAATAAAAAATTAATCCAAGTATAATTCCTATACTTAAAACAAAACAAATTCATGTATTTTTTATAGATTTTTTTTAAAAGGAAATCAAATTTGGTGATATAAATAATCGAATAAAATCTCTCAATGATCTTACATGATCATACAAATCTAAACCCGGACACTGTTACAATATAAGCTCTACAATCATTCAAGCATATCAGCATAGTCATGGATTAAAGGGTTAGGGTTCATAGCAAAGAAACTACAAATATATACTAATATGATCAGTAATGAAACCAAAACACTAAAGTTTTTCATAACATCACACAAACAAAGAGACCAAAGAAAAAGAGTTCCAATTTCGAATGCTATGATCCGTTGTTCCATATATTTAAGCGATGAATCAAATCAAAGGCCACGCTTCGTTCCAAACTCAAAAGAATTTATAGAAAGTAAACTAAGAGTCTAGATAAAGGAATGGATTACTAAATTGATTCCTCATTCTTAATCATGCCTAGTGTTAATTCGCAGACAAGAAAAGAAACCGTCTATTTTATTATCGAAAGAACCAGCTTCATAAATTAATCGAATGCCCTTCAGCCGCGATAACATTTTGAAGGACAAGTAGATTAACATACCTCATTCCGTGCATATTTCATCTAACAGCTTATTCGTTGCTTCATTAACTTCCACTTTTTCCATCTTCAAACGTCGACGCATTGCTGGACTCTTCTTTCCAGCAGCTGCATATGTTCTTATCAAAGGTTCGAAAACATCCGCACCTACATTTTCGGTTGCCTTCTTTAATATCTCTACAAAATTTTCAGCTCCATCTACATCCTTCTGCTGCTCATAATGACACATCAAAGTTCCAATTGTATCCTGTGATGGCAGCCATTTGCTCCCGTCCCCTTTACCAATGGAAACAGCATTTGATATACATTCAACTGCTTGTGTCATATCACCATTCTTCATATAGTAATCCATGAAGATCTCCCATGTTTTAGCATTTTCCTTGGCACCTCTTCTCCGAGCCTTATACTGCAGGTCTTTTGCTTTTTCAACAAGCCCATCCCGAGTGTAAGCTCCGATCAACACATTCGCGACTCGAATATCGTAAGTTGAACATTTAGATTGCCATTCCTTGAACAGTGTCTCTGCACCTGGTAAATCATTCAAATTCACCAGCACTTGAATCATGTTTAGATAGGCTATATTTTTGGTTTTGGGAAAAGCCAGCCTCAAGGATCGCCAAATTCTATAAACTTCTGTCACTTTTCCCAGCCGTCCATAAAGGGTAATCAGAAATTGATATGCTGAAAAATCCCGATGATCATTTCTTCTCTCCAGCTCCTGAAGGGCCTTCTCGGCTTTCTCAGATAAACCAGCATCAACATAGATTGATGCCAGGTTGCTGTAAGTAGTCCAATCTGGGGCAATTCTACCATCCCTGTTCATTTCCTCAACGACTCTTTCAACGCCAGAAATATCATTAGTAGCAGCCAATGACCTCATCCAGACATTGTACGTATAGGAATCCGGCATGACATTTTCGGCCTTCATTTCTTGGATTATTGCTGGAACCTTGTCCGATTGACCAGTTTTCGTATAAAGAGTCATGAGGCTGTTATAAGACATGGACGTAGGCATGATATTGAGTTCTTTCATCTTGTTCAGCAAACCTTCAGCTTCGTCTTTCATTAACTCCTTACAATAGCAGTTCAACAAGGATCCATAAGTAAGATGATTTTTAGATGTCTCCGGAAGACCAACAAAGTAATTTTCTGCAGCAGCAATCCCCCGAGCTTTGGCAACAAGATCGAGATGGATCGCTTGATCACTCACTGTCTTGTTCATACCTCTATGTTCCATAACTTCAGAGAGCTACAAACCAAGAACAACAATGTTATGAATGCTACACTAGGAGTGTCATTCAGAAGAACCAATGCACAAAATCTGCTGGAGCAATTAACCAATACCGTCAACAGTTATACTACCATGAATCAATGAACAATTACAAACTGTTAAACTCAAAAACATAACACTTGAATTGTATATCTCTTTGCCTATTTCAGATGAAAAACCCACAGAGGAAATCCCAACAATCACTCCGTTTTCAACTATAAACATCGATTACAAATACAAAAAAACAATATCCATTTCTACATTTATTCCAAAGATCATAGCCTAAGCAGTCAACTTATCAACTCAACCAAGATTATCTGAAACAAAGATCATTGAATTAATCTAAGTGAATCCAGCATTTGAATGATCATTTATGCAGAAAAAAAACGAAACCGTTTCAAGGATTGAGATGGTTAACACGTCAGAACCTTAAATGCCGGGAAATAACGTCCGCGACTACGAAGCTTCTTGATGGTATCTCCGACCTCCCATTTGAAGACGCGTTTGGAGCTCTTAATGAACTGATTCAGTTGCTGACGAACGCTGAGCTCGGAACCGCCATCTTTGAAGAGTCGATGGTAAAGCGGTTCTTCCAAGTACTTCTTCGTCGATCTCTTCGCCACATCCTTCGTCCGACTTAGCTGTCGCATCAACATCTTCGTCAACCAACGGAAAGCGAATATCTGAATCTCTCAGTCTCTCTGTAGGGTTTTCAAGGGTTTGGACACAGATTCAGTAAACCCTTGTGGCTGTATCGATCGAAGGTGACGGAGATCGAAATGTGGGCCTAATGTCTAATTTAGGGTTTCACCATTTAATTTGGCTTCACATCGCATAATGGGCCTTTCCTATCATTATTGGGCTTTTTGTAAAGGCCCAATTATATGATTAATCGAAGAGGTCTTTTTTGGTGTGTCAAATATTTGAACCATAATTGTTACTCAAAATTAACCAATTTGAATTTGACAAATACCTGGTCAATTAGTCTAAATTTGAAAAACTATTTTCCACGTTGTGGAACTTTTATGACTATGTTGGATGATCTAAGTCTTCAATATTTTTCAAATTATATAGAGAAATTTTTTGCACGAAAGATTAATGGTTAAGTAGGAGAGAGAAAATGTAATTTTTATTGAATAAAAAATCAAGATACATTGTTCATTGTTACATCAATATATAATTGATAAAATAAACATAAATAACTAATTATAGCATTATCCCATTATTCTTTACAATTAATCAAGAAAAAAATATCAAAATGTTTACAAGAAGTCTAATACTCCCCTCCCATTTAGGAAATTAGGAAATTGAATTGATGAAATGCTAATAGTTTTGTAAAGACATCCAAGAACTGATTTATAGTTGAATGTGTATTGTCTTGACAAAGTCTCATTGTATCTTTTCACGCATAATATGACAGTCAATTTCAACAGGTTTTGTAAATTCGTGTATACGGAATTATTCACGATGTGTAATGCAGTTGTGTTATCACAACACAACAATACAAGATGTGTAATAGGAAAACATAATTCAGAAAGGAAGTTAGAAATTCATACCAACTCGCATGTATTTATCATGGTACGATCTGCACTACTCCTTAAAACTGTAATATGTTCCTTTACTTCCAAAGAATTAAACAATCACAAAAAAAACGCAATATCTAATAACGAATCTACATGAATCAATACATGAGGCCCAATTTGCTTCGGCAAACGCAAATAATTTTTTTCACTAATAATAGAAGAGTAAAATAAACTTTGTTGAGGATTTTTCTTTTAATATCTTTAAACACATTTTGCAGTTGTGAGGTGCATTTGGGTTTGGGAAGATATGTATAACTACAAAACAAATATTCAAACTAGTAATGGTTAAATAAATTAGCTTACCAATAAATTTTTGATAATATGTAGCATTTGTTAATGGTTCACTATTAAATGGCAGAGAGCTTTGTGGTTACATCCATAGAAATAATCATTGGTTTATAGTTTAAAAGGCTAAAGTCTTCAAGTAATTCAATAGTATATTTATGATGATTAATAGAATATCCAGAACTAGAACGAACTATTTCAAGCCCTAAGAAGTACTTACATTGCCCGAGATCCTTTACCTGAAAGTTGGAATTCAACATCTGTTTCACATACTCAACATCAGCATTATTATTTGCAAAAATAAGGACATCATTTACATATACTATCAGAACAATAAAACAGTTCAAAGCAAGCTTAAAAAACAAGAAGTTATCTTAGATGGATTGTACAAAAATTGAAGCAAGTAAAACATATGAGAATTTAATATGCCATTGTCTTAATGATTGCTTAAATTATAGATTGAATTTTTCAGTTTACAAACATGATTAATGAGTAAATGAGTTTCAACAAAAGAAATATCGTTTATTACCAAAGCAAAATAAATGTTGAAATAATGTCATGAAAAACATCAGTGTTATTGTTGTTATGAAAATGAAATGAATTTTCACGAAAAAATACATTTTTTAGAAATAAAAATTTTATTTGTTGTTAGATCTAAGACTTTGTAACCTTCATATCATGTAGAGTAGCCTAAAAAACAACGGGATGAGTTTTATGGCTAAATTTAAGTTAAGATAACATAAACAACCAAACATTTTTAGTTGATCATAAAAAAGAATATAACAAGTAAAATCTCAAAAGGTGTTTTGTATGTTAAGTTTAGGGTTGAAGTTCTATTTATTAAAATGTTGCGATAGAAATACACTCAGGACAATAATCTAAAGGTATGTTTGATGAAATAACTAAGCTCTAGCTACATTTAACAAGTGTTGATGTTTTCGTTCAACAACATAATTTTGATGAGGGGTATAAAGACATGAAAAATAATGTATAATTCTTTTTCTGTCCAAGATATCTGTAAAAGAAAATTTATTTGCATTATTAAAACTAATAGTCATTATATTTCTTTTGAATTGATTTTCAGCAAATGACAGAATAGATGGAAAAAAAATTTGCACATCAGATTTATTATATAAGAAACATGACCAGGTCCATCTAGAACAATAATCAACCATTCTAAGGAAATTTTATCCATCAATAGATTGTTTAGCAAAAGGACCTTGTATATCTATATGGATAAATGAAAACTATTTTATATTTTATTATTGTTTGAAATGAATGATAATTTTTTTGTTTTGTTTTAGGACAAATATTACAATGATGTGAAGGATCAATAGAAGAAGATTTAATGTTGTGTTTAGAAGGTAAAAATTGTATTTTGGAGAAGGATAGGTGACCAAGTCTGTTATGCCAAGTAGATGAAGAAATTGGAGCAGCAAGAAGATGTACGGTGTTCAGTTTTAGAGTGTAAAGATTATGAGAGATTACACCTTTCCAATCATTAAGTCCCGAATAGGGTCTTGTATAATACAAAAAATGGAAATGAAATGTTAATATTAGAATGATAAGTTAGAAGGTTGACACTTAGAAGATTAAAATGGAAAAAGGAATTTATAAGACAGAATTGAGGATAAGATGAGGAGATGACACTATTGTTCTTATATGTGTGACACAAAGATCGTCTCCATTAGAAAGTCTCCATTAGAAAGGATAACAAACACATTATTTAGATGTTTAAATTCAGAAAATAAGTTAAGATTATTACAAACATGGTTACTGGAACATGAATCTATTGTCCATATATGTCTAGGAATATCAATATTCATATTAAGAGAAAGAGAGAAATATGTGAGCTAATGGGCATACCTATGTTTGGTTTGATAGATGGAGAATTGATTGAACCAACAATTGAAGGAGTGAAATTTGAGATGTATTTAGAGATTAAAAATGAGACACAATTTATTATCGTTGATCATGAGATAAAAGGTTTGCCATTGAAGTTGTAAATTGATTTGCAGTAGGAATTAGAACAATCTGAGGTGTGAGTATTCCTTGGTTGAGATTGTTAACCCTTGGAATATAAGGTTGAGAATTTCGAGGTCTAGGTCTTTGTTATCCAAGATTGGAGGGTTTGTAACCAGTTGGATATCCATATAGTTTGTAACATTTGGTTACAAAGTGACCATAAAGGCCACACTGAGAGCGGATAAGTTTTGGACTTAGGTTGAGAACCAGTATAATATTGGCTTCTAAGACGAGGAAAAGAATTGGTTGTTGAAATAGAATTCGTATTGATTGAGGAAGATTGAAAAACTAATGCATCAGATGGATGAATGATTCATCGTTGTTGTTTATACTGAACAATTAAGTTGAAGGCTTTCGATATAGAGGGTAAGGGGTCCATTAGGAGAATGTTACGCCTAACTAAAACGAAAGTCATTTAACCCCATAAGAAAATTCAATAAGTATTTATGTTCATCATGGTTTGTTAATTGACTATTAAGGTTACATATACATTTGGTGCACGAACAAGCAGGAATCTCTTCCAAAGATTTAAGTTAATGCCACAAAGTGATTAAACGGGTGTAGAAGGTATTTAGTTCTATGGATCTCTGTCTAAGGTCGTGTAATTCATTTTCAAAGCCAAATATGTGTGACATATTGTTCTATGAAAACTTTGCCAGATTTCGATAGTTGTATTCGTATGGACTATGCTATCTCCAATATCTTTTTATGCAAATTGATAATCCAAGAACATATGATATTGTTGCAATGATGTCATGTTTCAAAGTTTTCATCATCTTGCACCCATTGAGGGCTACGAACATCAATGTATGCCAAATATTGAAATTGAACTCTCTGGTCAGCTTCTCAAAGACAAGGGTGACACAATTCGTGTCATTCGAACAGAGGTAAAAAGGATTTTTGTAAAGATCATTTGTTATTAGGATTTGATTCATCAATATTTTAAGGCAAAGAAATAAGATTGAGTAAAATCAGAAGAGTGATAAGAGAGATGGAGGAGAGGAGATCCTCGTATTTAGAGTGATAAGAAAATCAAAGAGAAGAAAAAAATGAACCAGAAGGAAAAATCAAGGTTTTACGGGCAACGACGTTAATTTCAGACGGTGATATCATTTTAATAAGAAATACTAAATTTTGTTATGAAAATATGAAATAGATAATATATATACTTAATAAACTAATCATAAATAACTTATTAACTAATCCGTAATTGTTCTTTACAATTAATAAAAAATAAAGAAAATAACAAAATGTTTATAACAACATTAATAGAAATCCAATTTTTTAAATGTGGGTTTAGATTCATTAAAGGGAATTCAACCCATTAATTCACGTTGTATTATAAAAGTTCTTAAATTTATTGTTAAATATTGAATCCTAAATTTTCAATATAAAACTCTTAAAATTCAATATATTACACTATTTTTCAATTCAACCATCAAATCCAGGTTTTATATCTAAATTTGATACAATGATATCAAATCAAATTCCGTTTAACCTCTAAATTTGTTATCATGGTAGTATGGTATAGGATAAAAACGATAATTTTTTTAATATAGATTTTGTTCATATAAGGTCATTCTAAGGCAATACGTAAAATAAGGAGAAACAAATACCAAAATGGTTTCCAAAACTGAAAAAAAAAAAAACAAAATTAGGAAAATTTATAAGGAATATTTAAACACTAACTAAATAAGTCGGATAAAGCAGATAAATATAAATATTCAAGATTATATTATTCAAGCTTGGAACAAATATTGTTATTCAAAGGAATTTTGTTGATTATCGCGTATAAGCATTATGATTTATAAGGAAATAAAAAAAATAAAAAATAAAACAATATAAAATTTTAAAATTTGAAAACTTCTTACTAATATTTAAAATTATTATAATATACATATAATAACATTTACTTGTAAATAAAAACTTGAATTCTCAATTTCATTTTATAAAATTTTCATTTAACATCAATTAAAAGTTAAACATAGAAAATTTATTTGGCAATCAATTTTTACATGTATATTATTCCACAATTTAAATAATAAAAAATTAGAAAAAATGAAAATGTTTTAGAAATTTTTGAATGTTTCTCTATAAACATTATAAAGTCTATGTATATAGAAAAAATGGATATTGATCTCTTGATAATATATACATTTGATTAATATATCGAATAAAGATGTCGACCATATATAAGAAAACAAAGATCAAATGTTTATTTATAATGTATTTTATGATAATGTTTAGGAAATTTTAAAAATTTATATATTGTGTTGTTGTATATTTTAAGAACTTCAAACACTTTGTTTTGTATATTTTCATATTTTGAAAAAAAACAATAAGTAATTTTTACAACAACGGTATGTATATTATTTCATAAGTTTAATAATTTAAAAGATTTGAAAAAATGAAAATATTTCTGAAATTTTCAAGTATTTTTTCATCCATAAACACTAAACCTCTTGGCGTATAGAAATTATGAATCTCCACGTTTGTAAAATGTGTTTTAAAATTTCTGATAAACGATGAATTTATCTATTAGAAAGTCAAATGAAATATATATGGAAGTTAGTTAAATAAATTAGTATTTCCCGAAAAGGAAATGAAACTTTATGGATAAAAAATAAATTTATAGTAAACTAAAATAAACCAAATATAGAGGAAAATTTAATTAGTTTTTAAAAAATGCCATTTAATTTCAGTCAATTATTGTGTATCATATTAAAACACATGAGCATAAAAAGAATTAGGCTTATTAATAATTAATTAAAATAAAAAAAACATTAATTAAAATAAATGATTAAAACGGATAAGGCACAAAAAGATACAGTTGGAGGTTGGTGACGATAAAGCGAACCTTCCAGCTTCGATCCAGCACAAAAAACAGACCACCGATTTTCTCCACCAATCATAATACACAAATATATATAAAAAAAACCCAGATCTCTTCAATAATTCATATACACATATATATTATATATTATTTACATTGATAAATCCTGGTGGATTTTATACATTTTTCACCCAAATTTAGTGGGTCCCAAACAGAGATTCCGGTGGCATCACCATTGGTACAAATGGATGAATCTTTTTTTTAACTATCCAATCACAAATTCTTGTTCGTTAAAAGAATTTTATTTTATTTTTTACTTTTTTCTCATTGGTTTTTACATTTTTTAAATTTTTTTAAAGTCTTTTGTTTTATTAAAGGGTTTGTTTGGTGAGAGGTGGGCAATACGAGAATCGTGGAAGACAAAGTCTCAGAGTCGTTGGATTAAAAAGAGAGATTTCTCTCTCCCTCTCTTTTCCTCAGAAATCAAATTGTTTTTGAATTTGATTTCTGGGTTTTGTCAAAATAGTCTTCTTTTCTGTTCTTGTGAAAAAAGGCTTACGCGGGGGATTGCATTGCATCCCCTGTTTTTGTTTTCCTTCCTTCTTGGTTGAGTTATTCTGTTCAAATTTCACGATAAATCAGTTTCATAGCTTCTGGGTTTTGATTATCTAAATCATATCTCGAGGGTTTGAAATTTTTCGGGGAGAAGATGATAAAATGGTGGATGATTTCTTATCTGCAACTCACAGAGCTCTTCGTGAGTTCTATGGTGCATTTGCTTTATGGGTTTTATATTTTTAGTTCCGCCATCGCCGGTGACCTCTCTCAGATGTTGAATGATTACATTTTCAACCCAAATGTAAATTCAAATGTTTCAGAAACTGATCAAACTCAAAACAATGTCGATGGTTTACCTCCAATTGTGTTAGTTCATGGGATCTTTGGCTTTGGCAAAGGGGTAAACTCCAAATCTCCAATGGTTTAATCTGTTTTAAACCTTCTGGTTTTTTCTTGGTTTGATTTTGATTTGTTTGTATTTTCACTGTTTGATTAGAGATTAGGAGGTTTATCGTATTTCGCTGGTGCGGAGAAGAAAGATGAAAGGGTTCTGGTTCCTGATTTAGGATCCTTAACAAGTATATATGATAGGTAAAAGGAATTAGGGTTTTGTGATGATAATCATTTTGGTTCAATCTTGATAATGTGTTCTTGATAATATCTAATCAGGGCTAGGGAATTATTCTATTATCTTAAAGGAGGGCAAGTTGATTTTGGTGAAGATCATAGCATGGCTTGTGGTCATGCTCGGTTTGGGAGAGTTTATGAAGAAGGTTTAACACAATTGTGTTTGTTTTTAATCCGAATTCTATTCGATTTCGATTGAAATTAACAATGAATCTGGTTTTAAATTCAGGGCAATTCCCTGAATGGGATGAAGAACATCCAATACATTTCGTTGGACATTCAGCTGGAGCACAGGTTGTGCGTGTATTACAGCAAATGCTTGCAGATAAGGTTTAAAGAATATGATTCTTCGATGTCATTTTCGTTGAAACTCGATTTAGATTTGATGTTTATGGTTTAAAACTACGATGATTAGGCTTTCGAAGGGTATGAAAACACAAACGAAAATTGGGTTTTGAGTGTAACATCTTTATCAGGAGCGTTTAACGGTACAACGAGAACGTACTTAGATGGAATGCGGTAAGTTCCCATTTGAATTCTAATCTTTAACCCTTGATTTGTTTCATCAAAATATCACAAAATGTGATATTGACAACTCAAGAAAGTAAATAGAGATGTGTTCTTGGTTTGTTGATTCTCAGGCCAGAAGATGGAATGACTATGAAACCGATAAGTTTGCTTCAATTATGTCGAATTGGCGTGATAATGTACGATTGGTTGGACATTCCATGGCTGAAATCTTATTACAATTTCGGGTTTGATCACTTCAACATGTCATGGAAGAAAATAGGTGTTAGGGGTCTTGTTGATTGCCTCATGGGAAATGCAGGTCCTTTTGCTTCAGGAGATTGGATCTTACCTGATCTCACCATTCAAGGCTCTACCCGCCTTAATTCGTACCTCAAAACCTTCCCGAATACGTTCTATTTTAGCTACGCCACCAAACGTACTCGCAGAATAATGGGCGTTACCGTCCCTTCAGGCATTCTCGGGATTCATCCAATGCTTTTCCTTCGTGTATTTCAAATGAGTAGATGGAGATTCCCTCAAGATGTTTCTCCTCCTTATAAAGGCTATAGGTACACTTAAAAAAACCCTAGTTCTTGATTTCTTAACGACGCAAAAAGAGGCTCAAACTTTATCTTAATTGTGATCAAACCGGCCTTTTGATTTTCTTTTTTTGCATCGATAAAGGCTTTAAACCAATTGTTTAAATGCAAAAATGTTTCGGATGAAGGGACGAGGAATGGCAAGAGAATGACGGGGCGTTGAACACGATATCGATGACACATCCGAGATTGCCTGTGGAACACCCGAGTAAGTTCATAGTGAGTGACTCGGAGTGCCAAGCATTGCAACCAGGGATTTGGTAAGTGAACCAAGTTTATACACATTCATATATTTCAATTGGTAAATACCAAAACTATATTATATATATAATTTAAATGATATAGTTTAATAGATTGAAAACAATATTTTCGTACAATAATATGATTAAGACTAATTTATCGGATACCAGAATCTAACGATAGGAATATATATATATATATAATATTTATGCCCTTCGAAATTTGTCGGTTAGTCCGATTTTTTCCTACGATTAGATTCTGGTACGACTATTATCCGATAAATTAGTTTTAATCTTATTGTTGTACGAAGATATTGTTTTCAACCTATTAAAATATGTCATTTAACTCGGATAAATCCAATCAACCCTAATTAATTTACCCTGAATCCAAATATCTGATGTCATCCAAAATTGTACTTAATTAACCAAAAACAATTTGGGGTCCATTGAATCCTATTCCAAATTGTTTTTGGTAGGATGAAATCGGATATTTAAGATTTAGATAATTAAAGTTTATTGGATTTAACGAGGTGAATAGATTGATATCGTATTTTTGGCTATCAAATAAGATTTATATATAAGGTATTGGATAATTCTCGAATTGGGTGGAGAAAATCGGAAAAATGTCTGAAAATGGAAAGAGTAAATTGTGAATTGTGAATGGTGACAGGTATTATAAGGTAGTGGAAGCAGACCATATATTGTTCATAGTGAATAGGGAAAGGGCAGGAGTTGAGTTTGATTTGATCTACGACAGTATCTTCCAACGTTGTCGGAAACATGTCTTCAGGAAGTCTCCTCAGTCTTTGCCTAATCACTCTCCTCTTCACTCTTCTTGAATTTTATAATTACTCATCATTTCTTTTCTTTTTTTTTTTAAAAAAAAGAAGAAAAAATTATGTACATTTGATTATTATTTTTTAAAAGAACTAGATGATACCCGCGTTACGCACAGATTTATGATGACTAAAATATATTTATTTTACATTTTGTATATAATTTATTAATTTGAACGTTGTCATTAGATTTGATATACATACGGGGCAATACAAACACACAAAATAAAAGTTTCAATGTATAAATTTGATCAATAGATTTATAAGTTGTAATGTAAACTAATACTGCAATTTGTTTATAATGTATTTAAAATTGTAGAATATAAATTGTCGGAAAAATCGATTGCACGATTTGAGTCTTAGTGTTTTTATAATGCGGAATATGAGGTATAAAGTTAATATCATTAGTATGTAAGTGTATATGTTGTCGCTGGAATCAGATGTATATATGTTATTGTTGGAATGGTAGTCTGGAGTGCATACGTTGCTGCAAAC
Organism: Gynandropsis gynandra; assembly: GCA_036759665.1. NCBI lineage: Eukaryota > Viridiplantae > Streptophyta > Magnoliopsida > Brassicales > Cleomaceae > Gynandropsis > Gynandropsis gynandra. The sequence continues at coordinate 4,835,618 of CM071864.1, forward strand.
GGGGAACATGGACTGTAAATGGTTTAGGCGATGTAGATGTTGTGAGTTTAGGCGTTGCGGAAAATGAAAGCGCATAGCGCCATCATTGATTCGTCATTTAGGTGATTCAAACCATGGTACCCCTTCAATCCCATAGAGGATTCCAATAAGGTTCAAACTCTCTTGTATATCAGGGTCAAGTTAAGGTTAAACGAAATGGTAATTTTTTCGATGGATCCATGTTGGATATTGTTTAGCTCAATCTAATAGATTTGAATTTACGTCAAATTGGGCTACAAAAGTTTGATGTGTAGTGTTAGACCTCAAATCTGATCAAATAGAGGATAATTTGTGTAGAAGTAGACAATAAGGAGGGTAATTTGTGCAGAATTGAACAGTTTATTCTGTAGCAAGTGATATGTTAGTTGTTTGTATATATTTGGTTACATTATATTGAAATGAGAATACAAAAATTTAGTTCCAAGATTACATTAAATATATATATTGTAACAATGTGTTCAATTACAACAAATGTATATATGAACTACAATCGATTACAATTCAAAATAAAAAAAAAAGAACAAGTACATCAAACAGATGCTCCGTAACCGAAGGAAACTGGCAACAACGGTGGATTCAATACCGGACAACCATGTTATAGATTAACTAACAACAATTAGCTTGAATTTGTTTGGTGTAGCTTGGATTATCCAGCTAACAATTATCCAACAACAGTTCAACAACCGTATGTTCAAACTAATTTTGGTACATCATTCTCATGCATTTAAAACTATGCTGAAAACTTAGAAGCCATCAGACCTATAAACATGATACTATGCCTGCGTTTTTGTTAAAGAGGTGCAAGCGGACACCGACTTCTCAATCGAGGGCCGTTCATCTTTCAAAGGAACAGATTGATTTTACAACTCCATGCTCACTATATACTTAAGGACGTGCATCGATATTTTACCGAGGATTTGTTGTCTTGTTTTGAGGCCTACCCATCTTCACAATATCTGCCAAAGACATCTGATTTGTTCCTTCAAACCATGCAGGTTGATGTCCAAAAGCATACTGTGATGGTTGAGTCGGATCAATCAGGGAAACAGATGACATATTATTTTCCAAAGAAACAAAACCACTGCCAAGAAAATGCAATGAACATGGGATACGTGCATAATAGATGGAAAAACGGACAAAACATAGTACTACAAGAAAAATACTTTCAAATTACACATAACAATGTCGAATAAGGGAATAAAAAGGCTAATAGAACGCTTTGAAAACATATATGTGAAGTTCCAACACTACAACCATAGTTTAATATATAAAAAAACCAAGACTCCTCACAAACAAACTTGAATATGTGAATATTCTCATTGATTTTTATATACCTAACATTACATTTAAATGGAAAAGAATATTTTAAATCTCTTAAAATCGGAAATTACCATGAAAAGATGATATTGTTTGAAGCTCGCATGATTAGCTTTTTTATTTTAAAAGAGCCTTAGAAATCACATATGTTATATCAACTGATTCGGTCACAATGATCTTGAATTGAACCTTTAGGAGAGATTTTGTAAAGTGATGATACTTTTACCTCTGTTGCTATCAAAGAACAACACATCAAGTTCTACTATAATACTAATCAAATGTGAAATTTATACCTTCGGTTGAGTTATCTTAATGATTATGATACTAATCACACAATGACTCATTCAGTTTCAATGAACTCCTTGAGCTTGGGACAATACTTCCTCTCTATTCACATCTCCCATGGTCTCTCTCTACGACCTTTAATTCTTTACATCTGCCACAGAATAACGACTTTTTCTCTCACCTCCATTTGGTTGCATCTGCTAGATAGACGTTTGCTTTACGAATGAAAGGGTAAAACCCTTCTGATGTTTTGTGTTGGTTGGATGGAATCAGTGACATCTCGAGCATCCGAGTATTAGCAAAAAGGAGGGACAAAGGGCATGGAGTAGAGACTGAAACCTTGGAAATTTGATGAAATGCTTCGAACTGCCAGAAAAAATTCAACTAAAGACACCAAAAAGAAGGAACAAATCTGAATAAATACCCATATGCATGAACAAAGAAACCAATTGTAAGAAACACTATAGATGCCACCAAAAGCAAATTTTAGAACATACTGTTGGCTGAATGTGCCCTGAATGACCTCTAAATTAATAGGACAATCAATTTTGCGACATCAAACTGAGTAACTACTAATCAATGGATCATTCAGCTCCAACAAACTCCATTAGTTTGGAAAGTTGCTACCTCTCTCCTCACTTCTCCCAAGCGTCACTCTTCAACTGAAAGTAAAGGTATTCACATTCTCTAATGCAATACCAAATCGAAAAGAATATACCTTCGTCATACTTTTTTTCCTTTGATTCATCTCTACAGTTTTCAAAAATTCGATGAAATGTTTCAAATTCCCTGGAAAACCACAAGTATTTCCCCAGGAGCTTCTCGAGAGATATCTGGAGGAGAAGAATGAAACACTCGACATTAATTTCAATAATGATCCTTTAAACATTTTTTTACAATGGTTTTTTAAATAGAATTTTATGTGGTATATATGTGTATATATATATTGGTATTTGATGGCAACATATATCTTTTGAAAATGGTATGTTTTCTAAAACCAAATTTCAATTAATAATGGTCGTTTAAGATGATACAAATTTTGTTGCAGTGTATAAATCTGATTTTAAATAAATATTACATAAAATGTGCGTTTTATTTTGTTTTATAGTGTCATCTAAATATATATACTCGCGTTTTCTCTTCTTTGATTTTTTTTCTTTTCGCCTTTAGCTTTTTATTAATTTTAAGGTTAAATTTGAAAGGTTTTTTAAATTCTAACTAATATATAATTTTAATATATGTGTACATAAAATATAAATGTTAAATTAAAAAATGTAATAATGAAAGAATAAAAGAAAGTGGTGAAGAGATAAACCTGCTTCTTCAGCTTGGTTACTCGTTTCCGAACATTTTCATGAAATCATCAAGCCGAGATTGAGCAAGATCCGCTAGTTGGTCAAACTTCAATATGCTTCTCCATCTGCACAATGTAAAACCCGAAGAAGCAAATCAGTCGAAGACATGGCCAAACCCACCATGGAAACAACATGCATTTTCAACAAAAGTAGACACCTTTTGTATATGAATATCTTTCTTCCTCAACACCACCGCACAAGAGCAGTTTGAGGCCGCTGGGGCAGGTTTAATTAGCTCTCTCAAGCTTGGCTAGCTCTCGTTGGCTAGCTCAAGCTGCAAGCGTGTTGTAAATTGCCGATTCAGAATGATTTTTTTTATATATTTTTAAACAAAATCAATGCTTAGAGCCGCAAAACCAGACTAAATGTGCGTACGAATTAAAGACAAAATCAGTTTTTTGCTGCACATGTAACTAAACTACACATGATCCCCTTTTTCCTGATTTTGACTTGAAAGCTCCATCACATCCATCGTCGGAGCTCAAGTTTTCATAATCATTTCTCATATTCATCTTCAGTGATCGATAATGCCACTATCGCCCCTCCTGCTCCAATTCTTGCTTCACCCTCATGTATCACCACGTTTCTTATCACGCTGTTCAGATCAAACGCTCCATTATATGAGAAAAACCCGATAGAGCCCGAGTAAAGGCCTCATGAACAGCTCTCAAGAGAATCCAGAATCTCCATTGATCTTAGCTTTGGAGCACCAGTCATTGAGCGGCTAGGGAAAGCTGAACTAACGCATTCAACGGGGCTAATGTCGGATCCTTTTTATCCTCGGACCGTGCTCACCATGCCGTGGAATGTTGCGTATGATTCCACGTCCATGAGGTAGGGTACATGGAAAGAACCTGGCTCACAGACACGACCCAATTCATTCCCCAGAAAGTCCACAATCATGAGATTTTCTGCTTGATCCTTTTCGCTATTGCAAGCCAGGCAAAAGGGGAGAGAAGAAAAGATACGTAAATTGGGGGAAAAGACAATACCAGACGATTTCCATTAGTAGCAATCGAGCAAACCATTTGAACTAACATAACAGAGGTTTATATAAATCAATCCAAGGACAATGCAATGGTGAATTTACCGTAGTAAGACACACACAGTACCATTCCCATGAATCCGGATGACAAGTACCACAGTATGGGGGTATGTAACCTTGGATTTCCAATAAAGAATGGTCAAGAAGCATGTTAGAATACTGATCCTAACCTTAGTTGTCAATCAACACAAGTCGAGACTAATGTTTTACTGAAAATAAAATATAAGATTTGATGTATACCTGAACTTCAGTTGCAACTTACGTCGTTCATCTTCTTTTGGTGTGGAGCCATGAGCTGTGGTACCCTTAATCGGCTTTGCTTTAAGCACTCCATCTCTGTCCAGCCGTAAAAACCTTTCAGGTGAAGAGCAATATAAGCACAAATTTTGCTTTAGAGAATTTGAGAAAAGATGCATATGGCGCGGGATTCCTCTCTCTCAGGTGAAGATAAAGTCCCAAAGCATCAACATCTCCTATACTCTATCTGTTCTGAGTTGTAAGACAAAGCTCGTAGCTATCCCCATCTTTGATATAGTTCAGGCACCTTTGAACATCGCTTATGTACTGCTCGTGGGATTTGTCAGGGACAATATATTTTGCATGGGGATGGAGCAGTACTCTGCTGAGGTTGGTCGTTTGACTTTCTTGTTGCCTTCAAGCTAATAAGAATTTGCTTGGTATCATCCAAGAAGGTTGTCGTGTCATCCATTTCATGAAGGGACAATACATAAACATCAGCAAAATGATGATCGATAACTACAATATGATCTGCAAAGAAAAAACATGCACCTGGGTCTTCGATTTGTGACGATTAGATGACACACCACATTCGACTTTAAGATCGTACCTGTAGGCAGGAAAATAAAGCACTTGTGGTTTGGCATTACGAACAATTCAGACAGTCCCCTAAATACAAAAGAAAATATTAGATGAATGCACTATCTAAAAGCGATAAAACTAAGAGAAAGTGAATGAAGAATATGAAAGAGATTCATGACATAGATGATACGCTAAAAAATATCCCATTCGTGAGGTTCTTAACCTCAAATCCCAGAAAAAACTTTAATGATCCTAAATCACTCATATCAAATGTCGAGCTCAGCTTGGCTTTAAAATCCTCAATCTCCTTAAAACAATTTCCAGACAATATTATGTCGTCAACGTATAAGCATTATCAATATGTTACCTCCTTCCACTCTGATGTACATTGCCGCATCACAGTGGCTTCTAACACAGTTCTCTTGTAAGAAAAATGTGTCAATTTTGCTATACCAGGCTCTCGGTGCCTGCTTCAACCCATATAAAGCTTTATTAGGACGTAAAACTTTATTTATATTCAGATCCAATTACCTCATACCCTGGAGGCTGCCTAACGTAGACTTCTTCTTTTATCTCACCATTTAAAAATGCCAACTTAACATCCATTTGATGAAGCGGCCAATCCTTCTGTGCCGCCACGGCTATCAAGGTTCGTATTGTATCATGCCTTGATACCGGGGCAAACGTCTCCAAATAGTCTAGCCCGTAGGTCTAAGTAAAACCTCGAGCCACTAGTCTCGCCTTATACCTCTGTATTTTCCCTTCTTCATCAGTCTTAACCTTGTATATCCACTTCACCCCAATTACTTTCTGGTTCATGGGTCTTTCAGCCAGATACCAAGTCTTGTTTTTATGCAACATTTGCATTTCTACATCCATCGCCTCTTTTCACTCTGGATGTCTTATAGCCTCTTCATATGAGGTAGGTTCCATCACGACTAGATAATAGCTCTCCTCTGGTTGTATTCCTTCAGTGCCTTCCTCAATTCTATATAAATCACTCAACCTCCGTGTTCTATGAATTTCACGGGATGATTCATTAGTATTTCCAATGCTAGGCTCCTGGGATGATGGAATGTTAGACAATGAAAATTGCAGAGGAGTACCTGGAGGTGTTCTCCTCATGCTACTCTCACTGTCCCTCGCACTTGGCTGCCCTGAGGTACTCCCCACTTCAAACATAGTCGCAGGTGCTCCCTCCGGGTTACTGGAATTCTATGGATTCAGAAATACCATAGGTATAGGTACTTCCTTCTCCCCTTCTTTTGCTTCCCAATCCCAGCTTTTCTCCTCATCAAATATTACGTCTCTAGACACCTCCACCTTCCCCGTCTCAATCACATAAACTCTATAGCCCTTACTTTGGCTGTTGTAACCCATAAAAACACATACTTGTGACTTGTCGTCTAGCTTTCCCCGTTTTTGTGTAGGCACCAATTTATAACATAAGCACCCACAAATTTTCAGATGTCCAATAGAGGGTTTGTGCCCACTCCAGACCTCCAAGAGGGTTTTGTCTTCCAATGCCCTTGTAGGCAATCTGTTCTGTATATACGCCGAAGTAAAAACTCCATCTGCCCAAAATTTGTTAGGCATGTTCTTATCCTTTAGCATACACCTCGTCATTTCCATTAGGGTGCGATTCCTTCGTTCAGCCACCCATTCTGCTGTGGCGTATATGCCACACTCAACTCCCTTATTATCCCCCTTTCGCCAAATAATCCAAGGACTCCTTAGAGTTGAATTATGTCCCTCTATCAGACTGAAGTTTCTTTATCTTCTTATCTGTTTGGTTTTCAACTTGAGTTGCAAATCTTCTAAATATTGCAAACACATCTTACTTGAGTCTCAAGAGATAAACCCAAGTCATATGGGAGTGGTCATCTGTGAAAGTTAACAGATAGACATTCCCATCTAGTGAGGGCGTGTCCATAGGTCCACACAAATCTGTGTGGATGAGACCTAGAATTTGTTTCGCCTTGTACTCCGAGCTCTTAGGAATTTCCTGTCTATGTTGCTTGCCCTTAGCACACCCCTCACATACCTCCTTTACCACAGTGATTTATGGTAAGCCCTTCGTCGTTTTATCTCGTTGTAGCTTCTCCAAATTATGAACTCCCGTGTGACCTAGCCTCTTATGCCATAGGTCCGAGATACTCATCTTCTCTTGGTCTATTCTAGCCTCTTCTTTAACTATCCTCCACTCGAGAGGATATGCCTTCTTAATCATAGGTACTTCAACCACCTTTGCACCAGCCTTGTCCTTAATCAAACACTTACGTTCTGTGAACATTACTTCGTACCCATTTCTTACCATTTGCGGCACACTTAGCAGGTTCTTATCCAACCCCGGTACAAGAAAACCGTTCTTAATAATTTTGACTCCCTTCTTCATGTTAACATGAATTTTCCCTTTACTGGCAGTGGTTAAAACTTCTCCATTTCCAACCTTTATAGGTACTCTAAAGTACCTATCTAGTGTTGTGAAATACCCTTCGTGTTTTGCCATGTGATTTATAGCGCCACTGTCCACTAACCACACATCTTCTTCAAATGTTTCATGTGTCACGTGTGCTACCGTAAACAATACGTTTTCTTCTTCCTCTTCTTGCTGATTTACGTGTGCTTGATTCTGCATGGGTCTTTTGTTCTTGCATTCTCGTGAAAAATGACCCAGTTTGCTACAAGTGTAGCACTCCTTCTTCCCTTTGTTTTGCTTTTGATCTCCTTGTGACTACTTGTTTCTAAAGAAACATTGGCTCTCCTGATGGTTGTCTTTCTTGCATATGCTGCAAAACCTCTTTTCCTTTCTAAAGAAACATTGGCTCTCCTGATGGTTGTCTTTCTTGCATATGCTGCAAAAATTCTTTCCCTTAAACTTATTTTCTCCCTTTCCATAAGTTTTCTTACTGGACTCAGATCTAGTGTTGACCTTAAGCCCTTTGAACTTTGCCTGGAATGCTCCCTCGAGACCACCACCGTGTCTATCCTCTAGTCTCGCCTCTTGAGACTGCAAGGATATGACAAGTTCCCCCACCGTAAGCGTTGTGAGGTCTTTCGTCTGCTCGATGACCCCAACATATGGGTCAAACCTTTCCTGCAATGAACACAAGATTTTCGACACCAGTGTGTCCTCCTTCATCTCGTCTCCAAACGCTCTCATTTCATTTGCCAACTCAGTAACCTTGTTAGCAAACTCCTTAATACTCTCTTTCTCCCATTGCTTTAACGTGTAATAACTAGCCCTCAACCTCTTGAATTTTATCATCGCCGTCTTCGGGTCTCCTTGGAATCTCTCCTTCAGCATATCCCAAGCAGCCTTCGACGTCTCGCACACTGATATGTGTGCGGCAAATAATTCATCCGAGACTGCACTATACAAGAGTTGTAGTGCAGTCTGGTCCTTAGCTTCATTCTCCTCCCAAAGTTGCAAGGCTTTCTGCAACTCTTCCTCCACATGTGCCACTCCAACCAAGGGCCTCTCGGGTAGTCCCTCGGTAATTACCTTCCACAGCAGTTTTGACCTGAGTAATGCCTTCATCTTGATTACCTAGAGATTGTAACTTTTACCATCAAATACCGGTATCGGTGGTGTATTCTGCATCTTCTAGTTGATTGCTTGTGCTGGTTGTTTGTGTTATTTCTTGTGCTGTAAGTAACACTCGTGTTTGTGCTCCCTCTCGGTCTTTAGATCCGAAAGGCTCTGATACTAATTGTTGTTAGAATGCTCATGAAACTATTTGTTTGATTATCATGAGCTTTATCACCATCTTCTTAAAATAGTGCAAACATGGAATTGAAAAATGAAAATGTGCTTCAGGTTCTCTCTTATGGTTGTGTGTTGTTTCTCTCTTCTCTCTAATGTGTTTTGTGTGTTTGCTGCAATGGTTTCTCTTGGGTGTGATACATCTCACACCTTTCTAAACTTCATATATATAAAACTTAGCTAATACAAAATATTGAGCTTGTCCACAGCAAACAAACCCTTACACGATATTAACCTATTATACCCAAAATAGTAAGATTCTCTAGCACTTGACTTGTTAAAAATTCAGATGTTTTTACCCTGTCTTCTTACATTACCGTTACCCTATTTTATGTCTATTAATCCCTTTTTTTGTTTTTCTTCCTGTGCATGGGCTTGGATCACGGTTTGGGCTTCTCCTTGGGCTTCTCGTGCATGGCTTCCGATTTCTTCCTTTGGGCTTGAGTGCTGTTGGGCTTCACTTCGGCCTTCCCGCCTTGAAGCTTCCCGCGTGCGCTTTCATCCTCTCGAGAAAGTTCTCCTCGAGCTTTTAACCTCTGCGTCCTGTCGCCATCACGTCGGACAATCTCTTCAACCAATGATGGTGATTTCATGAACTAACTTTGTCCGTAGTAGAACTATCCAGCCAAAAAACACATTTCCTCTGTTTTGTCCAAAGAGTTGGGTTAATTTATTTCCTGATCCACCAACTCCATGTGTCAAACCATCAAACTTCTTCCATTTTAAATTCAGAAATTTAGCATGACCTCTTGGGTATGACAATTCTACCAGATCGAAAACACCAAGACTAATCGTTTCTTTAGCATCTTACAAGATAACACAACAGAGTACACAAATACCAACTGTTTGAGGCTTGGTTATTATAAATCTGTAATCATTATTTCACCAACCTTTGCACAAAGTTTTCGTGCCTCATTCCAGTCAATTTCATGATGTGCCTCATTCCAGTCAGTTTCATGACGCCATTCGATTCCAGCTCGACCACCGGAGCATGGGCCAAGACTGATAACTCCCTCTTTGAGTCATTCAAGCTCATACAGTAGGCCATCAACAGGTATATAGCTTATGAAATGGTAGACATTATATCTGGAAGCAGACAGATCTCTGTGCTCTTTACCCTGTTCCAGTGGATCCTCTTTCAGTTGCAATTCACATTTAGCAAATCAATTTGATGCGGATAAGATCCTTCAAGCCCGTATTCTCTCGCTAACTTCAAGTGATCTTGCAAGTCCGCCAGCGAATTGCTCAGTAGAAAATCCTCGTGTTGTTATTTGTTTAACTGAGAATTGAATCAGAAGGGCGTTGTAAGGAATGTGGTCAGTGATTCCTATGTTCTTCAAAGCTGTGTCAACACGTTGTTTAACAGGATAGGAAGACTCACAAAGTCACAACACACACATAAAGTGCACAATACATCTCTATCTCTGCCAAGATTCATTGGATCAAACCATTGACGACGAAAGAAATCTAATTTAAGGTTACTATCCAATCAGATATTTCGCACGTCAATGTTCTGATAGGAATTTAGTAGAAGAACTACCCGATTTGTATTGATGAAATTCAAATAACAAGTTGGAGACCTTTGATTATTGAGTGCGTCCCAACACTCCCCGTTTACAATTTCCAGATTCTAGTAAACTTTTCATAAAAACCCTAAGAAATACCCCTTACCTAGCTTATATATTTTTCAGCCTCTGAGAAACAACTTCTCATGGATTGGCACAGACGCTAACAGAAAATGAAATTACAAATAGACCTTAACAAACTAAAATACTTACCAATTCTACCGTTCTCAAACCACCAGCGTGCTCCTCTTAGTCTTCCACCCTTCTGCCGTCTTCAATTTCCCCCGTAGCTCTGTTCTGCTCTGTTATCGTTCCTTTGGTTTCTCAGTTGTGCTTCTTCTTCCGAACATAAGCATAGAAGGGCTTATCAATACCCCCTCTTTCAGACGCAGCTTGTCCTCAAGCTGAAACTCAGGATACTGCTCGACAAATTCTCGCGCCAAAACCCAAGTTGCCTCATGAGCTGGAAGGCTCTTCCATTGAATCAAAACTTCCAACTGTCCCGATGAATTATAACGATCTGCTGACAGCGTCTCCGGCTCCATTACGCACTCTAAATCAGTTGACAAAATTGGAGGTATGGGTTGTACATGAACTGTCCGTCCAAGGGCTCTTTTCAACCGCGACACGTGGAAAACTGGGTGAATCCTACTGTCCACGGGTAACTCCAACCGATATGCGACACGACCCACTCGTCCAATAACTCGGAATGGACCATAGAAACGCGCCGCAAGTTTCTGAAATGGTCTCCGCGACACACTCTTCTGGCGGTATGGTCTAAGTTTCAGATACACCATATCGCCCTCCTGAAACTCTAGTTCTCGTCTGGATGCATCGGCACTGGTTTTCATGCGTTGTTATGCCTTATGCAGGTGCTGTTTCATTTGCTTTAACATATCATCTCATTCTATCAAAGATTGTTCCAAGACAAAGTTCGTAGTCGACCCTCGCTCAAATTGAATCAACAATGGCGGATCTCGTCCATATACTACTCGGAATTGGGTTGCTTGCAGTGAAGAATGGAATGTGGTGTTAAACCAAAACTCAGCCCATGATAGATATTGCTCCGATTTCCGAGGATGGGCACCCGCGAAGCAGCGAAGGTAGGTTTCCAAACAGCGATTTACAACCTCCGTCTGTCCGTCGATTTGTGGGTGAAAAGCCGTTCTAAACCAAAGCTTAGTACCAGCCAAACGGAATAATTCGCGCCAGAACCCACTGAAAAAAATCTTATCCCGGTCCGATACTATGGATTTGGGAAAACCATGAAGGTGGACTATTTCTTTGACAAATAGCCGCGCTACCTCCTCCGCCGAAAAGGGATGCTTCAAGCGAAGAAAATGTGAATACTTGCTGAGGCGATCGACGATTACCAAAATCACATTGAACCCTCTCGATTTGGATAGTCCTTCGATAAAATCCATGGATAGTTCTTCCCAAATATGAGTGGGAATTTCCAGCGGTTGCAGCAACCCCGCCGGAGACAATGTCGAATACTTCTACACTTGGCACACGGGACATTGTGCCACATATTGCTGGATTTGCCGCTTTCCAATAAAAAAGTTCTTGTATGCGTTTTGTCGTTTTCAAAACTCCGGAATGCCCTCCAATATTTCCGTCATGAAATTCGGAAAGAATGAGGGGTATAAAATTGGAGTCTTGTGGCAACACGATACGACTCTTATAAAGCAGTCGACCATTACACATCGTATACCCCAGGTGGGCTGCTCGATGAGAGTATAAATCATCCCAGATGCGTCCTAATTCCGAATGTAACTGTATCTCTTGTTGAATATCATGCAACTGTAGTGGACTCGGAATTGAAAGCTCACAAAGTCCTCGGGATAACCCATCCGCCGCTCTATTCTCCTTGCCCGGTTTGTACACAATATCGAAGTCGAAACCGAGCAGTTTAGTGAGCCAACGCTGATATTCCATATTAACTTCCTTTTGTTCCAGTAAATACTTCAAGCTCTTCTGATCGGTGCACACAAGAAACTTCCGACCCAACAAATAGTGACGCCATTTCTGGACAGCAAACACAATCGCCATCAGCTCTCTCTCGTACACCAGTTTCAACTGTTCCCGAATATTCAAACCCCTGTTGAACTATGCTAACGTCTACGTTTCTGCATCAACACCGCCCCCAGCCCGGTACCAGATGCATCCGTTTCAATCCTGAATTGTTCGGTGAAGTCGGGAAAGGCCAACACAGGAGCCGACGTCATAGCTTGTTTTAGAATTGAAAGCATCCTTCTTCAAAAGATCAATGAGAGGTCGAGCAATAATTCCGTAATTACAGACAAACCTACAGTAATACCCTGTGAGGCCGAGGAACCCTCTCAATTCCTTGACGTTTCGGGGCATAGGCCAATTCCTCATTGCCTCAGTTTTCGCCGGATCCATGGAAACCCCCTCATTCGAAATCAAATGCCCGAGATACTCAACGATTTGGGAGCTGAAACTGCACTTTTTCTTGTTGGCGTATAATTGATGTGTACGCAAAAACCGAAGCACTAACTGTAAATGAGAGTGATGCTCCTCCAACGTCTTACGATAGACGAGTATATCGTCGAAAAAGACGAGAACAAATTTCCGAAGGAATGGCCTGAATATCTCATTCATGAAGGCCTGAAACGTTGCCGGCGCGTTGGTTAATCCAAATGGCATTACCAAAAATTCGTAATGGCCATCGTGGGTTCGAAATGCTGTCTTCTCGATATCCTCTTTCCGCATCCGAATTTGATGGTACTCGGCTCTGAAATCAGCTTAGAAAACCACTGGACTCCTCGCAATTCGTCAAGTAGCTGATCTATCATCGGGATAGGGAATTTGTCTGCTACTGTAACACGATTTAGGGCCTTGTAATCCACGCAAAAACGCCAACTCCCATCTTTTTTCTTGACCAACAACACTGGACTTGAAAACGGGCTTTTGCTCGGTTGAATGATACCCGCGGCCGACATCTCCCTCACCAACCTCTCTATCTCCTCTTTATGTGCGTGGGGTTATCGATACGGTCGAACGCTTACTGGTCCGACTCCCTCCTGTAACAAAATGCGATGTTCATGTCCCCTTGTAGGTGGCAAACCTTCTAGTTTCGAAAACACATCCTCGAATTCCGTCAACACCTCTTGAATAAATGGCGGAATCTGTTCACTCAAACCTTGCAATCTCGCGATCGTCATTAACTCAATCCAATAAGCTTGATTAGTTTCGTGAACCGATTTGACTAAGGATTTGAACGAAATCAAGGAATTCTGGAGGGTCAGATCGCCTTTAAATGTGATTTCCACTCATTCCAACTGGTACGACATCTCTAGTTTCCGAAAATCCAACTGTATCTACCCCAGAGTTTGTAGCCACTGTACCCCGAGTATTACATCAGCACTGCCCAGCTTGAGAGGAAGACAGTCGCAAATTATCACCGTCCCCTGAACAAGAACCTCAACAGCCTTACACAACCCCATCGTCTCCACCGTTAAACCCGTTCCTAGCGAGACCCCGTATTTTGTGGTTACCTCGGTGAGTAACCCCAGTGTTGTCACCAATTATTCAGCTATGAAGTTGTGGGTAACCCCACTGTCAATCATCACCACCACCTCCTGGGTACCAATACTCCCTCTCAATTTAAGCGTTGTAGGAGATGAAATTCCGGCCGCCGAGTTTAGGGATAGCTCCGCAAACTCAGTAATTTCTGGGTCCGAATTAAGCTTGGGCTCCACCGCAACGGTGGTCCTCCGACGCCAGCTCAACTTCTGCGATCACTTCGTCCCCCTCATTGACGATGAGAACCTGCAATTCCCTTTGTTTGCAGCGATGTCCATAGAAGTAGCGCTCATCACAGCGGAAGCACAACCCCTTCTTCCTCCTCTCATCTGCTTCGGCTTCTAACAACCTTTGAAAGTTGTTTCGGTGATTTGTGTTTCGATTCTCTGTTATCCCCTCGCGATTATTCTGATACCCTAGAGAAAGTTTGGGATGGGTGGAGCCCATCACTGTTTGCCCTAAATTAGCGTTACGATTATTAGGAAAAATACCCAATCCTCGTGCACCTATGAACGGATTTCGCCGGCCGAAGTTCCCTGGCTTAAATTCCATCTCCGACGACCCCCACTCCATCGAAACGGCATCGCAATCCTCTATCCTCAAGGCCGTGGCAATCACATCCTCCAGACCCTGTGGGTTTAGCACTCGAACCATCTTCCTGAGAGGCAGCTGCAACCCGTTAAGGAATGCACTGATCAAGACGTTATCAGGCAAGCGCTCGAGTTGGGAAACAAGATCCTCGAATTCCTGCAGATATTCCCTCACAGATGATGACTGTACCAAGGTGAACAATCGATCACTGGTTGAACCCACTCTGAATCCTCCAAATCGATTGAAGACACCCAACTTAAATCCATCCCAATCCTCAAAACGCTTCCTCGTCTTCTGCCAAATTGTACCAACGAAGAGCTCAAGGTCGTGGCAATCACATCCTCTAGACCCTGTGGGTTTAGCACTCGAACCATCTTCCTGAGAGGCAGCTGCAACCCGTTAAGGAATGCACTGATCAAGACGTTATCAGGCAAGCGCTCGAGTTGGGAAACAAGATCCTCGAATTCCTGCAGATATTCCCTCACAGATGATGACTGTACCAAGGTGAACAATCGATCACTGGTTGAACCCACTCTGAATCCTCCAAATCGATTGAAGACACCCAACTTAAATCCATCCCAATCCTCAAACCACTTCCTCGTCTTCTGCCAATTATACCAGCGAAGAGCGGTGCTCTCCAAATTCATCGTCGCCAAAAGTAATTTCTCCTCCTCACTGAACTAACCAACTTCAAAATACAACTCAGCGCGCGAAAGCCATTCCACCACATCAGTACCATCAAACACCGGCATCTCAATTTTTTTGCAATGAGAATCGGCATCCTGTATCATACGATGTTCCGTCTTGTTTCTCAGCCCAGAATATTCATCCAGATCAAGATTGTTTACCTTCACTGGTTGTTCATGTAACACTGAAGCCATGGTACTCTCTTCCTCTGGTTGCTTTCCTTGTGCTTTCAACAGATCGACAATCATTTTTTGTAACAGATCCAACTTATCTTTGATGACAGTCATCTCCCTGTTCGAAAACTCGTTGAATTCCTGTTGCATCTCCATCTTCTCGTTGAGAGCATCCACTGCTTCTCCCAGTTGAATCGTGTTGCGCGTCATCCCTCGTAAGATCGATGGCTCTGATACCAATTTGATAGGAATTTAGTAGAAGAACTACCCGATTTGTATTGATGAAATTCAAATAACAAGCTGAAGACCTTTGATTATTGATGAAATTCAAATACAATTTCCAGATTCTAGTAAACTTTTCATAAAAACCCCAAGAAATACCCCTTACCTAGCTTATATATTTTTCAGCCTCTGAGAAACAACTTCTCATGGACTGGCACAGACGCTAACAGAAAATGAAATTACAAACAGACCTTAACAAACTAAAATACTTACCAATTCTGCCCTTCTCAAACCACCAGCGTGCTCCTCTTAGTCTTCCACCCTTCTGTCGTCTTCAATTTCCCCCGTAGCTCTGTTCTGTCTGTTATTGTTCCTTTGGTTTCTCCGTTGTGCTTCTTCTTCCGAACATAAGCATAGAAGGGCTTATCATGTTCGTCCAGCCAAAAATCAGCATCCAAGTTTATTAAAACACATGTGGACCTCAATTTCTCATATTAACATCAAAATGCAGAATAATAGATGCGACTTTCGACTCCTAAGCAAAAGAAACGGGAAATTAATTATAGGGTCAACCGATCTCACAACCCCATTGCATTAAAACTCGGATGGATAAGTGAACCCAGGTCAAGGTTTTGAAGAAATCGCTAATGGCGGCGATAAAATCAGAGGCAAAGAGCAACAGAACCACTTACTTATTGATACCTACTTGAGAAGATGAATCCAAGGTATGAAATCAAAAAATCAAGGAATTGAGAGAAATCTATTAAAAGACTACCTTAATCGCGCGGGTACAACAACCTCCATCGATGCCTCTGCTTCTCAGTGGCGTGGCGTTTCTCCCGTCTGCGCTTCTTCCTGGTTCTGAAGAAATCGCTAATGGCGGCGATAAAATCAAAAGCAAAGAGCAACAGAACCACCTACTTGAGAAGAGGAACCCAAGGTATGAAATCAAAAAATCAAGGAATTGAGAGAAATTTATTAAAAGCCTACCTCAATCGCGCGGTACAACAACCTCCATCCACGCCTCTGCTTCTCAGTGGCTTGGCATTTCTCCCGTCTGCGCTTCTTCCTGGCTTGCCTCCAAGCAACAACAATTTCGAAATCAAGGCTCTGGAATTGGTAGAAATTTGTTTGATTCAGGATTGAGGAGGAAGACAGAATGGGTATTTGTTAGGTTTCGTTTAATGGAGAAGGTTTTTCCTCCGCTGCTGTAGCCGAGGACAAAGCATCTCTTTGTCGTCAATGGCGCACCATCTTCATCGTTACTCGGCGACATTTGAGCAAATCGCCGTTCACCATGTCTTGCCTTCGCTTCTGCTGCTCTCGCTTAGCCTCATTGATCGCATCTCTTCGACCAACAACGTCTGCTCCGGAGGTGAGAGGGCCAAAGTCTGGAGGTGAGAGGTATGCCTCGTCAATGGCGCACCATCATCCTCGTTACTCGGCGACATTTGAGCAAATCGCCATTCACCATCTCTTGCCATTGCTTACCCTCATAGATCGCATCTCTTCGACCAACGTCTGCTCTGGAGGTGAGAGGGTCAAAGTCTGGAGGTGAGAGGTCTAAGCAGCGATTTGGTGTGGAGGTGAGAGATACAAAGAGACGTGTCGATCCGATTAGCTTAGGTTTAAAAATAAATTAATTGTTGTTAGTGTTCACATCAGAATTCATTTAATCCAAAACAAATTCTAATATTTAAATAAACAATGCTGACGTAGCAAGCTAAAAATTCACGAAAAAACCTGTCTTTCATATATATGGTTCTAGAAATCTGTAGATCGATGGAATGTATATGTAAATTTTTCTGAGAATCCCAAAATGTTTTTATATGATCATAAAAATGAATAACTATTGATAAAAAATTATAATATATACAAACCTACAAGGAATCTTAGCCACGTGATGCTATACAAACCTGCAGGTGAACTCCATCGTCGACAAGGTTTTCCAATGGTTCTATGGAGAAAAACTTGGTCAGTATTGGGATGCAACGAGGAGGAGTACATAGCATCTGATGCTGCAGAAAAAAGACTCCAAAAGAGGTTGCCCCAACACTATAGCAAATTATAGCTCTCATGGTACGATGATTTGATGTTTCCAGCATGCCAAGATACCCATGAAATAACATTGATCCCAAGATGAAACCAAAATAAGCTCCAAGAAGTGGAAGTGTAGATTGTATAACAACTTGGGATATGCTCCTACTATTCGATTATATCGATAAGGACGTGAAGCCTTTATTGTTTGACAATAACAGTGATGATTTATTTCCATGATGTTCCATGCTACAATTGTGAACTCCTAGACATTAGAAGAAGTTGCAAGACTTAAAGTCCCTTCCTGCTTTCATCAAGCTATTTCCATGTTGCTTAACGTTAATTTTGATAATATTCTTTTTATTTGGCATGTACACATGCATGCCGATCTGATTATTTCAGACGGTAACATTAACAACGACATAGAGAGTCGGAAGTACAGTTCTGATGATCAAAGCATGTCTGACGCTCTAAATGAAAAGACGGGACAGAAAGAGAACGATGGATCAGGTTTTCGTGCAATTTGCAAGATGTCTTAGGATTGGGATCAATATGAGCCTACATTTAGCTATGTTGGCAAAATAGAAATTTTCATATTGATCTCAATTAAGGCATCTTGCAAGTTGCACGAAAACCAGATCCATCGTTTTTTTTCTGTTCCATCTTTTCATTTAGAGCGTCAGGCATGCTTTGATCATCGAAACTGGACTTCCCACTCTCTATGTCATTGTTGGAGTTAATGTTACCATCTGAAATAATCAAATCGGCAAAAAGCTTATCAGACTTCAAAGCCTGCATGTGCACATGCCAAATAAAAAGAATATTATCAAAATTAACGTTAAGCAACATGGCAATAACTTGATGAAAGCAGAAAGAAATCTGTTTAAGTCTTGCAACTTCTAACGTTTAGGAGTTTACGTCTACACTTCCACTTCTCTATTACTTCTTGGAGCATATTTTGGTTCCATCTTGGGATCAATCTTATTTCATGGGTACCTTGGCATGCTGGAAACATCAAATCGTCGCACCTTTGGAGCCTCTTTTTTTCTGCAGCATCAAATGCTATCTGAACCTTCTCGAGTTCTTGTAGCTACCTTCTCTACCTCGTCTCCAACTTCTTTAGTTGCAAACATATTTGCTACTTCAGTCTTCTCCTGAAATGAACCAGAATTTTTTATTAGAATGGATTTCTTTGCTTCTTTGTCTTTCATAACAGACATTATCATCTTGAGAGCCCGTTCCCTGGTATTATATTTCCCAATATGAAAAGCCATTGGGGAATTGGCGAATAGAGAAATAACGCGAAAATCGGATCAGCACCAACGATCTGAACCATCAAGAAGATGCTCATGATTCAGAGTGAGACAATCTTTTAAAGGTGATTTTTCACCGAATAGGATAGCTAGAATCTAAAGAAAAAAAGGAAACACCCACTTCCTCTCTCAGAGATGTTGGTTTTCACCGAATAGGATAAGTCATACCAAGACTAACAACTTAAAAAAGAAGAAATCTTAGAGCTAGCTAAACAAGACAAATAATGAAGCAGAGTAGTGCCCTCACCTTGGCCTTCACTTTCTTGAAATCAAGTACTCGAAGTGATTTTAGCTAGGGAATCACATAAAGGCGATAATTAGGCTTTTTGGTGATGTTATTATCCAATAAACTGAGGTACTGCAGCTTTGGGATAGATGCAAGAGGACAATCTTGACCAAGTTCACAAACCTGTTATTTGTAAGAATCAAGGTATGTAGCTTTGGTAGGAATTCTGCAAAAGTTCATTTATATGAGAACTGTAACAAGCTTAATCAAAAAAGAAAACGAAATATTTTACATAACCCACAAAGAACGTACCTCCAATGTTGGGGTTTATTCGGGTAATCCGATTGTTATTTATGAGCAAAGTGCCCAGGCGGTTAAGGTACGGAAAGTTCTCTGACTTAACTATCTCATTATCTGACAAATCAATTGTATCGAACCAGCATAAGCGAAATGTATCTGATATATCACACATATCACCATCAAATTACAAAGCGAAATGTAACTCAGAGAAGAAACACCATAACAGTCTCGAGAAACATGATCGTGCTAGCACACCGAGATTCTTTGGGGGCAGAACTCCACAGTATAAATCAAGTATCAGGACCAAAATCTACACAAGTATCCATTTCATAGCTTCCAAAAGAAACCACCGCAACACAGTCATGCACGAATGGATGGGAAAATGCACATAACAAGAACCGAGGAACCAAGCCGGCAAAAGTAGAACAATATGAAACCTAAGGGAAAACACAAACAACACCAAATTACAGTGTCCAATTCGACATAGTATCTAACTTTTCAAGCAATAACACGACAAAAGGGAAAAGAACATTTGAACCAGAAAGCCGCGAAGAAGACAAAACCCAAGAAACAGTCGCAGAAACAAATTATAAAAGTACCTCAGTACCACCCAAGTTCTCGATTACCGAAATCTTGTTACCTGCAATCAAACAACGCAAAGAAGGGGATTAGCGAGAGTTAGGGTTTTCAAAAACCCTAAAACATACAGCAACGACAACAAAACTTGGGGAAAATCATTTCCTCGGAGATCTAATTCACGCTCCTTGATGGCATTGAAGAAGTGATGGCTTTTCCAGATCGAATCAGCCGTTGGCTTCACCATATTCTTCTAGGGTGAAGACACTGAACGGCGTGGGAGCATGGCGAGAGAAGAGAAGCAGAGTGTTTGGGGGTTCTGAGGAAATCTCTAGAACCCCTAAGGAAAATGGAGAGAGGTGGGCCGCTCGAGAAAATGAAGCCCAACACCAAAGAAGACGCAGCCCACGAACGGAAGCCCAACAACAACAACATCAGTACAAACAGCCCAACAAGAACAGCAGTACAAACGGCCCAATGTTTTGAAGCCCAGTCCAAGGCCCATGAGGAAATCTCTACTTCCTCTGCTTTCGCTTCTGGATTCAGATCTACTTCATTGTCCGCCTCTCAAATTTTGTTTGCGATGCTTTAGGACCTGTCTTTTGTCTTTTTATTGACTGTGAGCGACCGACATGCTCTCAAGGGGTCTTCTTCCTCCGTGTGTCATGGCTTTTGCGCAGCCAACCGGCAACGCTTCATTTAATCCTCTTTCCATAATTTCATTTTCTCAAATGATGTCAGGTCCCTCACTAATCGGTGTTTATAATGGGTTCTACAGCTTTGTCGTTTATGCTTGTTGTTTTGTTTTTTAGGACCCTCCTTATATGACGTTTCATTTGAATAATGACATGAGCGACTATGGAAGCTTGGAAACTGGACGCTTCTCACTCGATGAGGATGCGTTTGATGATCAAGATGTCAAAGTCACGGTTTCTTACATTATTGCAGAGAAGTATTGCGATGGAGCATATGATCCTATGTTTCATCGGAACTCTTACAGGGTAAGCTTCCTCTTCTTCTCTTTGTGATGGTATATCGGGATCTATTCATGGAAAAGGCGAAATGGTTCTTGGAGCCGGATTCGACTTCGCCCGTGACCTTCTCTCTGATGATGATTTCAGAGAAGTATTGCAGAGAAGGTACCATGACCTGTACAATTTAGCCCAAGACTTGCAAGTTCGCCCTGAAAACAGCCCTGATACTACAGAGAGTACTGTAACAATGACAAATGAACGAGAAAAGGTCGATCCAAGCTTCAGTGGAATCACTAAGAGTGTGGAGGCTGTACTTCAGAGGCTAAAGATCATAGAGCAAGAGATACGAGACCTGAAGCAGGAGATCCAAGGGCTGAGATATTATGAGCACAAACTTCTCATCTAGATTCACCACAAATCATCTAGAAAACCACCACGGCTCCTCCGCTGGCAATGAACTTGGAAGCTACACCAACCCTCCTCGCCACCTCCACCATTTCTACGTTGAGGGCCCCCGAACATTCTTCGCCAAACATGCTCCTAGAGAATATTTCAAAATGGGTATTATATATATATATATATACATCACTACTCTACTCATCTGGAGAATTACTCTTATTACCTTCGAAGGTCAAAGTTACGGTTGATAAGTTTGAAGAGTGTGGAATAGTCATTTCTGACCAATGCATTTTGACCTCCTTCTGCTATATTTGCTACTTGTACCATTGATGATATTATAAACTCATCATCGTTTAACCACCTTTGTCGAACTAAATTATGTATCTGCAACCAAAGCTAATGTCAGATAAATTGGATCGGATTTTGTAATTTTTTTTATTTTTAGATATTGACCTTGCCAGAGTCACTTGGATTCTCGGTATAGATGAGATGCAGAGGTGGAAGGAGAGTGGTAGCCATAGGAGTGTAAATCCAATGTCCCAATTTCTCCATGTGTTCTTTACTAAAATCCTGCAGAAAGTAGAGGGAGTAAAGATGATTGAGAGGATGGGTACAAGTACAAATCAGTGTTAAAGATGATTGAGAGGATGAGTACAATTGAGTGTTAAGAGTAAGATTTATCATGTGAACAAGACCCCCATAGACCTGAGCAACCCTATCATATAGATCTACAACAATCTCAAGCTCTTTCTCTGCGTTAAGGATTGTAAAGGATACATGTATAGGGGTATATAAGTCTTTTTGTAATTAGATCTATTATTGTGTAATTAGGTCTAACTTTGTATATTTAGCCATTTTGGCTCATTTGAATCTATTATTCAGATCTAATTTCATCATGGTATCAGAGCGTTAAGTCTAACGACGTAACAAACTCTCCTAAAAATCCAGCCGCCTCTCCTCCCTTCTCCAACCGCCGCCGCCGCCAATCCTTCTTGCGGCCGCCGATCACCTCTCCCCATCCTCCGGCCGGTCCTTTCATCAAAACCCTAAGATTCCGGCCGCCGTCCTCCACTCCCCCTATCGGCCCGATTTCACCGCGTCCCGGGTCGCCGCGAGTATCTTGTCCCACGCCGCACTTGTTGCTGCTCCATCGCCGGTATCCTCCCCTACAAACCCTAGATCTACTATTCAAACCCTAGATCTAAATCTCCAAACCCTAATTCGTGCCTCTCTTGCTCTACTTCCACTGCCTAGCCCGTTATTCTCGCGTCCCAGATCGCCCCTCCTCCTTCGTCCCGCATCGCGTCTGCCGGTTACCCCGTTGCGGCCACCGATCCTCTATCAATCTACCGTAGATCTAATATAAGATATAACCTTAGATCCACAATACCAAACCCTAGATCTTGCATCTCTTGCTCACCGCCTCCAAAACCGTAACTCATGGCCGGCCAAACAAGTCATTCTACCGCCCGTGTCTCCGATGCGGCCCCGACTTTCGATCC
>CM071864.1:4861117-4872338 GCA_036759665.1 Gynandropsis gynandra
TTCGTTCTCAACACAACCGCGCTACAATTGTATGTGCTGGTTTATGTTGACGATATTGTTGTTACAGGCAATTGCACATCAAAAGTCCAGCAATTCATTGATGCCCTAGCCGCTCGCTTCTCCATCAAGGACTTGGGTGACTTATCATACTTTCTCAGGGTAGAAGCAACGCGGATGTCTCGTGGCCTACATTTGACTCAACGAAAGTACATTCAAGATCTTTTCAACCGTTGTCTCATGCATGAAGCAAAGCCGGTCCTACGCCCATGTCGTCCTCATCTCGTATGACACTTGACATGGGGACTCTCCTCTCCAATCCCACGGAGTATCGGTCCATTGTTGGCGGACTACAGTATCTATCTCTTACACGACCGGACGTTAGCTTCACTGCCAACAAGCTGTCCCAATTCATGCATGCTCCCACGGATGTTCATTGGCAAGCCGTCAAGAGAGTCCTACGTTATCTTGCTGGCACGAAGGATCGAGGTATCTTCTTATCCGCCAAGAATATCCTCTCCTTACATGTCTTTACCGATGCAGATTGGGCTGGAGATTCCCTTGATCTCAAGTCCACCGGGGCGTATCTACTCTTCCTTGGTGCGCACCCTATTTCTTGGTCGTCTAAGAAGCAAACGGACTCTCCCGTTCGTCTACCGAGGCTGAATACCGCTCTATTGCATCCACGGCCGCGGAAGTTCTATGGTAGTTGCTTTACTATCGGAAGTTGGCATCAAGTCATCATTACCATCTACCATCTACTGCGACAACATTGGAGCGACATACCTCAGTGCTAAGCCCGTCTTTCACTCCCGAATGAAGCACTTGGCGCTAGACTATCTCTTTGTCCGCGGCCTGGTCGAGTCGAATACTCTTGGGGTCACTCATGTCCGAGCCGCGGATCAACTCGCGGACATTCTCACGAAGCCTCTCCCGAGACTTCCATTTCAGCTCTTGTGTTCCAAGATTGGACTCACCGAGGGTGCTCCATCTTGAGGGGGCGTGTAAAGGATACATGTATAGGGGTATATAAGTCTTTTGTAATTAAATCTATTATTGTGTAATTAGGTCTAACTTTGTATATTTAGCCATTTTGGCTCATTTGAATCTATTATTCAGATCTGATTTCATTAAGGATAAGGTTAGGTCATACTTCCACTTTTATTAATTGCCTAACATTGTAAAAGTCAAGAAAGCAGCTAAGAGAAGCGCATACGATGGCACTAGACCCTGAAAAATATATTTTGGATTGAAGTTATAATATAATAATATAAAGAAAAAAACTAGTAAAAGGAAAAAAAAGTAGAAGAAAAATATAGAGACATAAAAATAAAACCATTATAATTTTATTTACTATATTTATGTGTTTCTATTAATAATTTAACTTTAACAAAACATACTTAGAATAAAAAAATCATATATATTAAAATACAAAAATATGTGAATGTTGCCCATTATTTTTTAGAAGAAGAATATTTATCGCATTTTCACATTAATAATTTTAAATATATTAAATTGTTCATTTGAAAAATCATATATATTAAAATAGAAATTTTAAAATTCAAATATATATTGGTATAAGAATATATTGTATATATTAAACCTCGAAAACTTATTTGTAGTAACTTTGTTTATTATTTACAGTAATTTTTTTTATTGTATTACTCCTATTATTCATATCACATCATTTAATATAGTCAAATATTATATTAGGATATAGTGCCATACTAATGCAGCAAAAAAGGTGCCACAACGATGCAATGAATACAGTTCGACGATGATGCAATGCCTGTTGCACGAGAGGAGAAAGAAATAAAAAGAAAGAGGAGGGTCGGAACACAACTGGAGAAAGGAAGAAAAGAAGAAAAGAGATGTAGTATTGGTCAATTAGTGTTGGATGAATTTGTATTATATATAATTATTAATTATTATTTTTGTTTAAAAGTAATTATATTATTTTAACTATTATATTCATGTTAATGTATAGTTTTTATAATTTTTAAAGTATTTTTACTATTAATTATATAAAAATTTATATTAAAATTATATATATCTAATATATGATTTTTTAGTTTATTCAATATTTATAAGTTAGATAATTGATTTTATTATTAATATTTGTGTTTGTTGAATATTCAATTCCACAAATTAATATATATAATATGATTTAGATATCCATAATCATTTTAATAACAAAAAATATATTGTATGTTATGATTAGTCTAAATTTAAAAATCAAATACATTTGTCAATAAAAATAGAATCAAACAAAATTTTGAAAATAATTATAACCATATCAATCATTGTATACCATTATTTATTTATAGAATAATATTGTTATTTCAAAAAATATGAAAATAAAAATAGTAATATTCATGTATTTATATATTTTTTAATCATGTTCACCATTCAATACAATATTATTTTTTTAGAAATATATAAAATCATGTAATTATAATTTTTAACATCCCGTATATCGCGCGGGTTGATTTTCTAGTATATGTAATACCCCCAATTATATTATTTTACGCCAATTCACCTTAATTATCATACTCATCCAATTTCTCTCAATTTTGCAAATTTCAACCGAATTTTCTCTGAATTTTTCAATTTTAGTCGATTCCTCCTTATATAACCGTGTAATTTCATCAACTCGCCCGAATACGATCCAATTTTATCCTATTTCGACCTGAATTTCAACTTGATTAGATCCAATTTCAACTCGGAATACTAATTATACCTACAATTTCACCCAATTTCAATCGTAAAACATGTTTTGGATAAAATTTTGGAGACAGATTTGTGGTCTGTTTCCAAACTTTCGACACCGAAAACAACCGTCCCTAATCCAGGAACTGATTGGGGACTACTTTTTCGGTCCCTAATTAGAGACGAATTGGGGACTGAAATTTCCGTCCCTAATTAGGAACGGATTGGGGACGGAAAAAATTTGGAGTCGCGCGATTGGATACTACCATTGGTCGTCTCCAATCCATCCCTAAACCAGTTTAGGGACGGAATGGGAACCGATTTGTCGGTCCCTAAAACCTGATTTTCTTGTAGTGACAGAATTGCACCCAATTTCAACACAAGTTTCACCTAATTTCAAAACCATTTTCACACAATATCAACACCAATTTCACCCAATTTAACTCAATCTCAACACCGGTTTCACCCCATTTCAACACCAATTTCAATACCATTTTCACATAATCTCAACAACAATTTCACCCAATTTTAACACCAATTTCACCTAATTTCAACACCAATTTCACTCAATCTCAACAGCATTTCAACCCGATTTCAACTTTAAATCCTAATTCAAGCCAAAATTTCATCCAATTTCAACTGTAAATCCGAAATTCACCCAATTTCAACACCAATTTCACCAAATTCCAACCCTAATTTCACCTAATTTCAACACAAAATTCACTCAATTCCAACACTAATTTCACCCTATTTCAACACAAATCGAGTAAAATTGGGCGAAATTCGAATTTATGGTTGAATCTGTATTGAAATCGGGTCCATTTTGGCTTTAATTAGGTGAAATTGGTGTTGAAATTGAGTGAAATTCATATCTACGGTTGAAATTGGTGTTGAAATTGGGTGAAATTCGGATTTATGGTTGAAATTGTATTGAAATCGGATTGATTTTGGATTTAATTAGGATTTCATGTTGAAATTGGATCGAATCGGGTTGCAATTGTGGTTGAAATAGAGAAAAATTTAGACTTATAGTTGAAATTGTATTAAAATTGGATTGATTTTGGTTGAATTTGGGTGAAATTCGGATTTACGGTTCAAAATGGTGTTGAAATTAATGTTCAAAATTGCATAAAATGGGTGTTAAAATTGTATTGAAATCATGTTGATTTTTTTATTTAATTAGGATTTCGGGGTGAAATTGGATCGAAATCAGGTGAAATTTGATCGAACTCGGACGATTTAACGAAATAACGAGGGAGAGTCGGATGAAATTGAGAAAATTAATGGGAAATTTAGTTGAATTTTGCAAATTGGGTTAATGTTATTGTTTTTGTTAAAGAAAAAAACAATTATTTTTCAAGTTATAGACATACATAAACTTTCTCTCGCCCACCATAACAATAAATCTTTCAATAAAATTACAATAATTTTGATTCTACAAATCCAACAACTAAGATTATATTTTGTTTTGATTCTACAAATCCAACAACTAAGATTATATTTTGTCAATAAAAAATATTGATCCAAAGATGCGTAGAAAAAAATTAATAACTAGGATCAAAATATATATAGATATATGTATATACATATTATTAATATGTTTATAAATGTAATATATATGTAAATGTTAATAATATTATATATGATATATATAATATATGATATATAATATTATAAATATATTTTATATATGATATATATGTATGACATATTATATATATATATATATATATCTAACGAAGAAAAGATACAAAATTTATCTAAAACTTGAATTAAATACGAGAGAATAAAGAGAAAATAAAAGAATAAAAGTGTTTTGAAGTAGGGGTGGTAATCCGGGTTTCTGTCCGGATTCCTCAGGTTTGATCCGGGTTCAGATTTTTCGGGTTATAAAAAATTGAACCCGAATTGAACCTATTTGGTTTTCGGTCTGGATTCTCCGGGTTTCGATCCGAGTTTGGGTTGTTCAGGTTTTGAAACATTGAACTCAAAAAATTTCGGGTTCTTCGAATTTTTTGGGTTATTTAGGTACGGATAAATCGGGTTTTATAACAGGTTTATGGATTCTTTGTGAATTTTTGGGGTAATTCCAAATTTAACATACAAAAAATTCAAAAAATACAAAGTAAAAATCTATAAACAATACCAAGTATAAATTCACGGGAGGGAAATGGTAGATGGGGTTGCAGTAAGTATTATCCAAATAAAGAACGTCGACAGGAAAGTGGTTGATAACATCGGCAAGAATGGCCTTGGCATCATTACACACTGAGTCCCAACATAAATATCCCGTATAAAAAAAGCATCTGAAATCCCCCCGAAACAGGAACATCATGAACCCTAATTAATAATAGTTAATCGAATTTGGATTCAAATTAGTTAATCCATGAAGAGGGTTAAGAATAGGATGGAGTGAATATGATACGAACCAGGACAGTTGTGAGCATCGATGGCCATGAAGTGGAGGGTGAAGACGTTGTCGGAGGAAGGAGATCAGAAGGAAAGAGGAATCCAAGAGGAAAAGTGACGGCGCGGATCGATGAGAGATTGAAGCGGGAAATCGAGAAAGAAAGAGAGAGGCGGTGGTGGGAGAGCAAAAGAGAGGGCCATTGGACCAGAGGCCTCACGTATGGTCTAAATGCATGTGAGTGAGTGAGAGAGGCGCCGATCGAAGGATGTGTGTGAGTGAGTGCGGATGTGCGACAGGCAGTCAAAGTTAGGTTAGGTTTTTTTTTTAGTTTTTTTTTTCCGGGTTGTGTTGGTTCCTCGAATTTTCCCGAATCCGAATCTGAACCGAGCCAAAACCAAATGGTTTTTTGATATTGAACCATATATGTTTTCTATATAACTCATATATCTTATGAGTTGGATTATCCGATCCGAATCTATCCGAATAACCCAAAATATCCACCTCTATTTTGAAATTTGTAAATTATATATTGAAATGAATAATTACACTATCTATTTATAAAAAAAAATATGACTCTTCAATTTTAAAAATTATAAATTCAATATGATTTTACATAAAAAAATTTAAATATTCATAATTTTTTTAATTATAATAAGAAAGACATAATATTTTCACCTACTATCATTTTTTGTTATGTTTTATATAAAAACATAAATATAACTCTACTTTGATACCTTGAATTTTACTATAAATATTTTATTTTGTGAAAATTAAATAATTGAAATATAACTTTTTATTTTTCCTTTACATTCAAAATTTTAGTCTAGCTTTTTTTATATTAATCTTGCGGTTCCATTATTTCCATTTCCATTTCCAAACACAACAATGCTGAATTTCTTACATTAAGAAAATAGGCATTTAAAAATTATAAATTAAAAAAAAACATAGAGGAATTCACAAGAACATTGGCTTGTAATCGAAATCAAAGACAAATTCATCAGCCAAAAAAATAAGAACTCAAATGGTTATTTTTTCTTTCTGTTTGTAGAAACTTAAAGTTAAAACTCAACACAAAGATTAAAAAAAAATTACCATCTTACATGAGTCTTAGTTCATACTCACCAGCCATTGTTATGTATCTCACCCATGGCAGAGCCTGGTACCCACTTTTCTCGATGATCTTCAGGTATCGAACCTACATTCCCACGATAAATTTACACGATGCGATTATTCGTAATCTTCGTGCCTCAATCTCATAAATATCAAATCTACGTGTTTTGGCATTTCGAATTTGGTATATGGTATATGCCTCAATTTCCTAAATATCAAATCTACGTGTTTTGGCATCGACATGTTTACCTGAATGCCTGAAACAGTGAAATATGGTATTTCGAATTTGACGCGGATAGGAGCTTTTCTTTCTGGTGTTGCCTCCTCAGCGGTTATACTCGGAAGATGGAATTCTGCCCTCAACATGTATTCCTGTAATGTAAGTGAGATTCAAAAGTCAATTCGTAATGAATAAATTGACTTATATCTTTTATATATTGTATTAACCGATCAGGATCACTCGTACGCTCCCTCGAAAAGACGACTCTTTTTGATACACGTCGAGCCAAATTCTAATACACCATGAATGTTGAGATACATAGGCTTTCACAACTCAAAACCAATTGGCAATGAATGGATTGACCTGTATCCTTTATTAGGGATGGACACAGGTCGAGTATCCGGATTTTTTAGGGTACCTGATCGGGTAGTCAATTTTATACTTGAACCCGAATCCGTGAGACGTAATACCCGAGATTTGGATACCTGAATAATAAATTGGGTACCCACGAGTATTCGAATTGCGATGAAATTAGAGGTTCATTACCTTGTTCCCGGGGAAAGATTTGATTTTCCAGACGAGGGCATCCTTTTCGGGTGCATAGGCTGCAGACCCAAGAGATGTTCTAACATTAGGGTTAGATGCATCTTGTGGAACAGGCAACTCGATCTCAACGCTAGTTGCGGTACTGTAGAGAGGACATTCTCGTTCAAATATTTGAAGAAGCTCGACAAGAAAATCAACGGAGAGTCATGTTATAATTGTAGATGTTTTTACCTTCGCTCCTTAAACTGGCTCCTAGCTTTAACAAGCATCTCGACACGACTTCTTGAGTGCCTTTCTATCTGAGCTTCGACCCAAATAAGAGGCTTTACCTGATTAAGGATTACAGACAATAAATACCATGACGTATATTTGTTGATGAGGAAAAAGAACTGTGAACAGAGCTATATATTTCACATGACAAACCTGTGTACTGAGTCTATATGTCATTAAATCAAACGATCCATCAGGCGGTATGAAGGATATTGTCCTATCGTTTTCAAAACGAGCCAATCGAACACACCTATATCAAAGAAACCAGTCGTTGAGGACAGGAATATAAAAAATTCAAGCATCGAATCTTCTTTTCTGAAAAAAAAAAGAAGTAAACAGAAACTTCGGACACATACTGATGGAATTTAATATCTTCCAAATCTATGGCTTTTCCCTTTGTTGCCCGACCCTGTGCTTCCAACAATACTCTATCATTCAAGCCTAACTTACACTCCGGCATTCCACTGCAATGAGATGGATTGCGAATAAACACGTAAAAACAATGCCGATAAATAGATCAAAGTAGAGGAACTTAGAGTCTTGCTCATGTTCTCGACACTACTGAAAATTAGATGTACAGACACACCTCAAATATGTTCGCATCTTCAGCGCTCCAACAACATCAGACCTGACAATTTGCCCATTACTGTTGACAAGAATATTTACACTTTCTATAACGTCCAAGAAAACCTGGAAACAAAAGAGCAGCCGATTATCATTTGCAAACCCAGACACAAAAGAGAAAAGATTCCGTACTTGAGAACAAAGCATACTTCGTTCTTCTTGTACTGTATTCCCTCACTCCTCCAGGAGACAGCATTGGTAACAGCCATTGGAGGTCTCTGTGTAACTTCCATTCTATATGCATCGGTCTTGATGAATTCACTAAGGATTCTTGCTTCAGTGTACTGAGGGTAACCGAAGTCCATCATCTCATCAAGTAACTCATACTGCCAGAACATAAATCCACTTCAACATCTAACAATAAGAATCCGTGCTCCAGGCCACGCAAGAAGAATAACAAATCCAGAGTGCAAAGAGAATAATAAGAGAGATGGATTAACCCTTAACATACCACTACCACAAAGTTATCCCTCAGTGATTCCTCCTCTAACTCTTCAAAGTAATGCTTGAAGACCTATATCCAGAACAGGAACCACAGAAATTCGCCGGAATCAGAAGAGACAGCAAAGTTTTTTCATTTTTATTTCTATTAAAATATGTCGAAAATTCAGAGAAGTTTACAAGTAATGCTTACATCAACAACGCGGTGGAGGAAGAAGAGAAGACTGGCAGCATTACAGTTCTGTCTCGACGCTATCATCAGGTAAACGTTACTATGTTGTACAAACATGTAGGTCACTCCATTATCGTAAGCAACCGGATCCTTCGACTGTGGATCACCCTGACAATAACACAACCGACAATAAGAAATTACGGCTCTATTCTATTGGAACATATCCAGGATCACGCCATTGAAGAAAAACAATGTTGATCATTGAGGTTCAAGCTAATTCATCGCATCGAATTGCCTCAAAACCTATTCAGAGAACAGATACAAATCCATCATTTACATTCACTACGGATTTTCCTCCATTTTCTCCGCAATAAAAGACTGCTCTATTTGATTGGAAAGTACGAAAGCTACGCCGATGCAGATCAGGTTCTAATCCAATCCTGATCACTTAACTATGGATCTAATTCATCCATTACTTCCAATCACTTGAAATCCTAATCGCAGAATTTTCGAAAAATACATCGCTTCCGTTCACTACTTCGAATTCTCCTCCATTTTCTCAGCAATCAAGCATTAACACACCGAATTACATAAGACTAAAACAGAAGCGGGTATCACCTCTTTCTCGATGAGCTTGGTGAAGAAGCGCTCGGCTTGAACAGCGGAGACATCGCCACGGTAGTCGCGCCAAACGAGAACACGGCCCTTAATGTCGAGCAGAAACAGCGCGGAGGCCGCCCCTGCCATTGTAGGTCGTCGGTGGTTATAGGATCGCGAATCAGATCGGAAAACTCCGGATTAACTACGAGATCTGAAAGAATCCGTGACTATGGACGAAGAAGTTGAAGGAAGAACATCTAGAGAGAGACGCTGTGATGAACATCTGAGCTAGATCTTGCAGAGCTCGCAGTTTCCATGGCGTAATTGGGGTTTTCACGATCTGATTATTTCTTGTTCGTGGGGTTCATAAAATGAGCGAAAATAAAAATAAAAAACGACAAAAATTCGTAATCGGGAGGAAGAGAAGAGAGAAGAGAACGACTGTTTATTAGAGCCTTTGTTTTTATTTTTTCTATGGTAACGACGCCGCATCGAAGTCAAATATTGTTTTTATAAAATCATTAATTATAGGTAATGTATTAGACTGGATAAATAATATATCCGTAACAATCTGATTATTTATATTTATATCCGAAAAATATTTAGATTTATTAGTTATAATTCGGATATTTGTAATATAAATATTTTTTGGATATAATCGGATCTAATTTTTTAATGTAAAAAAATATACAAAAAATTAAAAAAATTAATAATCATAAAATATAATCTAAAATTAAAATTTAAATCATAAAAAAATGAAGATATATAATATAAATAAAATAAAATATTAAATATTTACAATTATTTCCACGTGAATTATTTAAATTTAGTTTCGTTGATTATTATAATAATATCGTCAATTCACTTCAAACAATAATAAAACATTATAATATATTCAATGAAACATTAAAATATATTTAGTGAATTCTGTTTTTTTTTTCAAACTTGTAATGTTTCTATAACATTATCTAACTTATTTGTAATAGAATTCAATCTTGACTTGCAAATTAAAGCTTCAACAATATTAGTTATTTTAGTGTATTTGATATTTTAGTCTTTTAATCATATTTGTCTATATATTTATATAATGAGTGTTAAAATAAGATTAATAATGTTTTTATCTACAATTCGATCATTAAAATCAATTTTATTTTATACGTATCTATATATTAAATAAACTAGATACACGCCTGCTCCAGACCCTCAGAAAGACCATGACAACCTGGAAAAAAATCGAGTTTAGACAGACGCTATGTAACACCCCCATCCCGGAACAACCTCGGGACTAGGAGTGTCCACCATCACCCTGACTACACGTGTCATCGCTCAAACGCATTTATAAAATAAATATAAATGATTTATTCGGAAATAAGAGTGGTCCGGACCAAATAGTAAAACAAATATGTACATATCATAGTCACGATAAATAAAATAAATACGAAATGCAAAATAAAAACTCATCGAGACCTCGTGCACGCCTCTCCCATCCGTCCGCTGTGAACCTTCATGTTGCTGCTCTACCTCATTACTTTTTCTCCTCGCCATATCCTGTCCATCCATGACAGCCCAAAAATTGGGTGAGTACGAAATACGCACTCATTGAGATCAATACGGGTACGTACTCTGTGCCACGTATTCTTCTGCTCGAACTGAATGTCATAAAATAACATATATCCAAAGTCTAAACTAAAGATATACAAATCACTCTACCCAAACCCGACTGAGTATCCAAAGTTTAAGACTAGTACCACACTGGATCATAACACACAGAGTCCACACGACTCTAACTCGGGCATACGCTCGCAAAGTCCAATGGACCCCAGCACACTGAAAATCTCGCAAGGTCACAACGTACCCCAGTTATCAATACACTACAGCGCTCCGTCGCTCGAAAGGTTACCACAACCCCAACACGGTACGACGCTGGCAGATCCACTGATCTGACTAACTCGACGCTCCGTCGCTCGCAAGGTTACCATAACCCCAGCACGGTATGACGCCGGTAGATCCACTGATCTGACTAACTCGACGCTTCGTCGCTCGCGAGGTTACCACAACCCCAGCACGGTATGACGCCGGCCCAGATCCAAGTGTCGCAATACTAACATCATCGACCCGATAC
>CM071864.1:4872735-4895020 GCA_036759665.1 Gynandropsis gynandra
TCTCTTCCATAAATCGATCACAAATCCGAAATTAGGGTGGAGAAAATCATCACCTTAGTTTCCCGATGATTTGACGATTCTGGCTAATATTGCTAGCAACAACACCGACCAATTTTTCCTATCATAGATCCATTCAATTCCATAAATTTCCATAATATAAATATTCGTATTAAGTGAATAATCACAACGAATCATTTAGAGATTTACCAGAATCGCGATTAGAATCCACCCACGAAGAACGCGATGAAAATTGAAGATCTTTCTTCAATTTCTTCTTCCTTTTTTTTCTTTCTTCTTCCCCTCTTTTTTTTTCTCTCGGCGTCTCTCTCTCTCTTTGGAAGCACTGTGTGTTTTGTAACTTTTTAACCTAATATATATATATATATATTTATATATATAAAGTCGGTGATATATACCGACTTCTCGTTTGAACGGGTCTCACACGCTACTCAACAAAATCCAACAAATCACCACCGAGAACACAATTTGGAGACAAATACTCAAATCCACAAAGAGAACCTAAAAATTCTAGCAACAATAGAATTCTTTGACGGATTGATTCACCTTGATCGATTCTCTATACATATCTCAAGCCAAACATGTCATCATAATTATCATCAACCGATTAAAGTTTATCCCTGTCCATTGTGAATCTCAGGTTTCAATCTAACGTTGTCTCTCCACCATTCGTCGTCACTAAATTGATTGTGTATCTTCTCTATTGAATTGAAGATGGTCTACAGTGCTCCTATGATGATAAATTTATGGATCGATATGTTCAACTATTCCGAGACAATATCAAATCAGTAGGTTAGTTTCAGAACACAACTTATTAAGATGAATTCGTGCTTATCGAAAATTGTTTAATCCCCCATGATACTCAGTCAAGCTATATCATCAATGACCATTTATCTGTGAAATCAATGAAGCACAGGAGATAATCAAAAACCAATTGCACATACTCACACTATACTCAATCCTCTCGACATGCTAGGATAATATGCAGTTGCATTAAAAAAACACCATCAACTACAATTTCATATTTCACATTATCTTATCTGCTGTAGTTTCGTCAATCTAATAAGGTAACAATTAGCCCTATGTTTCAGCCTTTATTCTATTCCGGATAAACCAATGCCCAATCAATCCTTATTCAAAATACAGACCCTCCAATTATTCTCCCAGAATCAAAACATGGTCTACTACAATATCAAACGAAAAGAATTTACCTTAGTCGTAACCTCTTCCTCCTTTGATTCGTCTCTGCGATCTTCCAGAAGTTTTTCCCGAGGTGCTGCCAGGAGATATCTGACAAAATAAATAGAAGACAGATGAAAAACTCCACCAAATCGAATCTGAAGGGCACTTCCACCATTACCTTTCGGTCCCTTCTCCACCGATGCTTCCTCCTCCACCGCTGCTCAGCTGCTCCCTTTTGTTTTGTCGTCGTTGTTCCCTTCAAAACCCATTTTGTTCAAATTCTCTTTTGAATCGAGTCGCCCAACAATGGGAAACGAAAGTCGAGAAGAGGAGGACTCACGACGTAATCTGCGCAGCGCTCGCGCTCTCCGATACCTCAGCCATCGGAAATCAAATCTTTGTCGCCACTGCTCCCTTCTATTTTGTCGCCGATGTTCCCTTCAACAAACCGATCTTGCACTTGGCCGACGGAGTAACCGTCGGCAATCGCGTCGCAACCTCCGCCCCCTTATCCACCGCTGCTTCCCCCCCACGTGAGCGGGGGCACCGTCGGGCCAAACATCTTCTCCTTATTGTTGATTCAAACCGCTCGATGGTCCCTAACTCATGAATATCGAATTCCTTTTGTTTGCAAGGGTTGGAGGCGGTAGTATTTGCAATCGCGTCTTTGAATTCAAGGAACTGCAATCAATTGAATTAAAGGAACTGTGGATGGGGAAGATGAAAGAACGGGCTCGGTTGTATTTTTTATGAAAGGGTTGAGGAAGAGCAAACCCTTATTGAAAACGCCATCCTTAATCGTGCGAGTTCCTCCTCAATCCTCCATCTCCACTGCCGTTTCTACCCTTTAGTGGCTTCGCTTTCCTCCCGTCTTCGCTCCTTCTTCGCTTGCCTCCAAACGACGTCGATTTATCAAAATCAAGGTTCTAGAATTGGAAGACGAATTCCAATTTAGGTTTGATGTAAGGATTGAGGAGGAAGACTAATGGATAGTTGTTAGGTTTCTTTTTCAATGGAAAAACAGCAAGAGGGGATGAATGAGATAAATCGTGTGAAAGAGGCGGAAGGGGATTTTTTCTCCTCCCGCTGACATACAAACAGAGGGTGGAGATACATTGCAGCTTCCTCTCACCCATGTAGAGCGGAACGCCTCCGCCCTTTGTATTGACGACGCTGGGATGAGGGAGGAAGAGAGAGGGAGAGAGAGGGATGCCGTTGGGGAGGAAGGAGGAAGCATCTTCCTCTCACCCATCTAGAGCGTCGCACCTCCACCCGTTGCATTGGCAACGTCGGGATGAGGGGAAAAGAGAGAGGGACGCTGGCGGGGATGAGGGAGGAAGAGGAGTCCGATTTAAGCTGGCTAATACACTGGATATAATGGGCGATTTGGATGAGTTTGAGGAAGAGAGATACAATGAAATTAAATGGCATCTTTTATTGTTTAATCGGTTTTCATGTGAATATAGGGGATGGTTTTTTTCTCCTGTGCTGATGTGGCAGCACCAAAAGGGAGGAAAAAAACCTCCCTTTTATATATATGATTTTTTTTAAATTTTTTTAATATTTTTCTAAAATTTATTTTGATTAATTCAGAAACAAAATTATAATTTATTTTTAAAAAAATTTGTAAACAATTTTTTATCTTTGACTTTAAGAGGCTATACAAGGCCCTGATTCTGAGAAATGATGGAAAGCCATGGAATCCGACATGAAATCTATGAAGTTCAACAAAGTATGGACTTTAGTTGAATATATTTATACATTCTATTTTTTTACTATTAAAATTATATTTAAATTATAAATAAATAGAGGTTTTTCTCTCTCTTGGTGATGTGTCTCCTTTTTATATATATGATTGTCTATTTTGTACTTACGAATATGAATAGTTCGGAAAATTGATTTTGCTATTTGTATTTGTATTTGTTGAATATCTTATTTCTAATATCTGTATTTGTATTTGTGCCGGCGAATATTCGCAATTTCGATTCGAATACGAATCGAATACGGATACTTCAAATATTTTGCCCAATCATAAATTGATCGATTGTCTCTATATTTGCATTAGTTTGATTTACTTCGATTTTGTTTTGATTCTTGGACATTAATTTTAATTTTAAATTTTTATCCATTAATAAAAAAATATGTGTAAAATCACTTTCATCAATTAACCGTTAAATTAATTATTTCAATCCAAAACTCTAAGAACCCACATGATTTGATCCGAACGAAATCGATCCGAATTTTGACGTAAGTTTGATTTGATTATGACCAAATTTTAACATGATTATAGTTTAAAATATTAATTTTGAGCAATTAGCTATGAGTTTGATACAAACATAAACAATTTGTGTTGATTTTTTGAATAATTGCATAAAAATCGAGTTAGTCAGATAAGTTTGATTGGTTTCGAGTAAAAATTGGATTTATGTTAGTTAATTTCCTCAAAATCATGTCAAAATCGAGTTAATCAAATAAATTTAATTGATTCCGATTCAAAAAATATTCGGGTTAGTTAATTACATAAATAATGAGTTAATCAGATCAATTAATTGGATTCATATTAGTTAATTACGTAAAAAATTAAGTTAATTGGATTGGTTTAATTTTTTTCATCACAAATTGGCGACAATTAACTCGATTTTTACGTAATTAACTAATATGAACCTAAGTTTTGACTTGAAACCAATTAAACTAATATGATAACTTAATTTTGATCCGATTTTGATGCAATTAACTAACACAAACCCAATTTTTAGCTCAAAACCATTTAAATTGATCCGATTAACTATATTTTGACGTAATTATTCGAAAATTCAATATAAATTGTTTAGATTTGTAACAAATTCATAACTAATTATAGCTAAATTTCGAGAGGTATATTTTTAATAGATGAGAGGAAAATATGATTATAGTTAAATTTCAAAGGGATTAGACGAGACTAAAGTCGATGAAGGAATCAAAATAAATAAAATACTTGAGAGGCTAATAGGTTGATTACCCTTGATTTTATTATCCAAATACGATTAACTATTGATTGGTAGTATCCACAATTTTGAATACATATGTAGTTATAATTTAATTTAATGTTTCAATATATTTTCGATTTTATATTATAAATTTTTATTTTAGACGCTACAAATATGTGCATTTTTTTATTATACAAATAGTCGAAGATCTAGAATATAGTTAAATCGTTTCTTTCGATAATTTTCATTTTTTAAAGGTTGGTCAAATATCTATATTTCCAAAAATATAATATATTTTTATCTTATCCAAGCATAATACTACTAAAATTTTAAATTTTTGATCTATGAAATGTATTGTAATCCTAATTATTTTGATGGTTGGAGGATAGATATATGATGGGTAAAGCCTTATTTTTTGAGGTTTAGAAGATTGATATATTATGGGTAAGCATTATATTGTGATTATCTAGGCACACCATTTTTTCATTTTCATCTCATTGCAAACTTATTATTTCTATTTAGGATCATGAATATGACAAATGAGGTGTAATATAAATGAATAAAATTTGGTTATTCGAGTATGTAGATAAAAATATATCTGACTTTCAGTACAAATTCCTCTATACAATACATTCGATTATATATCTCTTACAAATTTTCGAATAATATTTTAGTGTAAAAAAGATATCTTAAAGTGATGGCAATTGTAACCACATCGCGGATGTTAACATTAGGATGCTTTGAAAAGTGAAAGTTGGTTTTTTCCTAACTCACAAGCTTACAACATATAAATCGAATAAATCGATAGATCATCCATCCTGATATTATTCTATTTAAAATTCAAATTCATCTCAAAGACGTTTAATTATTTATTTTTTGAATTTTTTCGAATAGATAATAGAAATAGACGTGTGTTGAGAAAATGACTCATTCAAAAGAATAATTCAAACGACCCTTATCTTGTGGAGCCATCTCGGAAGTGCCCTTGACTTGTGGATCCATCTCAGTGGTGGTTAGGGGTAACCACTCCACCGCGAGCCTATAAAATGGCTACCTGGCTAAGGGAAAACACATCCGAAGACATCCGAAAACCTCTTCTGTATTTTGGCTTTTCCAGCTATGTTACCCCTGCTCCAAAACCTATGTGCCTCTCTGCGCTTTTTTTTACCTAGTCGTGTTACCCCTGCTCCGAAACCTCTCTGCAATTTTGTTTTTACCCAGCTGTGTACGAGTATTATTTTTTGTTATTTCATCTTCGTCTTCGTGAGTGCACGCGTTCGAGGGAGTTGCTGTGTTAACCTTGGGGAAGCGATCGGCCTTCAATTGCACCACGGTCGTGCCGGAATTTCGCTTTCAGGGCAATGGTATTTACCACGATGCATCTTGGTCACATTCACTTTTCTAACATTCTGAAAGCAAAAATATTTTTATTTCCTCTCATTCATGAACCGTGACCATGGCTGTCATCCTACCGTCGCGTTCACTGCCCGACCTCTCCAAGCTCGAGCCACTAGACGGTATGAACTATCATCGCTGGTCTCAGAAATTGCTCATTTTCTTTGAGCAGCTTGACGTTGACTACATCCTCCACACGGATGTCCCTGAAGTTGTGCCACCCCACGTTGCACCTTCCACTCCGATGGCCACACCTCAAACCGAGAAATCCAAGAAGGCAGACGACGAGACAAAATCAAAATTTGAGAAAGATAACAAGACGATGTGCGACCATCTTTTAAACCACATGACCAATGCGCTGTTTGATATCTTCGTCAAATACTAACATGCCAGGGAGATCTGGGATATCTTGGAAACAAGATATGGAGCTGATGATGCTGGAAGGAAGAAGTACGTCGTAGAAAAATGGATTCAGTTCCAGATGGTCAACACCGATCATGGACCAAATCCATGAATACCAAAACCTTATCGCAGACGTACTCAGCGAAGGCATGCAGATGTGTAAACTTCTGCAAGCAAACGTCCTACTGGAGAAATTTCCTCCCTCGTGGTCGGAATACAGATGTCGTCTCAAACACAAGAAGAAGGATCTATCGCTTCAAGAGCTCATAAGTCATATGAAGACCGAGGAGGCTAATCGGGAGAAACATAAGCTTAATACTATCTCTTCACATCAGCTAAAGCTAACTTGATTGAATCTTCTGTTGGACATAAAGACATGTTTAAGGCTAAAGGAAAGAAATTAAAAAAGGAATCAAGAGTGCGAAGGACAAAGTTATGTATTGCTATGAGTGTGGAAAACCAGACCACAAATCATATCAATACTGGAACAAAAAAGAAAAAAGTCTGATAGCAAACCCAATGCAAATTCTGTCCCACGGGTTAATGTTGCTGAAAAGGATGAGATCATCGTGGCGGTGGTGGTTGAGGCGAATTTGGTGGAAAACAAAGTGGTCTGGTTGCTAGACACTAGAGTGACCAGATACTTCTGTTCCAACAAATATCTTTTCCAAGAATTCCAAGAAGTTGCAGATGGTGAATACGCCTTCATGGATAATTCTGCCACCGCTGGAGTTCTTGGTAAAGGAAAAATTCTCCTCAAACTTACGTTTGGAAAAATATTAGCTTTGCATGATGTGTTGTATGTTCCATCGTTGCGTAGGAACCTAGTCTTTGGTAATTTGCTTAATAGAGTTGGTTTGAAACTTGTTTTTGAGGGTGATAAGGTGATATTAGCCAAGAATGGGGACTTTGTGAGAAATGGTTATTTCTCTGAGGGATTGTTTGTCCTGAACACTATTTCTACTTTAGCTAATGGAAGTAACTCTGGTTCTGCTTATATCGTTGAATCTATTAATGTGTGGCATGGTAGACTAGGACATGTGAATTATGGTTCTATTAAAAGACTGAGAAATATACAACTCATAAATGCATCAAACGAAAATGAATGTTCAAAATGTGTTATTTGTGTTGAAGCAAAATATGCTAAGAAGCCTTTTACACATGTTAGTTCTAGAAGCATGGAATTACTTGAATTTGTTCATTCTGACTTAGCTGATTTTAGAAACACATTGAGCAAAGGTGGTAAAAAGCATTACATTTGTTTATTGATGACTTTTCTAGATATATAAAAATTTATCTATTAGGTTCTAAAGGTGAGGCTGCTCAAATGTTTTTAAAATATAATGCTGAAGTAGAAAACCAATTAGATAAAAAGATTAAAGACTTAGGTCGGATAGAGATGGTGAATATTGCACGAAATTTCTTGAAGAATTTGTAGTGAGAATGGTATCATTCACGAAACTACAACATTGTATACACCTCAACAAAATGGCATAGTCGAACGAAAAAATAGAACACTAAAATAAAAGATGAATGATATGTTATTGAGTTCTGGTATGCCTGATAATATATGAGAGAAGCAACATTGTCCGCATATTATATTCTTAACAAAGTCCCTCACAAAAAGCTAGATAAAACTCCCTACGAGTTATGGAAAGGTTTTAAACCAAATCTGAATTATTTGAGAGTATGTGGTTGTCTTGCTAAAGTTGCATTTCCTGAATTTGGAAAAACGAATATAGGACCTAAGACTTTTGACTGTGCATTCATTGGGTATGCTCAAAATAGTAG
Organism: Gynandropsis gynandra; assembly: GCA_036759665.1. Classification (NCBI taxonomy): domain Eukaryota; kingdom Viridiplantae; phylum Streptophyta; class Magnoliopsida; order Brassicales; family Cleomaceae; genus Gynandropsis; species Gynandropsis gynandra. The sequence goes on from CM071864.1 coordinate 4,880,490, forward strand.
AGCATATAGATTCATGTGTTTGAATGATAACTCAATATGTGAATCTAGAAATGCTAAATTTTTTAACATACTTTTCCTCTTAAAAAGGATGATACATCTTCTTCTTCAATTAGTGGTTTGGATAAGAAATCATCTTCGATAGTGCATGATAACGACCCTAGAAAGAGCAAATGAAAAAGGGTTGAGAAAACTTTCGGTTCTGATTTTTTCACTGCATTTCTAGTTGATAATTCAGACAAAATTGATGAACAATTTGTATCTACGTTCTTTATTGATGAAAATCCTAAAACCTACGAAGAAGCTCTGAAGTCTATAGACTTCAGTTTTTGGAAAGAAGCAATTAAGAGTGAGTTAGATTCAATAATAATGAATCACATATGGGATTTGGTTGAATTACCTAAAGGTAGTAAACTCATTAAATATAAATGTATCTTCAAGAGGAAAACTAGACTAGACGAGTCAATTGAAAAATTTAAGGCTAGATTAGTGGTAGTAGGATATATTCAAAAGAAATGTACTGATTATTTTGATACTTATTCTCTTGTAACTAAAATCTCTACCATTAGATCTTTGATTGCACTTTCAGCTATTCGAGGGCTCACAATACATCAGATGGATGTGAAAACGGCCTTTCTAAATGGAGACCTGGAAGAAGAAATTCAATGGAACAACCAGAGGGATTCATCATAGCTGGGCAAGAAAACAAAGTGTGTAAGCTCAGAAAATCCCTCTACTATCTCAAACAGGCACCTAAACAATTATATGAAAAATTTGATCGTACTTTGGTAAACCATGACTATGTAGTGAATGTGTCAAATTCATGTGTTTACACTAAGTTGTTTGGGTGTGATTGTGTAATCATATGCCTATATGTTGATGACATGTTAATATTTGGTTCAAACATGGAAGTCATCATTGATACCAAGAAGTTCTTATCATCTCATTTGATATGAAAGACTTAGGAGACGCTGATGTTATTCTTGGTGTTAAAATTCATAAGACGGAAAATGGTTTTTCTATGTGTCAATCACATTATGTTGAGAAGATTCTCAAGAAGTTGATTGTTTTGATGAACTGCCTGTAAGAACTCCTTATGATCCGAGCATGAATTTTAAAAGAAATAATAGTGATAGTGTTTCACAAACTAAAAGTGTTATGTATCTTATGAACTGCACAAGACCAGACATTGCATATGCTATAAGTAGACTGAGTAGATACACTCATAATCCAAACAATGAACATAGGAACACATTTCGTCGATTATTGAAATACCTTAAGAGAACTATGAACTTGTGCTTATATTTTAACAAGTTTCCCGCAATATTAGAAGGTTATTGTGATGCGAATTGGGTGACAGTGAGTTCCACCAGTGGATATGTATTTACATTAGGTGGAGGAGCAGTTTCATGGAAATCATCGTAACAAACTTGTATTGCTCGGTCTACTATGGAATCAGAGTTTATCGCTCTTGAATTGGCTGGTCAAGAAGTTGAATGGTTGAAAAACCTATTAGGAGATATTCCATTGTGGGGGTCTACTGTTCTTGTCTCCTTGCATTGTGACTCACAAGCTGCCATTGGAGTTGCAAAGAATTATGTGTAAAATGGTAAAAGGAGACACATTCGCATAAGACATGGAGTAGTTAAACAACTCTTAAAGGATGAAGTGATCTCTTTAGAGTTTGTGAGATCCTAAAGGAACTTGGCAGATCCTTTAACAAAAGGATTATCGAGAAGAATTATTCGAGAATCTTCTAAAGGAATGGGACCTAAACCTCTGGGTTGAATTCAGATAAGCATATTAGTCCATTCCTATATTGTGGTTGTTAATCCATAACTCTAGTTATTGAGTGGTCCTATGAAGGACTTGATGGGTGTTTGAGATGTAAGTCGAGAAGACTTATTTCATGGTTCTAGACGTTGAGCGATCTTTTGAAAGACTTGATGGATGATGATATGAAAGTCTTATGAACTTAATAACTTCATAGCTCTATTGTTGAGTGGTCTGTAATTATATCAGACTTGAGGAAGTTATTGTTAAAAATGAGTGTGAAGGTGGACTGTCTTCTATGAAAGAAAATTGAGTTTCTTTCTAGAGCACCCATAGAACCAAGGTAAAAATAAAACACATAGCTTTTAAAAGCGTTGTAACCGTATCATGGAATGACAAATAACAAGGAATTGATATGTGTTGTGGGGGTCTCAGTTTGAGCTTTTGAACGTTCAAGAAGCAATTCACTTCCTCTAGCTTACGTTGTTGCCTCACATCACTACGCATCAATTCAATTGTAAGATACTGATGATTAAGTAATCAATTCCTACATTATTCGTTTTACTCTGTTTTAAAAATTGTGATAGTTATTTGTGGGGATTGTTGAGAAAATGACTTATTCAAAAGAATAATTCAAACGACCCTTATCTTGTGGAGCTATCTCGGAAGTGCCCTTGACTTGTGAAGCCATCTCGATGGTGGTTAGGGGTAACCACTCAACCGTGAGCTATAAAATGGCTACCTGGCTAAAGGAAGACACATCCGAAGACATCCGAAAACCTCTTTTGTATTTTCGCTTTTCTAGCCGTGTTACCTCTGCTCCAAAACCTCTCTGCCTCTTTGCGCTTTTGTTTTTACCCATCCATGTTACCTCTGCTCCAAAACTTCTCTGCGTTTTTGTTTTTACCCAATCGTGTACCTCTACGCACGGTGACTTTACACAAGTATTATTTTCGACTATTCCATCTTCTTCTTCGCGAATGCACGCGTTCGAAGGGGTTGTTGTGTTAACCTTGGGGAAGCGATCGGCCTTCGATTGCACCACGGTCGTGCCGCAATTTCGTTTTCAGGGCAGTGGTATTTACCACGATGCAACTTGGTCACCATTCACTTTTCTAACAACGTGCACATTGATATCATAAATAATCGAATAAAAATTTTTAAGACTTTTTCAAATATTACACACATCTCAACGCACGGTGGTCTCAAGGATAATACATCAAAATAATCATGAAAGTTAACAATGGATGAGTACAATGCAAACGAGTGTTATAGGCTTACTTTACACACCAAAAGCTAATGGCAAGGCCTCAAGCAAACCTTATAACTATACATCACTAAGAAAGATTCAATAAAACACATAAATCAAATTTGTCTCAACTAAAAAAGGAATCTAATATAAAGAAGGAAACTAAAAGCTTTAGGAGAAACTACAGATTCTGCAACTCAAATTCTCCTCGCGGATGCGAATAAAAACGAGGAAAAAAGTCGGGTTTTTCTTAAAACTTTATGACATTACCTCACACCTGAAGAGCAGCAGCTATGGATCCGGCGAGGCTGAGAACTTCAAATGGAGGTTTGTTCACTACTTCATTCACTGTTACCGCGCACGAGTCTGTGATCCAGAAGTATGTAAGCCCTTCAGCGGGATCTCCTGCACGATGACACGGTAATGATTTAGTAAAAATTATTCGAATGGGCGAAGGAACGCTTATAAAACCTGAGTCAAATGCATATTGTATGACCTCCTTTGTCATGCTTGAAACGCTTCCAAGAACTCTTTGGGAAAATACCATGTGTTACGTAAGCGCTTATTTTTGCAGCTCCATGGGCAGCTAAGACTTTCTGAAGGAAACAACGCATAATAACGATGAAATACATTCAAGTTTGGATCGAAAATTGAATGAATGAAACGTTGATAGTCTTTGTTCGAGTAGGGACCTGGCATTCGATTAATGTGCCACCTGATTGAACTAAATCGTCAACAATCACGACATGACGTCCTTCCGCGTCTCCCTCTTTGATACGCACTATTCTTTTGTCTCCCATCCTCACTTTGTTACAAACGATCTACAGGCAACACAAGCACTCATCACATCAGGCAAATGAATCTGCCCTCAAGACAGAATGATGGGCAGCTAAAGAAGTAGCAATCCTGACAAAGGAAGCTACTCAGAAGCCAAACTCAGATTGAAAAGACCAGATTTCATTCCACTCTCTAATCCTTAAAGCTCATTGTGGTGCGAGAAACAAATTGTACGCGGGGGGTTGAGTGTCTTGCGCATCAAAATCGTTGTTATTCGTTAATTATTTTCATCTCATACGTTACCAGTTCCTGAGTGAACTATTCTAGAGTGAATTTGCAAGGAGAAAAACTGGTTCCTAAGCCTATCAGAAAATTTCAATACCGTGGGGAAATGTTGGAGTTGTTTATGAAAACGTTTCCACGCTCCATCATCCGGGAATGCTATAGATATCTGAACAAACAGTAACAACAATCTTCGTGAGGAAATTTAGAAAAGTTTTCCTACAATCGTTCTGGTCTCTAAAGCAAATGATAAAACTATGAAAAACTGACAAAAGACTGACTCACATTATCAGAATCAGGTAGATGCTGGAGTCTGTTTTTAAGCAATGGTATACCGCTTTCAAAGCATGGAAGTATGTTATCACCAAAATAGAACCTTTCCTACAAAATCAACACAAAAACAAAAGATAGCTTGAGAAAATCACAGAATTGCATCAAAATAGAGAACGAAAACAAAGATGCATCATATTACGATAAGTTGTCCTACATCGATTAGGATATAAACTTTAGACTCATATATATATATATATATATATATATATATATTACTGGATAAACTAGCTTTTGGTATTAGTTAGGAGGGGTGAACATTTCGGGTTAACCGGACCGACCCAACCCGAATAACCCAACCCATAAGATATACGGGGTTTATAGAAATCCCATATGGGTTCAATATCAAAAACCCAAATGGGTTCGGGTCGGTCCGGGTTCGAGATAACCCGAGGAACCCGAACAATCCGAAAAAAAAACCCTAATCAAACCCTAAACCTAAATCGTGAGTCGTGACAGAGCTCTTTCTCCCTCTCACTTACACGTTTAAAACCCGAATTACTCGTTCCAAACCCGAATTACCCATACTTAAATAACTCGAAGAATCCGAATTAACCCGAAATATCTAAATAAACCAAATACAATTCGGGTTTTTTGGGTTCAATATCAAACAATCTGAACCCGAACCGAAACCCAAGGAATCCGTTCCCAAAACCAAATGGGTTTTTTGGGTTCAATTTTCTATAAACTGAGGAATCCGAACCCGGAACGAACCCGAGGAATTCATCCCGAAACCCGGATTGCCCACCCTATTAGTTAGGCTCAAACCATATTTGACACACGAGTCGGCATTGTATGATAACCTGCAAAGCATGTATGTCAAAGGTCACTAAGCTCGTAGGTCCTCCTCTTGAAGTGGGTATGTTTGATAGGATCCGTGCAAGAGTGAAAGCTGTGGCGACATCTCCTTCATCTTCCATTCTCTCCGAAGTGCCAGTAGGGAAGAACGGAAGAACGAGTGTGAATGACGATATGAAGAGCTTTGGCAATGCATAAATAACCGAGAGCTGTTCGAAGATCACAGCGGGGGAACTAAACGAAGCCAAAAAGGCAACGTGTTGTCCACGAATGCCTTGTGCATTGTGTATGAACAAATTTGGAAATCCATCTTCAAATTTCCTACAACCAATACAACATCATCCATTGGATCTATTCTGATATATATATATATATATATATACATCCAAAGTTATCCTCCTAGTGAATTGAAAAACCCTAGAAACCCAAATTTCTGAATGAAGCTCACGAATCAATATTGATTTCAAGGATATTCATATGATATGAATACCGATATGGGAAATTTCATAAGTCACCAAATAGAAAAAGAAAAAGAGGCAACGAGATTTTTTTTTACTTCCAGTTGATGTTTCGCAGCTCAATGAAATCAGATTGCGAAGCAATTCCCTCTGCGAGATCCTTAGTCTCGTCGCAGTAGAAAAGACAGACGCGTTTCACGCTCTTCGACGCGGATTCCGACGACGATGCTGCGGCCATGGACAGAGACGGAGAAGAAGAGGATGCTGAATTCGGATGGATCACGCTGATCGGATCACCGTTGGAGAGGAAATCTAGATTTCGATTCGCCAATTGATTCTCTACGCTTCTGATACTGCACCTCACAGACCGGAAAACGCCACTCGTAGATTTGTGATTAAGGAAATGCAGATGCGAAAAAGACGATAACGAAGAGGAAGAAGAGTAGCAGTGTGGTAGAGAGAGAGATTTCCCGGATGTTTGAACCGCCGGTGAAGCAGCCGCCATTTCCGATGAGTCAAAAGCTCAATTTTCCCGGCGGATATCTTCATAATATAAATCCGATTTTTCCGCTTTATGAGGAAGATGACATTTGGAAGGAGATCATGCAACTTTACTAAAATACCCCCAACCGTAAAAAACGACATTCTTTTAATCAAACTCGTTCGGTGCGGTTCGATTCCGGTACATTCCAAATTATTTGGAATTAGATTTAATTGGTTTAAAGAACTCTAGCCAAAATGATTTTACCGTACAACCGAAATCGAATGGTTTGAACCGGTTTAATTGAGATGCAAAATGTACTCAAGTTGGTTTGGTTTAAATACTCCGGTTCAATCAAATTTGTAAGGCATTTATCACGCGCATAAAATAAAGTATGATCAAATTTGTAAGGCATTTATCACGCGCATAAAATAAAGTATGTATGATGCAAGAAATTTGATGTGTTAGGTGAAGAAAATAAAAATGTCAATACTACAATTTATTTGTAGTCAACAAGAGGCAATTAACCTTAAATATAAGAGAAAATAGTATATAAATACGGGTTATGGTATAAATTTCGAGATTAACATCAACTAATCTATATATTATGTATAATTTATTATTTGAAATATATAATATCAAATTAAGAAACCATCTTAAATATATACCATTTGTTGAGAAAAAAATGACTATTTTGCAAGAATGACGATTTTGTCCTCTGTTTTAAAAGTCCCACATCGGTAGTTTACAAAGTTTTCTGTCAGTATATATTAAATATTATGTTTTATGTGTTTCAAAAGAAGTTGTTTTAGACCAAGGTTAGTTTTTAGGAAAACTTCCACATGTATGCGCCGTCGCCCAGACCGAGCTATGTCGGGTTTTACACTGTCTAAATATTTTTTTTTTGTTTTCTGGAAAAGACTTGTTGAAAAGAATATTTCAAAAACCCTTAATCTTGAAGAGCCGACCCAACCGACCTTTTTTGCTGGAATCCAAGTCGGTGGTGGCAGTTATGGGCACTCCATGGTGGCTATAAAAGGCCACACAATTTTTTTTTCTTCCCTCGTTTCTTAGTCGTGCAACCCCCCACACATGGTTCTCTACTTCTACGAGTTTACTTGCTATTCCATCTTCCTCTTCGCGAGTGCACGCGTACGAGGAAGTTACTGCGTAAACCTTGGGGGAAGCGATCGGTCTCGGTTGCACCACGGTCGTGCCAAAATTTCGCTTTCACGGCAGTGGTTATACCACGACGCAACTTGGTCACCGTTTTTATTTCCTAACATTCTGAAAGCGAAAATCTTTTTATTCTTTTCATTCCAAAATCGTGACCATGGCAGCCATACTCCCACCACGGTCGCTGCTCGACCTCTCCAAGCTGGAGCCTCTTGACAGTATGAACTACCGTCGATGGTCCCAGAAACTGCTCATATTCTTTGAGCAGTTAGACGTCGACTACGCCCTCCACACCGACGTCCCTGATGCTGAGCCACCCCACGCCGCGCCCTCCACTCCCATGGCCACGCCTCTAACCGAGAAATCCAAGAAGGCGGACGATGAGTCAAAATCGAAATTTGACAAAGACAAAAAGACAATACGCGACCATCTTTTAAACCACATGTCCAACGCATTGTTTGATATATTTGTCAAATACAAAAATGCTAAGGAGATCTTGGATATCCTGGAAACAAGATATGGAGCCGGTGATGCTGGAAGGAAAAAGTACGTTGTCGAAAAGTGGATTCAGTTCCAAATGGTCGACGACAAACCGATCATGGACAAATCCATGAGTATGAAAACATTGTCGCAAACATACTCAGTGAAGGGATGAAAATGTGCGAACTCCTCCAAGCGAACGTATTTCTTGAGAAGTTTCCTCCCTCGTGGTCGGAGTACAGATGTCGTCTCAAACATAAGAAGAAAGATCTTCCACTCCAGGAGCTCATAATCCATATGAAGACCGAGGAAGCTAATCGGCAGAAAGATAAGCTTAATACTGTCTCTTCACATGCAATTAAAGCTAACTTGATTGAATCTTCTATTGGACAGAAAGACAGGTTTAAGGCTAAAGGAAAGAAATTCAAAAAGGAATCGAATCAGAAGCACTTCAAGGGGCTAGGCGGAAAGAGTACAAAGGATAAAATCCTGCACTGTTATGAATGTGGAAAACCATGCCACAAATCATATCAATGCTGGAACAAAAAAGACAAAAAGCATGTTAACAAACCTAATGTAAATTCTGCTTGCATGTTAATGTTGCTGAAAAGGATGAGATCATCGTGGTGGTGGTGGTTGAGGAGAATTTGTTGGAAAACAAAGTGGACTAGTTGCTAGAACACAGCGACCATACATTTTTGTTCCAACAAAGATCTTTTCCAAGAGTTCCAAGAAGTTGCGGATGGTGAACACGTCTNGAAGAAGGATCTTCCACTCCAGGAGCTCATAAGCCATATGAAGACCGAGGAAGCTAATCGGCAGAAAGATAAGCTTAATACTGTCTCTTCACATTCAGTTAAAGCTAACTCGATTGAATCTTCTGTTGGACAAAAATATAGGTTTAAAGCTAAAGGAAAGAAATTTAAAAAGGAATCGAATCAGAAGCACTTCAAGGGGCTAGGCGGAAAGAGGGCAAAGGACAAAATCCTGCACTATTATGAATGTGGAAAACCAGGCCACAAATCATATCAATGCTAGAACAAAAAGGACAAAAAGCTTGTTAACAAACCTAACGTAAATTCTGCCCTGCAGGTTAATGTTGCTGAAAAGGATGAGATCATCGTGGCGGTGGTGGTTGAGGCGAATTTATTGGAAAATAAAGTGGACTGGTTGCTAGACACTGGAGCGACCAGACACTTTTATTCCAACAAAGATCTTTTCCAAGAGTTCCAAGCTGTTGCGGATGGTGAACACGTCTTCATGGGTAATTCTGCCACCGCTGGAGTTCTTGGTAAAGGAAAAATTCTCCTCAAACTTACGTCTGGAAATACATTAGCATTGCATGATGTGTTGAATGTTCCATCGCTGCGTAGGAACCTAGTCTTTGGTAGTTTACTTAATAGAGCTGGTTTGAAACTTGTCTTTGAGGGTGATAAGGTGATATTAGCCAGGAATGATGTGGGAAAAGGTTATTTGTCTGAAGGATTGTTTGTCCTGAACACTATTTCTGCTTTAGCTAATGGAAGTAACTCTGGTTCTGGTTATATCGTTGAATCTGTTAATGTGTGGCATGGTAGACTAGGACATGTGAATTATGGATCTATTAAAAGGCTGAAAAATATGCAACTCATAATTGCATCAAACGAAAATGAATGTTCAAAATGTGATATCATTGTTGAAGCAAAATATGCTAAGAAGCCTTTTAAACATGTTATTTCTAGAAGCACGGAATTACTTGAATTGGTTCATTCTGACTTAGCTGATTTTAGATACACGTTGATCAAAGGTGGTAAAAATTATTACATTTCATTTATTGATGATTTTTCTAGATATACGAAAATTTATCTATTAGGGTCTAAAGATGAAGTTGCTCAAATGTTTTTAAAATATAAAGCTGAAGTAGAAAATCAATTAGATAAAAAGATTGAAAGACTTAGGTCGGATAGAGGTGGTCAATATTGCACGATTCTTTTTTGATGAATTTTGTAGTGAGAATGGTATCATTCACAAAACTACGGTATCGTATACACCTCAACAAAATGGCATAGCCGAACGGAAAAATATAACACTAAAGGAAATGATGAATGCTATGTTATTGAGTTCTGGTATGCCTGATAATATGTGGGGGGAAGCAATATTGTGCGCATTTTATATTCTTAACAAGGTCCCTCACAAAAAGCTAGATAAAACCCCCTATGAGTTATGGAAAGGTTTTAAACCAAATCTGAATTATTTAAGAGTATGGGGTTGTCTTGATAAGGTTGCATTTTCTAAATTTAGGAAAATGAATATAGGACCTAAGACTTTTGATTGTGCATTCATTGAGTATGCTCAAAATAGTAGCGCATATAGATTCATGTGTTTGAATGATAACTCTATATGTGAATCTAGAATGCTGAATTTTCTAAATATTTTTTTCCTTTTAAAAAGGATGATACATCTTCTTCTTCGATTAGTGGTTTGGGTAAGAAATCATCTACGATAGTGCATGATAACAAACCTAGAAAGAGTAAAAGAAAAAGGGTTGAGAAAACTTTCAGTTCTGATTTTGTCACTGCATTTCTAGTTGATAATTCATACAACATTGATGAACAATTTGTATCTACGTTTTTTATTGATGAAAATCCTAGAATCTACGAAGAAGCTCTGAAATCTATAGACTCTAGTTTTTGGAAAGAAGCAATTAAGAGTGAGTTAGATTCAATAATAATGAATCACACATGAGATTTGGTTGATTTGCCTAAAGGAAGTAAACCCATTAAGTGTAAATGGATCTTCAAGAGGAAAACTAGACCAGACGGGTCAATTGCAAAATTTAAGGCTAGACTAGTGGTAGTAGGATATACTCAAAAGAAAGATATTGATTTTTTTGATACTTATTCTCCTGTAACTAAAATTTTTTATTGCATTTTCACCTATTCGAGGGTTCATAATACATCAGATGGATGTGAAAACGACCTTTCTAAATGGAGACCTGTAAGAAGAAATTTACATGGAACAACCAGAGGGATTCATCATAGCTGGGCAGGAAAACAAAGTGTGTAAGCTCAGAAAATCTCTCTACAGTCTCAAGTAGGCACCTAAACAATGATATGAAAAATTTGATCGTACTTTGGTAAACCATGGCTATGTAGTGAATGTGTCAGATTCATGTGTTTACACTAAGTTGTTTGGGTTTGATTGTGTGATCATATGCCTATATGTTGATGACATGTTGATTTTTGGTTCAAACATAGAAGTCATCATTGAAGCCAAGAAGTTTTTATCATCTCATTTTGATATGAAAGACTTAGGAAAAGCTGATGTTATTCTTGGTGTTAAAATTCATAAAATGGAAAATGGATTTTCTATGTGTCAATCACATTATGTTGAGAAGATTCTTAAGAAGTTTGATTGTTTTGATGAACTGCCTGTAAGTATTCCTTATGATCCAAGCATGAATCTTAAGAAACAATGGTGATAGTGTTTCACAAACTGAATATGCTAAGATTATAGGAAGTGATATGTATCTCATGAACTGTACTAGACCAGACATTGCATACACAATAAGTAGACTAAGTAGATACACTCATAATCCAAACAATGAACATTGGAATGCACTTCATCGATTATTGAAATACCTTAAGGGGACTATGAACTTGTGCTTACATTTTAACAAGTTTCTCGCAGTATTAGAAGGTTATTGTGATGCAAATTTGGTAACATATAAAGATAAAGTGAGTTCCACGAGTGGATATGTATTTACATTAGGTGGAAGAGCAGTTTCGTGGAAATCATCGAAACAAACATGTATTGCTCGATCTACTATGGAATCGGAGTTTATCGCTTTTGAATTGGCTGGTCAAGAAGCTGAATGGTTGAAAAACCTATTAGGATATATTCCATTGTGGGGGTCTACTGTTCCTGTCTCCTTGCATTGTGACTCACAAACTGCCATTGGAATTGCAAAGAATTATGTGTATAACAGTAAAAGAAGACACATTCGCATAAGACATGGAGCAATTAAGCATCTCTTAAAGGATGAAGTGATCTCTTTAGAGTTTATGAGATCCGAAAGAAACTTGGCAGATCCTTTAACTAAATCGAGAAGAATTCTTCAATAATCTTCTAAAGGAATGGGACTTAAACCTCTGGGTTGAATTGAGATCAACATATTAGTCTATTCCTATATTGTGGTTGTTAATCCATAACTCTAGTTGTTAAGTGGTCCTATGAAGGACTTGATGGATATTGAAATATAATTCAGAAGGACTTGTTCCATAACTCTAGTGGTTGAGTGGTCCTATGAAGGACTTGATGGACGTTTGAGATGTAAGTCGAAATGACTTATTCCATGGCTCTAGATGTTGAGCGGTCTTTTGAAAGACTTGATGGATGATGATATGGAAGTCTTATGAGCTTAATAATTTCATAGCTCTGTTGTTGAGTGGTCTGTAATTATATCGGACTTGATGAAGTTATTGTTAAAAATGAGTGTGAAGGTGGGTCGCCTTCTACGAAAGAAAATTGAGTTTCTTTCTAGAGCACTCATAGAACCAAGGTAAAAAGAAAACACGTAGCCTTTAAAAGCGTTGTAACCGTATCGCGGAATAGCAAATATCAAGGAACTGATACATGTTGTGGGGGTCTTAGTTTAAGCTTTTGAAAGTTCAAGAAGCAATTCACTTCCACTAGCTTAAATTGTTGCCTCACATCACTACGCATCAATTCAATTGTAAGATATTGATGTTTAAGTAATTCAATTCCTACATTATACGTTTTACTCGTATGTTTTTAAATTTGTGATAGTCATTTTGTGGGGATTGTTGAGAAAAAAATGACTATTTTTCCCTTGTTGAGAAAATGACAATTTTGCCCTCTGTTTTAAAAGTCGCACATCGGTAGTTTAGAAAGTTTTCTGCCAGTATATATTAAGTATCAGGTTTTATGTGTTTCAAAAGAAGTTGATGGAAGGGGTTTTAGACCAAGGTCGGTTTTCACGAAAACTTCCACATGTGGGTTGGGTTTACACTGTCTAAATATTTTTTTTTGTTTTTTGGAAAAGACTCGTTCAAAAGAATATTTCAAAAACCCCTAGTCTTGAGGAGCCGACCCAGCCGTCCTTTTTTGCTGGAATCCAAGTCGGTGGTGGCAGTTATGGGCACTCCATGGTGGCTATAAAAGGCCACTTTCGGCCAAGAGAAAGAGGCATCGAAAAAGATAATTTCTTCTCACTTTTCTTCCCTCGTTTCTTAGCCGTGCAACCCCCCACGCACAGTTCTCTACTTCTACGAGTTTACTTGCTATTCCATCATCCTCTTCGCGAGTGCACGCGTGCGAGGAAGCTACTGCGTAAATCTTGGGGAAGCGATCGGCCTCGGTTGCACCATGGTCGTGCCAAAATTTCGCTTTCGGGGCAATGGTTATACCACGACGCAACTTGGTCACCGTTCTTATTTCCTAACACCATTTATACCCACTTACATCTTACATTGTATCATCTAAATTATTCAATAAATTGGATAATTTTAGATAAAATGCTTTTGAGGTGGTATTTTAAAAAAGTTATACATTGTAATCATTTAAGATAAGTTCAGATAAAATGCTTTGTGTTAATCCTATCTCTTAGTTCAGTTGGTAAAATGATGTACAAAATTGTCTTGTACAGCTAATTGCAATAAATAGAGAAGAGAATTTATCCAATAGATTGGACCAAAGGTTAAAACTTTATGAAAAGAATCTTGATAATTAATAAATTAAACAATATTAGTTGATGGAGCGTATGTATACCTAAGAGAAATTATTTATAAAGGGATCTTTAAATAATTTTAAAGATATATCTACTAAAATAATCCCAATGAAATTTTATTTGGTCCGACTCGATATTTTTATTCAAAGTCTATTAGTTTATTTGATCATCACTAATTGATCTGATGTTATATATTAAACGAAAAAATCTATTATAATTACGTATATTTTTAAATTATAATTCATATACTCTTAACAGGGGATTATCAAAAATGCCTCTATAGGGCTAAAGTGCTTCAAAAATACCCTTGGCTGAAAAAAAAAGTTTCAACTTCAAATCTACCCTTAAAATATTGATAATCCCATGTTACCCTTGACGACATTTTTTCTCTCTCCTCTAGAGCACCTCTAATTCTCGCGCGAAAATTACTGTTCCCCCACACCACAACAGATTCGGCGAGAGTAGCTTGCAATCGGCATCAGATTCGCTGCCAATAGGTTGAAATCCTTTGTTGTCAACAAAGAAGCTTGCAATTAAGCACGTTCCGCAGAAAAACCAGGTGTGTATAGTGAGTTTTTCGTGTTTCTCTTGTGTCTATTGCAATGTCAAAGGTGACAGAGTGGGTCACAGAGTCGTACGGTCGCACTGGGTCACAGTCTCATCGAGGGGTCAAAGGGATCAAAGGTCGTCGCAGGGGTCCAAGGGTAAATGGGTCGAAAAGGGTGAAAGGGTCGCAGGGGTCCAAGGGTAAATGGGTCGCAAAGGGTCAAAGGGTCGCAGGGGTGCAAGGGTCGGATGGGAAAGGGGTCGCAAAGGGTTCAAAGGGTCGCATGGGTCCAAGGGTCGCATGGTAAAGCGGTCGCAAAGGGTTCAAAGGGTCGCAGAGGTAAAGGGGTCCTAGGGGTCCAAGGGTCGCAGAGGTAAAGGGTCGCAGGGGTCCAAGGGGCGCAAGGGTCGCAAGGGTCGCAACGGTCGCAGGGGTCCAAGGGTCACAGAGGTAAA